>FR989924.1:2773645-3162539 GCA_905404115.1 Pheosia gnoma
CTGGACCTGCTTTCTTTACCAGTCCCGGGATTAAGTCCCAGGGTAGGGGCAAACTGCGTGAAGCGCACCCGATTCGTCACAGAAATGTGGGCTTTGAGTAGAAAGTTTAATTTGGATTTAAAAAAATATCAATCAGCCCAACTCCTTTATTACGTTTGCAGTCGTATTTATAAAGTTTTAAGGTTGATTTTAATTTTCTAACCCGAATTTTTTTTCTGATATATATTATATTTTTTTTCTAATATGGTTCGGATTGCTTGTTAAAGATACTTATTTTTTAAATTGTCTTACAGCTAGTTGCATACAATCCTCTCGCGTGGCCGGTTACTATACCAGTAAGGTTACCAGTGAGAAAAAAGGAATACGTTGTGTACGACCCCAAAGGTACGTACAAACATTGCTATTGTTCTTTAATAAAAAAAATGTTTAAATTAGAATTTAAACAAATGGGGGAAGAGGAACCCACCACCGACCCTCGGCTTGTCAACATTTCCAATTATAAACCAAACAAGTTGATCGATAATTAAAGAAGCCAGCAACACCGAACTCCTCTAAGATGTTAGTCGAGAAACTATCCGTCACGAGTGTCGGGATCCCAATTAATGTGCAATTCTCCGCGAAACGAAGCGAATCTAAGAAAGTATTCGACACGTGTTTCGCCCCTAAACGAGGCATCCTCAGGACGGCTGGGCCACGAATGAATTAGAATTTGTTTGCTCAGTATTTAAAGTAGACTATGTAGGACTAAGTTTTTTAAATATTCATAATGTATTTTTTTTAAATTGTCATATCCAAATTTTGACTTCACATAGAATTCAGAAATGCGTTACAGAAGCCGATAGGTTAGTATACCCTTTCTGAATCAGGCTGTATCATATTGATTTCTTATACTTGCGCGAATACTACACATTGAAATACAACTAAATTTACAGATGTTTTCGCGTGTATATTATGTTTTTACGTTCCCGACGTTTCGGCTGCTTTACAGCAACCATGGTCGCGGGAGGACTGTCCTCCCGCGACAACATCCCGTGAAAACATAATATACACGCGACAAAATCTGTAAAATTAGTTGTATTTCAATCAGCCTATATTTTGTAACTAGCTGCGTCCCGCGGTGTTACCCGCGATTAAAAAGTATGCCCTTTATCCCACGGGAACCATACATTTTACCGGGATAAAAAGTAGCCTATGTGCTATTCCAGACTATAATCTCTGTGCAAATTTCATCCAGATCCGTTCAGCCGTTCTGGCGTGATTTTTCATCTTGAATTATGTAATTTGTATTTCAGGCAACATTTTGGATGCAGTTATAATGGTGCTCCCTCAGCCAGTTATAAACATACCTCACCGGCACACCACGGTGATGAACGAGCTGGTCTTCATGGCGGAAGACCTGCCTCCGCTCGGCTTCAGAGCATATTATGTTGATACTATCCCTAGAAGATATAAAAGATCTATCCATCAAGAAGATGGACTTATACACCAAAGATCTAGAGGTTATTTGTATATTTTATTTTTGTAATATCGTTACACCAGGGATTCCCAAAGTGGTCCCGATATTGATCCCAACAGGTCGATATCGGTTTCCCAGGGGTCAACATAAACGAAAACTGATTTAGGGGTCGACGAGTTCTAAACATCGACCCCTATTAATTAACACAAGTTCTTATTTGAAACTTTCAAGATACTGTAAAAGTTATGTTAGGTGTACCAACTTGTTATAAGAATAACTAATATTTTATTAGAAAGTATCATTGTTGTACTTTTAAAAAACTCAACAAGTCGATAAGCGTGCACAAGTTCGTACAAGATGAAATTATTATTTTGTATCAATTGGAAAAAAGCTAGAGATAGGATTTTTAAAGTAATTCGGCTACGGGGGTCTGAGGTATCAGTTCATTTTGGAAATGGGGTCTCTTGCTAAAATAGTTTGGGAATCCCTGCATTACACATTAAGTAGTCAAACATCCAATACTCTGCCTCTATCTACAGGTAACACTAACAAACGACGAAGGAAGTCGATAATAATGAAACTAAACAAAACTAAGAAGAAGAAATATATAACCAGACAAACTAATATGAAACGCGATGACCAACATCTCCTCGACGAGGACTTGGATCTAATGGAGCCCGAGTACGAGTACTTTGAAGATTCAACAACGGAGGTTACGAAAACGAAGATAGTTTTCGGTGACGTATCGAACCGTCAAGATGCCGACGACGATAATGACGATGTTGTGACACCCCCACCTAAAGTCACCACCGATAGTTACCTTAATGTGACAGCGGACATTGTCACAAACAATGCGACAAGCAATATTACTGTGTATGTATATTTTCTTCTTTCTTTACGAAATGAAATGCGACACGCCATTTTCATATCATCATGTCACATCCATTATTTTATTTATAACTGGCTGTTACCCGCGACTTCGTTCGCGTGGTATTTAACAAAGACACAAGCGTTGGCAACAACCTGCTCGCGCGTTCTGAGCCCGCGGGACGCATTGCAGGTTGTTGCTATCAAACTTAATCAGGCGCTGCGCTGCAACATTGGTTTTAATTTTTTTCGTGAAATCCTATTTTTTTTTTCTAAAATAAAAGTAGTTACTAAGTTACTCCTTGTTACAACAGCTATCTGCCAGTGAAAGTCCCGTCAAAATCGGTCCAGCCATTTCAGAGATTAGCCGGAACAAACAGACAGACAGACAAAAATTTTAAAAAATGTTGCCGATGTGTAAAATGTAACCACGCGAACGAAGTCGCGGGTAACAGCTACTTAATTTATAAAATCATACCGCTTCAACTTCAGATCACCAAAACCAGAACCTATTACCTGGGCACCCATAAATGGTGATACCACTGATGGTGGTGATGAGTACGAAGATGTTGATGAAGAAACCACCACTACGACCACATCTACGACTGAAAAACCTTCAAGACTTGACTACGATGCGTATTCCAGGAGGATGGCTCAGAATGTCTACTACGCTGCTCTGTCTAACGATTTGTTTATAAGCAACAAGGTAAGGATATACTAGGATATACTGGCAGTGATAGCCAAGTTGGTAGAACGCTTGCCTCGGTAACGAGGATTGCAGGTTGAAACCCCGGCTCGCACCTCTCGGATTTCATGTGCGAATCTCATTTTCAACCGTGATTATCACTTGCTAAACGGTGAAGGAAAACATCGCGAGGAAACCTGCATGTCTGAGAGAACCCCTCGAGAATATTAAGTACAGTACTTATGAATCGTCAAAAGTTACAAAATACTAAGCTACTACTTTACCACCCGTTCGGAATGCCGTTCCTATGGAGAAGAACGGGCGAGAAACTCCATGGTAGCTCTTTTTAAAAAGATCTTTTACATTTTTGAGCAGTACATTGTTATAGGTGTGTGAGAACAATGTAGGAACGGCTAAGCAGACTTTAGCAGCAGGTCAAAAAAGGTACTAAGTATAATAAAATAAATATAAAATTTCGGTTAGTGGACTTCGCACGTATTCGCACGAAAACTAGTCAGGTTTGCTCAGAAGCATAGTTGAGGATGAGATTCGCAGATGGAATTTAGAAATTCTGCAGCTGCGAACTGGGGTTTGAACCCGCTAGGCTTTTAACCCAGGCGAGCGTTCCACCAACTCAACTACCGCTGCTTTTACACCTAACACAGACACCGCAAAATCTAATCACCGTCTTATTTCAGTACATCCGTATAAACATGAACTCAAACAGGCAGATTTCAAACATGGTCCTATCAAATGGAGTGACCATTTCATTGCAAATACAATTCTTCTATTACGTGTCAGATGAGCCTGCAAAATTTGGTCTGGACAAACGTGCACCTGGGCCCTACATATTCAGACCAATGGACCCCAGACCCGAGTTCATAAATACAAATATCAACGCTCGTGTTTACAAAACCAGTTTGTTGGAGGAGATACATGTGAACTATTCGGATTACGCTTCTTTATCTCTGAGGATCTATAAAGACATGCCCACCGTGGAACTGGATTGGGTGGTAGGGCCGATACCAGATGACGATGGGTTAGGCAAAGATGTTTTTATACGATACGTGACTGATTTGGATAATGCTGATGTTTTTTATACTGACTCTAATGGACGGCAAACGATTAAGAGGATCCGGGATACTAGAGCGACGTATATACCCGTCAACGAAGATAGAATTCCAGGTGAGTTTGGTTATAGTTGCGTCCGGAATACGGGGTACAAATTCGTTGGTGAACATAGTACTAAATATGGGTTCGAGTCACCTTCGTCCGTAAGAGAATTAAGTACCCTCGAGATACCCTACACGTGACCCTGGGTGGTGCCAACCAGGTGACAACTCTACTGGTGGTAGGCTTCGGCCGTGGCTAGTCACCACCCACTGAACAAAGCCATGTCGCCAAGCGGCCTAGCCGTGTTCCGGCATGATGTTCGGTGTTGCCATTCATGGATGGCGGGTCAGATCAGCTGCGCTGCATGTGCCTAATGAATGTAGCGTCTCGATCTACTGCCGCCTTCCTACCGAGGCAAGTATGCTCCATCGTAGATCTCATCGTCACTTACCATCAGGTGAGATCGAGATCAAATACTTGCATATAATGTAAAAAAAAAAAATACTATATCGATAACTTTTTTTAATGGGACTTGGCCTGCCACACACTTCCACTACTGTTACTCCTGTAAGCCAGGAGCGGTGCCCAACGAAGACGCCGAGCTTTGATCCTCGGCGTTTTTTACGTTCCCGACGTTTCGGCTGCTTTACAGCAACCATGGTCACGGGAGGACTGAGGTGTTTGACGTCCCAGTATCAGAGTTAGAATTCGGGTACCCTCATATTTAGTTGTTACCTGCCGTCCGATCTACACAGAGTTATTACGTTGGGAACGTAAAAACATAAACCCCAATAAAATCCGTAAAATTAGTTTTATTACAATGTGTAGTATTCGCGTGAGTATAAGAAATCAATTCAAGATTAAGATAAAGAGGCGCAGGTTCATGGCTTAGAATGCCCTTTCTGAACCACCATGTATAGCTAAATATTATGTTTACAGGTAACATATTTCCAGTGACATCCAAAATTTACATAGAAGATTTAAAGAAGAATATTCGACTGTCCATATTCAATGATCGATCACAAGGTGGCACTTCGTTGAACAGCGGACAAATAGACCTTATGTTACATAGAAGAATTAACACCGATGACAGTGGAATCCTATCATACATGAACGAAACATTCGCCGGGAAAGGCCTCATAGTCCGTGGCAAACACCACTTGTACCTAACCAAAGCCAATTACAGACCAAACAGAGTATTCGAAAAGAAATTCGCAAAAGAAATTGAGTTAGGGCCTTTTGTGTTTACATCCATACATTATCTTAAACTGGTAAAAGATTTAGATGGATGGTTTGCTCATAATAACGAATATAAGGGTCTGAATAAGAAATTGCCGATCGGCGTGCATATTTTGACGCTCGAAAAATGGTCGGATAAAATATTGTTAAGGTTGGAGAATTATTTGGAGAAGTCTGATGTTATAAAGAACGGTATCAAGCGAGTGTTCATAAAAGATCTGTTTACTGATTTCAATATTACTGACGCCAGGGAGACGTATTTAGGAGCAAATGTGTGGTTGGACGAACTGAGTCCTGTAAAATGGAAGACAACACCGTTTTATACAAATTTCAATGAAGTATACGGCCCCGCAAATGGTACTTTAGAAGTTAATAACGATGACAATAAATCTGTTGAAAAATTAAATTTAGACGATGGAATTATTTTGACGCCACAGCAGATAAGAACGTTCGTTGTGAGTTATATAAATAAATAAGTCATGTTACTGAACAGGCGCCCTATTCTGCTAATTTACAAACGCTTCTGTGGAGTGTCGATTGAATGATTTTAGACATTTGGTAGTCTACTAGCTTTTTAAGACCAGCGGCTTTCCACTGACCATACATTCAACTGCCATTGAACTATTTCGTATTCTGTACTTCAGTCGCGTATCAATAGAATGTAGCTAAGTAATGGTATTCTACTCGTTATCTGACGTTTCTAGCAGTCGACCCACAACCATTGACACTGAAATGAGACTCCATCAAGACGACATTAAAGTTTTAGCAGAACAGCCAATCTGTGACAGCCGTAATGGAACCTCAATAGTGTGTCGCTGGAATGGCAATTGTATGTGATTTCATTTAAATTAGCAGAATTGGGCCACAGTTGTGTTATTAATAGTTAAGCGTTGTTACTGTGATAATTAATGCATTACAAGTATTGTTAAATAATATTGATTTGTTTTCATTTTTTTTAAACGTATATCCAAATTAAGCCGACGTTTGGCTTATCCCTTAAAACAGAGACGGTCATCTATGATTATGCCTTCGAGGAATACAGATATAAATGTACTTATGTAGTAAGTATAACTAGAGTTATTACGACCGACCAAACCTCTCCAAATACTCTATGCTCGCCATCTTGCTCGGCATCTGTAGATACAATGCTGTTACCACGACAAATTTCTTGGGAGTACCACAGGGTAAGCTTTTAGGTCCACTATTACAAAACAATAAAACAAATCACAATTTAAAAAAAATCATATTTATTTGGCTTTAATTAAACACAAATCACATACATGAATATTGCTACATGATACATCTTTATGCCTAAATGTTATTTCGAAATTAGAAGTAATAATTTCATTATATAAAGTTACTAGGACAGGACTGCGATATGCCGCCGAATGTTGATAAGCGATCGGCTGATTTTAGCCGAAGGAGCCCAAGTCTCGCGAAGCTGAGCGGCTGGTTTGGACACGGCCATTCAGATTTTAAACGAGTTACATCTGACTATTCGATCGTTACTTACGTACATTCGCAGCCCCTCTTCCTCTTCCACGAAATATACCTTTAAATCAACTCCCGCGCAAGTGAAGCTTACATTCACGACAAGTGCCGGTACCCGTTCCTACGTATCATATAGCATTACAAAACAAAGTGTATATATATTAAAATTTCTTTACTTCATAATCTATGATAAATGTTCTAATTTGTTGTGCCTTCAAGTTGACTTTAGTAAAATCATGAGTCACATCAGCATCCCTGGATGGACCACCAACATCATTCTCAGTCTTCCAAACCATCCTTTCATGATCATTCAACCATTGATTAGCTGATAGAACTGTTTCTTTGACGTTAGTAATCTTAATATGCTTTATAATCTTATTCAAATCGATCACTAAGTTAGATTTATCACCGTCTTCCAAGTAATTTTCAATTCTAAGCAACAGTTTAGAGCCCCACGGCTCAATTGTAAGTAAATGTAGACCTTTAGGCAAATCATTACTTACAAACGAATATTCATTAAGTAATGATTTCCAAACATTGAAATTCAAATTCTCAGCGTCAGAGAACATTACAAGAGGTGACAATTCAGCTTCCAACACATATTTCCTAGTATCTTTATCATTGGTGCTACCAATTAAGAAGCCATGTTTGCCTCTAACTACCAAACCTTTATCAAAAGCCGTCTCGTTTAGAGGTTCACCAACACCGAAGCCATCGTCAAATAATAATCGTCTGTGCAACATTAATTCCAATTCACCTTCAATTAGAGACGTCCCACCTTCGGACCTGTCAGTTAAAACTACTACTCTAGTTTTAGAATCATCATTCTTGATATAGATCTCATTTGTAACTGGATAATAATTACCAGCAATCGGCTCGGCCAGAGTCACATTCCATTGTGGACGATAATCTAATTTTCTTTTAAGCACCTGTCTACCATTGGAATCGGTGAAAAATTCACCATTGTTCACTAAGTTCGTTTCGTATTTAATAATATATTCTTTGCCCACATTATCATCAATGGATATAGGGCCTACAACCCAATCTAAGTGAGCTACATTTAAGCCGGTGTAAATTCGAAATGCATAATACGCGTTGGAGTCAAAAACTATTTGAATTTCCTCAAAAATGTCACCAGTGGCACCGTCTCCTCCAACCGCTTTTAGCTTCTTAGGACGAACCTCGTTTGGTCTGAATATGTACGCGCCCGAGGCTCTATCGCTTGGTTTTTCATTCTTACCCGCACTGCCGGTGTAATAATACATGCTTATATTCAAAGCAACTTTAGCGCCGTCGTTTGATGAAACATTGATTTCATTTGTTTTCCTGTTTATAGTGTAAAGCTGAAAAAATGTATCCATTTATTTGTTGCTATCTAATTAATTTCGTAAGCAAACTTGTAACATTGAACGGAATCAGAATATTTTTATTCATGTAAACCATTACGTACAGTGCTTATGAATCGTCAAAAAAGTTACAATATGCTAAGCTACAACTTTACCGTCCGTTCGGAATGCCGTTCCTATGGAGAAGAACGGGCAAGGGGTATCCCAGTAAATTAAGTCTACATAGCTGTTCCTACATTGTTCTCACAAATCCATAACAATGTATCACTCAAAAATGCATAACATCCTTATAAAAATAGCAACCATGGAGTTTATTGCCCCTTCTTCTCCAAGAAAAGACATTCCGAACGTTCGGTAGAATCTTGTAGCGACCTCTTCAACCTCGCCACAAGCTACATAGATAGTGCTGCAGACGCATTCAGAACAAAAGACAATTCTCAATAGAATCCTGAATCGCGCTATGAGAGTTTTCGGCAACATATATACAAGACCCCGACAGTAACCGTCCACCCGCCCACCTGGCTGGCAGATCTTCCCTTTTCCGCTAAAATCTCATTCTAACATAATTTCGTGAACGTTTAACGATTCATAAAACAGTAAGGTATAATAATATTCTTATACAAACACCTAAGTCAAGACAATAGTGTTTATAATCAAGCAAGAATCCACTCACCCGTTCTCCTCCATTGATCATCGTCACATCATCATCGAACCGCTCAACGACCATCGGATCATCAGACAGCATTCTCATTTCATCATCATTCAAATCGGGGTAGCTCAGTCTGCTTCTCCGACCGCCTCTCTCTCTATTATCATCTCTTAAATACTCTTCTACATCATCGAACTTCTCATCTTTAGTTCCTTTGAGTACATCAACGGTGAATGACTTGAATTCCGTGTTCTCAAACACAGTAGGTTGCAAGGGAACTTTATTGTCATTAACTATAAGTACATCGTCAATATTTTTAATCTCAACATCAGGTTTAGTTTTAATATCTTTCCAATATTCGTTGATGTTGTTGTAATATTCCTTTTTTCTTTTGTTATTAGTTTGCCTCTTTGATCTTGTGTGTTGTTTTTGGACATAAAACGATTTATACGATAAAGGTTGTAGATCGGTGATGAATGTTATTTCTTGTGTTGCTTTAGATACTCGGGTTGGTATATTTCTTATTGTCTTCGGTAGAATGTACATTTGGTGTTTAATTGAATCGCCTTAAACAAACGAATAATTATAAAGACGGCCTGATTAGCGCAGTGGTAGCGACTCTGCTTTCTACGCCGAGGGTCCCGGGTTCGAATCCTGGTAGGGACAAGCTTTGTGTGATGAGCACGAATGTTTGTACCCGAGTCATGGATGTTTAATATGTATATACGTATTATATACTGAGTTCGCCCTCAGTCCATTTTACCGTACCCATAACACAAGCGTTAAGCTTAAAGTGGGACCGTATAGTTGGTGTGTTCGTATGGCGATATTTATTTATTATTATTTATTTATTTATAAATAACCAACACACCAACGTACGGTCCCAAACTAAGCAACTCTTGTATGATGGATGCCGTACGATGGACTGAGGGCGATCCCAGTTAAACTCAGTTTAGATAAAATTATGACATCATTCCCCAAATTTGCCAGGCGGGAATCGAACCGGCAACCATGCGAGTAGCCTGAACTGAAAGTGGTCACCTACGCTGTCTCAGAATGGAAATGAAATTAAAATAATACACCTAGTTACACACTTTTACAGAATCAGAAATGATGAAATCTGTAGACGCACTAGAGACACTCGCGAAGTTTTAAGAATTGCTAAGTTGCAGAGGATAACCTTGGAACACAAAGGCTTAACAATGGCGACCACGCGCCTGAGTAAATACTGTGGGAACCCTACAAGATGGGCCGAGGGCATCACACTTGTTAGAGTTAAATAAGGTCACTTCGCTTGTCATAGGGTCATCCCACTTGTCATAGAGTCATCACACTTGCCATAGGGTCATCCCACTTGTCATAGAGTCATCACACTTGCCATAGGGTCATCCTACTTGTCATAGAGTCATCACACTTGCCATAGGGTCATCACACTTGTCGCAGCGTCGCGGTGGATGCGAGTGGCGGAGGACCGTGAGGCTTATGTCCAACAGAGGACGTGTTCCGACTGATGAATAGATGTTTATTTACTCACCATTAGGACCAAATACTTCGTAAGCGCCATCAGCGACCGGTATAGCTACGGGGGTTTTCACTTGCCAAGCTAAAGGATTGTATACTGTCACCTGTACATAAATAAACACACTCGTATTTAGGGGTACATAAAACATATATATAAGCAGTGACAGCCAAGTTGGTAGAACGCTTGCCTCGGTAACGAGGATCGCAGGTCCAAACCCCGGCTCGCACCTCTGGGATTTCATTTCATGTGCGGATCTCATTTTCAACCATGATTATCGCTTGCTAAACGGTGAAGGAAAACATCGCGAGGAAACCTGCATGTCTGAGAGAACCCCTCGATGTGTGAAGTCCGCCAACCCGCACTGGGCCAGCGTGGTGGACTATGGCCTAATCCCCCTCGCATTGAGGGGAGGCCCGTGCCCAGCAGAGGGACGTTAAAAAGGGCTGAAATTATTATAAAAAATATACTAACTTAACATCGATCATCGAAATTGTATTTCGACTTACCACAAATTTCGCGGAGTTCTCGGAGACATCACAACTCGATTCGTTCAATCGACATCTATTTACTCCGAAGATGGGCGGCTTGGTATTGCTGCGCTGTGACATTTTACTGAGAAATAACGAGTCAATTTTAAACATTTTCAATGTCATTATCTAATTATACATTATACTTAACCAAGATCACCAGAGTTGGGCGACCTATTAAGTGTGTTATATTAGATCAAGACCATTGCCATTAAAGGTAACTTAAGGTCACTGTCATATATTTTTATCTATACACAAATAAATAAAATTGCAGTGTCTGTTTGTAATATTAAAATAACCGCTTTTTACTAAGTGCATTTGGATGTATACACGGTACATATACCAAAACAACATATTTTACAATGTTTGTCTGTCGGTCTGTTTGTTTCGGCTAATCTCTGAAATGGCTCGACCGATTTTGACGGCTTTCACTGGCAGATAGCTGATGTAACAAGGAGTAACTTAGGCTCCTTTTATTTTAGAAAAACTTTTTTTGTTAAATTCCACGTGGACGAAGTCGCGGGTAACAGCTAGTTATGTATAATATATACATTGTGAAACGAGTCTTATCGCGTACCAACTCAATTCTTGCATAAATCAATTAATGAAGTACATAATTTTGTAATTATACTCCATCTTTCAACTAAGGTCACTCAAGGTCATTCAAAGGTCACTGCACTTCAAAGTGTATTAATATCGATACTCACTTGATAGCCTGTCTGGCTATGATCATAGCGTCGTCTATCGCTTGGCTCAGTATTCTCTCGTAGTCGTGCGTCACATGCTGCTTCTCCGTGCCCGTTATAGCGTCGTGATGCTGCATTATGCCTTTACAAATGTGATGTTATTATAAATAAATAATAATAATAAATATCGCCATACGAACACACCAACTATACGGTCCCACTTTAAGCAACGCTTGTGTTATGGGTACCGTACAATGGACTGAGGGCGAACTCAGTATATAATACTTATATACATATTAAACATCCATGACTCGGGTACAAACATTCGTGCTCATCACACAAAGCTTGTGTCCCTACCATGTTTCGAACCCGGGACCCTCGGCGCAGAAAGTAGAGTCACTACCACTGCGCTAATCAGGCCGTCTGTTATTACAATAGGGATATTATAATGTCATACCAAAATGTGAATGTGGACCTACATTTATATTTCAATCTAAAATGTTGATGTTATCTTTTAAAAACTGATTTGTAATGGTTCTGTAAGTTGATAGTACTTTGAAATAAAACTAATTTTACGGATTTTATCGCGTTTATTTTATGTTTTTTTACGTTCCCGACGTTTCGGCTGCTTTACAGCAACCATGGTCACGGGAGGACTGAGGTGGTTGACGTCCTGGTGTCAAAGTTAGAAACGGGGTACCCTCATATTTAATTGTCGCTTGTGGTCCGATCTACGCAGAAAGTGCTCACAGTATCTTGAGGTCTTGCAATGGTACTAATTAGTTTTATTTCAATGTACAGTATTCGCGTAAATATAAGAAATCAATATTTGATAGTACTTCTTTAAATTGGTCGGCAAGTGTGTATGAAATGTCGACCTATCCCTAAAGATAAATCTGCTGGTAACTTTTCGGTAAATTAAACCTACGGGCCTACAATATACATTGCAAATTTAATTAATTACTGTATTGGAACTCACCCATAGCACTTTTGAGTTCGTCAAGCACAAATTCGTTGTGCTCCTCCAAATCTGCAAAAACTTGTAACTGTTTAACCATCTGAAAATAAAGTTCATTCTCGTAAGGCTAGTGGTCCCAATTGTTCGAACGTCTATGACACTTATTTAGGGCGTAATAAGGCTGAATCAGAATCAGTATATTTTTTATTCAAGTAGACCATTCAGTACAGTACTTATGAATCGTCAAAAGTTACAAAATACTAAGCTACAACTTCACCGCCCGTTCGGAATGCCGTTCCTATGGAGAAGAACGGGCGAGAAACTCCATGGTTGCTCTTTTTTTTTTAAAGATCTTTTACATTTTTGAACAGTACATTGTTATAGGTATGTGAGAACAATGTAGAATGTGCTGAATTCTCACAAGCAACTGATGTAACCCATTTGTGTACTTGGGGGCAGACGATAGTTGTCTGATGAATCAGCTAAATTAGCACAGAATGGTCGCCCGTCTAAAAAGTATTTATTTCACCCTTAAAAGTGATGTGACCTCGTGTGTGAGAGTGAATACCTGTAATATATTATTTCCCTCTCTTTCAAAGTACTTAGTCGTAGGTCTTGATGTGAAGTACCCAGTCCAATATGCAGTCGAATCGCTTGCGTACGGGAAGAAATCGTCCCGCTTCGTGGGCAAAGTTGGGCTGAAAACATAGTGGGTTTTAATTGAAAACAAATTAAGGAATTATTTTTGATAAGGATACCTCAGTGTTGCGATTAATTGTCATTTTTAATTTTACTACATCGCACGCATATTAATGGATTGACATTAATGAAACGTCGTATGGTGATAGCTTGCACCCTGGGTTTGTAAGCTGCTATATGGACTTAAATAAAATAGTTAAGTACAAAAGTAAATTATATTCAGCTGAGCCTTCATTTATCACCAAAAAGTACCACGCAGGCAATGCCGCAAGTAATAGCTAGTAATTGTATTATAACTTACTTTGCATCTTTCACGGCTTTCAAATAACACGTGGGCGTTGAATAAAACAGTGTGGTATTCAAGCCATCTTTAGCCGCTTTCAAATTTGAGTATCTGGAATAGTACAATAATTACTATCTATGTATATATATAAAAATAATGTCGTGTTAGTTACAACATTTATAACTCAAAAATGGGTTTTTTAATTTGTCACCCTCCAAAATAACTATTAAAACATGAAAAAAAATGTTGCAATGATAATTTATTTTCTCATACATTTGATTCTGAGGTGGTACGCAGTTCTCCGAGATAGGTTTTTCATTATAAATCTTAAATACTTAGGATATTTTCTCATCTTTATTTTTTTCACGTATATAAGCTCCGCTATAAGCCTGATACGGCTTATAACGGACCTTATACCCGCTTATCCGTTAGATCCGTATAGATTACAAAGCTCACATTCTCAAAGAACTACTGTACGAACTAAAAAGTGTACAGAGGAATGTTATAACAAAAAATAAAATATAACACTATTAGCCCTTATTTTTAATAAGATCGAGTATTATCTGCTCGTTAACCTTATCAAAATATTGAACACAATCAGAATCAGAATATTTTTTTATTCATGTAAACCATTGAGCACAGTACTTATGAATCGTCAAAATAGTTACAAAATGCTAAGCTAAAACTCTACCATTCGTTCAGAATGCCGTTCCTGTGGAGAAGAACGGGCGAGAAACTCCATGGTTGCTCTTTTTAAAAAGATCTTTTACATGTTTGAGCAGTACATTGTTATGGGTATGTGAGAACAATGTAGGAACGGCTAGGCAGACTTTAGCAGCTGAAACCCTATTATAGAAAAACCTTCTCAGCAATCAATGCGACTAGTTCTTCGCCCAAAGGTAATACTCACTTAATAAGCTTATCAAGGTTAATGTACCACATGTTAGCGTCTTGGTAAGTGAAGTCACCTCCCATGGTCACTATCACATTGTTAGTCCTATAGTACCGAGCTTGGTTCTTAACGTAATCTAGAAACACTGCTATCTAGAACAAGACAATATATAATGTCAGTATCAAAGCAGTATTTAGGTATGGTTAGGCAATGTTCATATAGTCTGGTGGACTGATAGCTTTAGACCGGGGATTAACAAACTTGTCGAAATCGGTTTCCCAGGGGTCCACATAAGCGAAAACTGATTTTAGGGGTCGACGAGGTCTAATAATCGACCCCTATAAATTAACAAAAGTTCTTATTTGAAACTTTCAAGATACTGTATATATAAGTTGTGTTACGTGTACCAACTTGTTCTAAGAACGACTAATATTTTAGTAGGAAGTATCATTGTTGTACTTTAAAATAACTCAAGTCGATAAGCGTGCACAAGTTCGTACAAGATGAAATTATTATTTTGTATCAATGGGTAAAAAAACTAGAGATAGGATTTTTAAAGTAGTTCGGCTACGGGGGTCTGAGGTATCAGTTCATTTTGGAAAAGTGGTCTTCTACTCAAAATAGTTTGGGAATCCCTGCTTTAGACCTTATACTGGGTCTCAGAATCAGATAAAGTTAACATAAATAAGACCTAATGACCCCGAAAGCAATTGTGGCCCCCGAGTGGTACAAAAACCTTGACAAACAAAAATAAACATGTGAGTGAGAAACGACCAACCCACATCTGATATTAATCCTATTATCAGATGTTATCACAACGAAAAAACAAGAAATGATTTGTGTCACTATCATTGGTTGGGAAATAGTAATAATTTACTAAGCTCAGACTAAGTCCTGACTAGAACATACTAAGATTAAGTCCTGTGGTGCTATTCTGTAACGCCAATGTCATTTCTCACGCGTGAGTCCGTTAATGAATTGTATAGTCCCACTAATATTATAAATGTGAAAGTTTGGATGGATGGATGTTTGTTACTCAATCACGCCAGAACGGCTGAACGGATCTGGATGAAATTTAGCACAGAGATAGATCGCAGCTAGTTTTAATATAAATTTAACATTTCAGCAACGGAATCCCACGTGAAAAATGAGATTGAATGACAATCTTATATCTTACGCGTGAATCCTCGGATAAAATGTACAATTTATATATTGATTTCTTATATTTACGCGAATACAACACATTGAAATAAACTATTTTTAAGGACTAATGGTTGCTGGTCCCATGGTTGCTGTAAAGCAGCCGAAACGTCGGGAACGTAAAAACAAAAATAAACGCGATAAAATCCTTAAAAAATAGTTTTATTTCAATGTACAATTTATATTAAAATTTTACAACTCACTTTCGAAGTCACGCGTGAGAAATGATATTGGCGTTACAGAATACCACTACTGATCAACACTCATACATTTTGTAGATCTATATCTACAACTACACTTCAATTGTACTACTACTATGTAGTTCACTTCAATTTGAAGCTACAAGTCACATTATTATCAACACATCACAAAAAGTTAGTTTGTTGATTTAATTTATATGTATTTCAAAGTATTGAAATAAAACTAATTTTTCGAATTTTATAGCGTTTATTTTATGTTTTCACGTTGCCAACGTTTTGAGAATACCTCAGTCCTACCGTGACCATGGTTGCTGTAAAGCAGCTGAAACGTCGGGAACGTAAAAACATAAAATAAACGCGATAAAAGTAATCGAGTGAACATAAAAAATCAATATATTTCAAAGTAGTCACAATAATGAAGTGAATTTGTTATGAATTTATAGACATAGATCATGTGCATGCATGCGTACATATATAAATATATATGTGCAACTATATACATGGTAACTTACTCCATCAATTTATCGAGATTTTTGAACCACATCGCCGCGTCTTGGTAATTGAAGTCTTCGCCCATTGTTATAAGAATGTTATTAGTTCGATACGCTTTGGACATATTGGTGCATATATCTAGGAATGTCGCCACCTTGAAAAATCCCACTAATATTATAAATGTGAAAGTTTTGATGGATGGATGTTTGTTACTCAATCACGCCATAAAGGCTGAATGGATCTGGATGAAATTTGGCACAGAGATCAATTATAGTCTGGAATAGCACATAGGCTACCTTTTATCCTGGTAAAATGTATGGTTCCCGTGGGATAGATTTGTTTTAATTTTTCATAGAGCAAAGGATCGACATGATTTTTTGCATAGGTAGTGGCAGTTTCGGGGTCAGAAAATGACAATGTCTCTGTCATATGTGTGCATTGTGTCTGTGTGTGGATGTATGCTGTGTTGTGTGTATGTTTAGGTTTATGTACGTGTGTGTGTTTCAGTGTTTATTTTTAGTGTTGTGTGTTTATTTATTATCACCGCCTTATATGCGAATGAGTGAATGTGTGAAAGTGAAAAAGCCCCGCATGTATTCTCTCACGCATGCATGCATATGCGTGAACTCACTGTATCAATTTATCAAGGTTTCTGAAGCACCCCGCGTCTTAATATTGAAAGTTTTCGCCCATTGTTACTAAAATATTATTCGACCTATAGCGTGTCGACACTTGTCTGCTGCATATCTTTAGAAAATCTAGAATCTTATAAAACAAAAAAAAACAGGCATGGTGTGACAATTTTGACACTCGGGCACAACTTATCTAAATAATAATAATAATATCGTCAGACGAACACACCAACTATAGGGTCCCTAAGCAACGCACGTATTATGGGTGCCGTACAAGTTTAAAGCTTATTTATCATACAGTCAAACACCCTCTTAGGATTCGGCTTAAGCCGGGAAATTCAAAATGTCAACGGTTTTTATTTTTTTACTAAAAATTTGGACATCTCTACGATGTAATTTAGTTTTTTGCGATATTGGTATTCATGACTTTATGGTGTTGTATCGCTTTAGGTATTTTTAAGCAAACTTAATAAATCGAGACATCCAATGCAGAATGCTAATATCGCAAAACACTAAATTACATCGTAAAGATGTCCAAATTTTTCGTAAAAAAATAAAAACCATTGACATTTTGAATTTCGCGCCCTGACCTTGCGCTTCCCCCTTAATATAGGAATCGCGTACGGAGTCACGGTTTAAGGATAGTATATTAACCTTGGATTCCACATTGTACATTGGCGAATCGGGGTCATCAATGATCGGCTCATCGTTGCATAGCACATCGAAACAGAAGCCGGGCGGCGGCGAGTACGTGTTGTACAAAATTCCCGTGAAAATATCTGACGATTTACCTGCAAATATGACATAGTTTTCAATTTATTTTTCTGCGTGTACTTTAAGGTGAGTTCACTTACGAGTATAGTGACCTCACTATAAGTGTACTTACCTTAAGTCCAGTCCAGTCCAGTATTACTATGAGTGTACGTTAAGGTGAAATCACTTATAGTGACCTCACTACAAGTGAATTCATTTTGACGTTCAGACAGCAATACTGGACTCGCACTACTGCTGTGAGAGTCATTCAAATGACAAAGATTCGAATGTGTCTTGAATTCTTGTTCAATTCTCATTGAAGTGATAGAATTCAGTTCGAAAGCGAACGTTTCATTTTCAATTTGAGATTGCTTACGAGCGGGGTGGAGCGGGGCAGAGCGGAGCGGAGCAGAGCAGAGCGTGACAAAGCGGAGCGGAACAGAGCGGAGCGGGGCAGAACAGAGCGGGACAAAGCGGAGCGGAACAGAGCGGAGCGGAGCAGAGCAGAGCGTGACAAAGCGGAGCGGAACAGAGCGGAGCGGGGCAGAGTGGAGCGGAATGGGGCCGAGCAGAGCGGAGTGGAGTGGAGCGGATTACACTCCTATAGGACTATGTGAGTCAGGGAAGTGGGAATGCAGCTGTGCTTACGCACACACTTGTGCAATATATCTCCTACGTAGTTGACTGGTCTCCGTTGTGACCGTCCGCTGTGACGGAAATTCAGTCGGGACAACTATTACTCACCCAAAGCATCATCTCCTCTCCACACCATCTCCATGTTCCTGTTGGTCATCCGATCGCGTTTGTCCTGATAATCTATTCGCCCCAAGAACAACCCATCGTAGCCCATTCCGGCGAGCAGCGACGCGAACTCGCGCGAATGTCCGAACGGGTCGATTTGCCAGCCGACACGAGGAAGGCCGCATTTGCCGAACGTCTTGTTGAGTTTGCTGAAAGAAGAATAACAAAAAAATACAATCGAATTGTGATATATACTTATAACAATGTATTGCTCAAAAATGTAAATGCTCAAAAAAGATCTTTTTTAAAAAAGAGCAACCAAACCTACATGGTTGCTCTGCCCTCTTGCCCGTTCTTCTCCATACGAACGGCATTCCGAACGGGCGGTAAAGTTGTAGCTTAGCATTTTGTAACTTTTTTGACGATTCATAAGTATTGTACTGAATGGTCTACGTGAATAAAAATAATCTGATTCTGAGAACCTTCGCATTTTTTTTTGAGGTTGGTGAAATATGAGATTCAACGCTATGCGTCGTCTCTGTAACCACTTAATACTTAAGCACAGCCAAATTTGAGGGACGCCGTAACAGTGACCGACATGACATACAACTATCAAACAATTAAGTAGGGCTCAAATATTTGAGTGTCATTTTGGTGATTGAATCAGTTGATTCTGTTGAAATGATTGAATTGGGTAATGTGATAGAATCGGTTGAACTAGTTCAGGGATTCCCAAACTATTTTGGGCAAGAGACCCCTATTCCAAAATGAAATGATAACTCAGACCCCCGTAGCCAAATCACTTTAAAAATCCAATCTCTAGTTTGTTTCCTATTGATACAAAATAATAATTTCACCTTGTACGAACTTGTGCACGCTCATCGACTTGTTGAGTTTAATAAAAGTACAACAATGATAATTCCTACTAAAATATTAGTCGTTCTTATAACAAGTTGGTACACGTAACACAACTTATACAGTATCTTGAAAGTCTCAAATAAGAACTTGTGTTAATTAATAGGGGTCGATATTTAGACCTCGTCAACCCCCACAATCAATTATCGTTTATGTCGACCCCTGGGAAACCGATATGGACCTCCTTGGGAATCCCTGATCTAGTTGAACAAGCATAGTTAGTTTAATTGATCAATAATGAATCAGTACACGTGGTTCAATAAGTTGAATGGGACGAACCATGTCGTTGGTTCAGCCGGTTGAACACTCACCTGAGCCCCCAGGTGAACTGGTCCACGGTGCTATGGTAATGGGCGGCGGCCTCATCGTTCATGCTCCACGCGCCACCGACAAATTGCAATCGACCCTCGCGAACCATAGTATGCACCCTCTGTTGAACCACGTCGGTTTGGCGCACCCACCATTTCCAGAAGAAGGCAGTTTCAACATAAATAAACCTTGAAATAAAACAAAATTTACGGATTTTATCGCGTTTCTTTTATGCTGCTTCTTTTAAGCCGCCACTGCGGTGTACCTCTGCCTACTCCTGCAGGGATTTCAAGCGTGATTATATATTATATGTATTAAATGCAATTGAATCGTAATCGATTAGAAATCGCATAGTAATACCACTTTTCAATGATTGTGTCAGGAAACCGCCAAGAGTGATTATTCCAATATGTTTTCTATAGCCATTTGTGTAAGCTGTCTTGGGGATATGTTTAACTGTTCATACAATGTTAAACAAACGGGGGAAGAGGAACCCACCACTGACTCTCGGCTTGTCAACTTTTCCAATTATAAACCAAACAAGTTTGATTGATAATTAAGAAGCCAGCAACACCGAACTCCTCTAAGATGTTAGTCGAGAAACTGTCTGTCACGAGTGTCGGGACCCGAATAAAATGCAATTCTCCGCGAAACGAAGCGAATCTAAATATTATTCGACACGTGTTTCACCTCTAAACAAGTCATCCTCAGGATGGCTGGGCTACTGACATCTTAGAGGAGTTCGGTGTCGCTGGCTTCTTTAATTACCGATCAATTTGTTTGATTTATAATTGGAAAAGTTGTCAAGCCGAGGGTCAGCGGTGGGTGCCTCTTCCCCCATTTGTTTAACAATGGATTTCCGCCAAGTATCGCCTAGTTCTATCAATTATATTGTTCATACACAATGTCTGATCAACCCTGTAAACGCGTAAGGCATGTACCATATTGCTTACCTCCGTTTCGGGTCCTCCCACAGTTCCTTTACGACTGAATCCAATATGTACTGCACGCCGGCTTTCTGTATGTTGTTGCGACCTTAAAAATGTTATAATTATATTTATTAACTAGCTGTTGCCCGCGACTTCGTCCGCGTGGTATTTAACAAAGACAACCGTTGACAACAGCCTGCTCGCCCATTCTGAGCCCGCGGCACGCATTGCAGGTTGTTGCTATCAAAATTAATCAGGCGCTGCGCTGCAACATTGGTTTTTTTTTTCGTGAGATCCTATGTTTTTTTCTAAAATAAAAGTAGCCTAAGTTACTCCTTGTTACATCAGCTATCTGCCAGTGAAAGTCCCGTCAAAATCGGTCCAGCCATTTCAGAGATTACCCGGAACAAACAGACAGACAGACAGACAGACAGACAGACAAAAATTGTAAAAAATGTTGTTTTGGTATAGGTACCGTGTATACATCCAAATGCACTTAGTAAAAAGCGGTTATTTTAATATTACAAACAGACACTCCAATTTTATTTATATGTATAGATAACTAGCTGTTACCCGCGACTTCGTCCGCGTGGTATTTAACATAGACACAACCGTTGGCAACAGCCTGCTCGCGCGTTCTGAGCCCGCGGGACGCATTGCAGGTTGTTGCTATCAAACTTAATCAGGCGCAGCGCTGCAACATTGTTTTTTTTTCGTTTTTCGTGAGATCCTATTTATTTTTCTAAAATAAAAGTATCCTTAGTTACTCCTTGTTACATCAGCTATCTGCCAGTCGCGTCAAAATCGGTCCAGCCATTTCAGAGATTAGGCGGAACAAACAGACGGACAGAAATTGAAAAAAAAAATATTTTGGTATATGTACCGTGTATACATCCAAATGCACTTAGTAAAAAGCGGTTATTTTAATATTACAAACAGACACTGCAATTTTATTTATATGTATAGATGTATAGATTATTCGGATTAATTGTATACTTACTTCCATAGTAGTACTGATCGACTGTTTTTAACCATCCCACATCGTCATGGGTATGGGGTACTATGTGCACATTCAGGAAACCATTCTTAGATGGAGTACAACTCTGAATAAAAAAACACAACTGAAAATCTCAAAATAAAACACAGTACGTAAGGGAGCGTTCAAGTAACGCAATTTTTGGAGATTTTTGACCCCCCCCCCCCCCTCCCGCCCCTGTAACGCATCGTAACGTTTCAGGAGACTCCCCCCCCCCCCCCCCCCAAATTCGTTACGTAATACTTGGACGCTCCCTAAGTAGCTTTGTACGGAAAATCAATACCATGGATTGAACTCATGATTCTGGAACCTACCAGAACTGCGCCATTCTAGATCCTTTCTACCCGAGATAGCTTGTATAAGTCGTTTTTATATATACGCGAATACACATTGAAATAAAACTAATTTTACGATGCTCGCAAATAAAAAAATTATAATGTAGGATCCTCGGTGAAGAACACCGATTCCGACCAAGGATGATTGAGGCCTTTGAAGTTAAAAAAAAAACTAAATCTCAATAGGGAAGATGGCTGGGTGCTACCACCGACTTGGGATCCAGTAATTAATATAATTAAATACAAAACCAAGCGCACTATTGCAAGACCTCAAGACACTGTGAGCACTTTCTGCGTAGATCGGACCGCAAACAATAATTAAACATGAGGGTACCCCAGTTCTAACTATGACCCTAGGTCCTAGTGTCATAGTTACGTCCTAGTGACTAGGACGTTTAACACCTCAGTCGTCCCGTGACCATGGTCGCTGTAAAGCAGCCGAAGCGTCGGTAACGTAAAAAACATAAAATAAACGGGATAAAATCCGTATAATTAGTTTTATTTCAATGTTTTTTTTATGCCCAGGAGTGGAAGGGTTCCCCGGAATACTGACGAAGTACATTACAAATCCCCACTGAGAAAAATACCTTGCATGATTACGAATAATTTATAAGGTATTCTGTAACTTTTATCCGTATTCCTGTTAAAAAAAGGACCAAGAGTTGTTACGGACACTTTGTGCGTAAATAATAACAACCTTCACCAATAAACATCAGAATGAAATCCAATCATTACGTTCACGTTAACTAGTAGTTGTAAAACGTAGATCGAACCCGACGGAACGATATGTTAACATGTTTATGCTAGATTTACGGTTGTCTAAATTAGATTTCATTCTTCATGTTTATATTTTATGAAGCACGGGAGTCATTTTTCTCAGTGCCGGGCACGTTAATAAAGTTATAAATACTTTCATAATGTCAACAGTCGTTGAATAGTTCGCTCTTTCGATAACACTTCGAACTTTAACACGGCGCACTGATAAGAGTAACTCTCTAGTCCATATTAAATCTCGTTGCCTATTTGTACGGGCGTTAGGCATTTCAATACCACTACCATCTTGAATGGGGAGCAGAATTATACCACCCGACTGCCTCCGTAGTTTAAGATGGAAGCTCAGGTCAGGGCGCATAATTCAAAATGTCAATGGTTTTTATTTTTTTTACGAAAAATTTGGACATCTTTACGATGTAATTTAGTTTTTTGCGATATTAGCATTCTGCATTGGATGTCTCGATGTATTAAGTTTGCTTAAAAAAATACCTAAAGCGATACAACACCATAAAGTTAGTAAAAACCGCTACTTTTATGACATCGTAAAGATGTCCAAATTTTTCGTTAAAAAATAAAAACCATTGACTTTTGAATTTCGCGCCCTGACCCTGAGCTTCCCCCTTAACAACTGTCTTAAATGAGAATCCTTATTTTTATTGTTCTATTTACGTAGGCCTAAAAGGCACTAATGAATATTCAGGAGTTACCACACTGTTCCACCGAGAAAAGCTGGCCAGAAGCTTAGTGGTTACTCTTTCAAACAAGTTTAAATTCTCAGGTAGATCGACGGCAAGATGAACAGACAACGCCATATTGATTTCTTATATTTACGCGAATACACACACATTGAAATAAAACTAATTTTTCGGATTTTATCGAGTTTATTCTACGTTTTTTACGGTTTCGACGTTTCGGCTGCTTCACAGCAACCATGGTCACGGGAGGACTGAGGTGTTTGACGTCCCAGTGTCATAGTTTGAACTGGGGTACCCTCATATTTAGCTGTTGTTTGCGGTCCGATCTACGCAGAGAGTGCTCACAGTGTCTTGAGGTCTTGCAGCTAACGCCATTTCCAATAATACTATAAATAGTATACAATACCTAAGCCATTACCATTCTACTGCAAATTAATTATGTTTTTAGACGTGGGTCCTTTTTAAAAGCTGTAGCGGAAACGGACGTTACGTCATCAAAAACCATGCTGGCAATATAATTCTTTTTTATGACTTGCCATGCGCCCGAGGTACACAAAGAAAACATATCTCCAAACTTTGGTACCGGCCTTTTGAGGCAATCTGAAATGTCTCCTGAGTGCACCTCTGGGGTACACAAGGGATATATTATCCTCGCAATTTGAAATTTCCAGGTCCACCGGCGAATTGTGGGTGCACCGCTACCTCCCCTTCGGGGATGACAGTCGGGGTGGTATAAATACATTACCTCGTATCCACATCTTTCTGCACCTCTGGTAGAAGACCGGTCGTGCGATGGTACCGATTGTATTGTACCGACGACGGAGAGTAGTAGTAATGTGTTTAACATTACTGCCTGTAACAAAACGAGAAGATGGCCTATTTTTAATTCCTTGTGTGTTATTGTGGTTGGAGATAAACTAAAGAGTTGTCTTACACGTAGTACTTCAGGGGCCCAATTCTGCTAATCTAAATAAAATTACATACAATTGCCATTCCAGCGACACACTATTGAGGTTCCATTACTTTTTTTTTTTCTTTTAATACATTATAGGCAAGTATTTGATCTCGATCTCACCTGATGGTAAGTGACGATGAGATCTACGATGGAGCATACTTGCCTAGGTGGGAAGGCGGCAGTAGATCGAGACGCTACATTCACTAGGCACATGCAGCGCAGCTGATCTGACCCGCCATACATGAATGGCAACACCGAACATCATGCCGGAACACGGCTAGGCCGCTTGGCGACATGGCTTTTTGTTCAGTGGGTGGTGACTAACCACGGCCGAAGCCTACCACCAGTAGAGTTGTCACCTAGTTGGCACTACCCAGGGTCACGTGTAGGGTATCTCGAGGGTATTTAATTCTCCTACGGACGAAGGTGACTCGACCCCAAAAACGTCTGTGACAGATTGGCTATTTGGGTAAAACTTTAATGTAGTCTTGATGGAGTCTCATTTTAGTGTCAATGGTGGTGTGGTGACTGCTAGAAACGTCAGATAACGAGCAGAATACCATAACATAGATAATTACATTACTGTCTCGTTTCATGCATTATTCATCCATTTTCATATCATCATGTCACATCCATTATTTTATTTATAATGTGTATTTATTGAATGCGTTATTGCTATTAATTACTTGACACTGGCAAAATACCCGCTAAGTTGTGGGTGAGGCCATATTCATATCCATTTTAATTCATCGCATCTCATTTCGTAAAGAAAGAAGAACTTAGATAATGTATCTATGTTATGGTATCTAAGTTTTTTTTTAAATTTGGCATCACCATAGGTATTTTGCCAGTGTCAAGTAATATAAATTATTTCTGTTTTTGAGCATATGCACAGGCCCAAAGCCTAGGCCCAAGTAAAATACCTCACCATCCCTCAATCAGTAATGTGATGGATACTTTACTGAAAGATTTTATACGGATTTTTTGTGAGAAACTGAAAAGCCACGTTTCGTCACTCTGTTTCAATTACCTACACTCGTGCACTTTACCGAACCCATAATGGTTAATATTCCACGTATATCACTCACTATAACTCGCAGGAACACTAGTTTTAGAAATTAAAACATAACTGACGCCATGACTTTTCAGTTTCCCGCCAAAAAGTCCTCGGTATCTAAGTTATGGTATATTGATACACGACTGAAGTACAGAATACGAAATAGTTCTATGGCAGTTGAATGGCTGGTCAGTGGAAAGCCGCTGACCTTAAAAAACTAGTAGACTACCAAGTGTCTAAAATCATTCAATCAACACGCTATCGACACTCCACTGATGCGTTTGTAAATTAGCAGAATTGAGCCCCATGTTAATGTATGAGCCATTAACTGTTGTGCGTCTTGGTCACAAATTAACATATATAATTAGTAATTGGTGTCAACGACCTATTCTAATTAGTTTGACGATTTATTTGAATATCGAGGACCGATTAGTTCCGGGTGTGCGCAAGAGTGTTAGCCAAGTTGTTTGAACGCTCGCCTCGGTAACGAGTGTCGCAGGTTCAAACCCCGGCTCGCGCCTCTGGGATTTCTTATGCGAATCCCATTTTCAGCCGTGATTATCACTCGCTAAACGGTGAAGGAAAACTATATGAGGAAGCCTGTTTGACTGAGAGAACCCTTGGAAAGACGTGTGAAGTCCGCCAACCCGCACTGGGTCAGCGTGGCTCCCCTCGCATTAAGTGCCCAAAGTGGGGGCCCTGACCGACTGTCTGGCGATATTATTATTATTATATGTAGATAATATACTTACCTATTATGTGATGCAATGGTTCTCAAGATAGTCAATGATGTTGAAATTTATGATATGGGTTAATGGACACTTGTATTAATCGTTTTATCACTCCACTTTAGTTAATCTGGAAAATTTATCGCCAGACGAACACACCAACTATATGGTCCCACACTAAGCAACGCTTGTATTATGTGTACCGTACAATGCACTGAGGGCGAACTCAGTATATAATACTTATACAGATATTTCAACCAAGATTATCACTTGCTAAACGGTGAAGGAAAACATCGTGAGGAAACCTGCATGTCTGAGAGAACTCCTCGAAAGATGTGTGAAAACCGCCAACCCGCACTGGGCCAGCGTGGTGGACTATGGCCTAATCCCCCTCGCATTTAGGGGAGGCCCGTGCCCAGCAGTGGAACACTAAAAAGGGCTGGTATTATTATATAATGTCTAGCTACAACGACATTTTGTTTACTAAAATATTCCGTGTCCGTGTTAACTCCAAGACGTCATACAAAAACGACCATTCAAATCGAATCCTTATCGCAAGACGTTAAATACAAATATAGCATTCATAATGGTCATTATACAACTATTAGTTTCATATTAGCTATCTGGTATACCTATCAGTAATATTAGGAAGAGGTCATGTTTGTACTTAGGGGGTAATCTCCGAAATTCCTGATCCGATTGCGAAGATTGTTTCACTAATAGGAAGCTTACAGTATACAGAGTAATATTGGTTATGTTTGATCTAGTTACCTCGCGTGGAACCGCGGGTCGAAGCTAGTTTAGAGATATATAGACACCTACGGTTGAGTACACATATTGCAAACTTCGAAACAAATAAATATATCTGCGTTCCACCAAAATTTGCTAAAAGAGAGTCGCGTGCGCACAGGGGCTCAATTCTGCTAATTTACAAACGCATCAGTGGAGTGTCGATAGCATGTCGATTGAATGATTTTAGACATTTGCTAGTCCACTAGTTTTTTTAAGACCACCGGCTTTCCACTGACCCGCCATTCAACTGACATAGAACTATTTCGTATTCTGTACTTCAGTTGTGTATGTTCACGGCGAGCGTTCTACCAACTTAGCTATCAGCTTTTTAATATATATTCCAACGGAGAATAGGCAAGAAAGCTAGTTACAAGTACCAGGACGCCATAGCTCTAATGTATCACATTTAGAACGTAATAGGTACAACAGGAAAACTCAATAGCTGGGATGGAGAAAAAAAATCTATGTCGTATAACTGTCTAAGCCGAGTTCTGTTGAGTTATGCTATCCTGGTACTTAGTAGATCACGACTTGTGTTTAGATGCGGTATTTATTTATATGATCACGCTTGAATAGTCCGAAGGGTGGGCAGTGAGGAATATACAATTCTAGTTGCGCCCCCCGGTGTTACCCGCGATTAAAAAGTATGTCCTTTTCCTCTATGTCCTTTTGCAAATGCACGGTTCCTGTATGCTATCCTATAGGAACCGTGCATTTTTCCGGGATAAAAATTGGCCTATGTCATTTTCTGACCGCTAAACTAGCACTACCTATGCAAAAAATCATGTCGATCCTCGGCTCTATGAAAAATTAAAACAAATCTATCCCACGGGAACCATACATTTTACCGGGATAAAAAGTAGCGTATGTGCTATTCCAGACTATAATCTATCTTTGTGCCAAATTTCACCCACATCCGTTCAGCCGTTCTGGCGTGATTGAGTAACAAACATCCATCCATCCAAACTTTCACATTTATAATATTAGTGGGATAATTCATACCTCTCTACAGACCCAGTTTGTTAAAAAAGTCGTAATGTTAAAATATATTTTGTACCAGGATCGCATGACCAAGAAAGGTCGGACTGAATTGATCTAGGTAGGTACCTATTTTTTTTTTTTGAGTTTGTATCTATTACTTTTTTTAAGGTGTCAATTTTATTTGTGGTATTAGCTATTTATATAGTTGGTGTCTTTTTCAAAATTGATCCTGCTAATGGATACAGGAGGTAGGTACCTATTATACAATTGAGTTGAATGACTAAACTTGGTTCACGACACTTCATTGAAATTCACTGCGGTTTCTGGAATATACCTACATGGGCATATACACAAATGATAATTGATCATCCACACGGTGGCCCAGCTCAGGTTATATTATCAGCATCAGACGATGACCACATTCGGCAGCCGAACACACCAACTGTTTACTGTACTGGCCCCTGGAGCGATCGAAGTAGGTACCTAGGTATATTATTACTTACTAGCTGTTACCCACGACTTCGTCCGCGTGGTATTTAACAAAAAAGTTTTTCTAAAATAAAAGTAGCCAAGTTACTCTTTGTTACATCAGCTATCTGCCAGTGAAAGTCCCGTCAAAATCGGTCCAGCCATTTCAGAGATTAGCCGAAACAAACCGACAGACAGACAGACACACAGACAAAAATTATAAAAAATGTTGTTTTGGTATACGTACCGTGTATACATCCAAATGCACTTAGTAAAAAGCGGTTATTTTAATATTACAAACAGACACTCCAATTTTATTTATTTGTATTGATATGGATATCAAACGTCAATGACTCGGGCACAGATTTATTAGAATATATTAAACTTCTAATTAGCCTGTGGACTCGGGCAACAATATTCGTGCTCATCACACAAAGTTCAAATCCAGGACCTAAGCTGCAGAATGCGGGGTCACTTTCAACGATAGCAATGGGGTCATTACAAAATAAATAAATACTGTATTATTGTTCTCAAATAAATTAAAGATATGTGCGTTTTATCAGTTAAATATTTTGAATTATTTGTCCTGTTATAATCACCTTTGAATATTTACAGTCAAACGCAAACTAATATTCTAAATTGAAAGTACCTAAGTATTACCTAAATATTCAATGATCACTTACCATTATGTTACTCTTCACCATGCAACAAAAATAACTTAATTAAAATCGGAAATAATAATTATCGGATAATTTCGAACTAAACTACCACTACTCGCAACTGACAAAACAAAACTGACCACAGAGAGAATAAATAATCACTACTAAACAGAATGAATGAACTAGGAACGAACGGATTCTCTGACATGTTCTTCATTGGTGTCAGTCACACTGTCAATCCGAATCACTATAAGAACACATACTAGTTAGAGATACTACGTATCGTTTAGAATCATGCTGGCGATCAGTGTTTACTTTCTCTGTGATACAATCATTGATATACGATGCTTATACAATCGATCGATTTACAATGTAGAATGATTAAACTTTTTTTTTTAATATAGATTAGGTTTGCCACAGGCATGAAACTCCGTGGAACCATTTTTTGGCGGGAAGTTGAACAATGAAGTTATACATTTTGTTTTAGTGTCTGAAAATTATGTTGCTTTTATCTATAACTAGCTGTTGCCCGCGACTTCGTCCGCGTGGTATTTAACAAAGACAACCGTTGACAACAGCCTGCTCGCCCATTCTGAGCCCGCGGCACGCATTGCAGGTTGTTGCTATCAAAAATTAATTCAGGCGCTGCGCTGCAACATTGGTTTTAATTTTTTTTCGTGAGATCTTATTTTTTTTTCTAAAATAAAATTAGCCTAAGTTACTCCTTGTTACATCAGCTATCTGCCAGTGAAAGTCCCGTCAAAATCGGTCCAGCCATTTCAGAGATTAGCCGGAACAAACAGACAGACAGACAGACAAAAATTGTAAAAAATGTTGTTTCGGTATAGGTAACGTGTATACATCCAAATGCACTTAGTAAAAAGCGGTTATTTTAATATTACAAACAGACACTCCAATTTTATTTATATGTATAGATGTATAATATTAGTGGCATATTAACTATTGTGTGTTCGTGCACGTGCAACATGCTCGAGTTAAGGAAATTTACTTGACTTTTCGAGGGTAGGGTAATAATAAATGACTTGCCTTGAAATTATAATTACAGCCTTTTAAAACGCACTTCAATACATGCAAGACAAGAAATTGAGTTAAATATAAAATAAATATACTGAGGTTAAACTTCCAATATCACACCACAGATTTAAAGAATATAAAATGTAATTACATAGGTATGTAATTGAATTAGTTTTTGTTTACCAGCCACCAGTACAAACACTTTTCTACTTTTCCAAAATCCCGCCTTTTTTCCTCCACAGACTCCGAACTCGCGATGCGCTGATGTGCTGTTTCTTTTTTTTTACAATGCCCGTTTTTATGTAAAATGCTTACAAATAAAAGTCGTTTAAGTCACCGAAGTGGGTACTAAAGATAAACAATAGGATTACAAAAATGGCAGGTAGGAAGGGATTCAAACTACCTACCCACTTACCTGAATATTCAAACGACAGTACACAAAACAAAATACCCAGTCAAGAGCGTCAGTATGTCCACGTCTGGCACCGAGTTCATTTCTAAATTTTATAAAAAAATAATATGTGTTTTATTTATTAGAATAGTTTACTTAGTGTTGTTTAAAAAGTGAATTTAGTTGATACATCTGAGAAATAAAAACATTAAAGGAAGCTGTGGCGTCAAAGTGAGTGTTTTTATTACGCAATGAGTACCTACCTACTTACGAGTTTTTTCATAAGAATTTTGGTTAAAAGTGTATTTGCATTTTTAGCGGCTGAAGGATACCTGTAGTACTCAAGTAGTACTATCTTTTCTGCACGAGTCGAACATTTTCCATTCCTAAACTCAGTCAGAAATAAATCTGAAAATGATGAGACGCCTAAATTTAGACTCTAAAGAGAGATGCGTTGAGACCATTGCACCAAAAACAGATTGGTTGGTCCGGATCGGACACAGATTGTTAAATCTGAATTATTTAAGAGACGAAGATCATTATTACCAGGAATCTACTCGCAATGAAAACGATTGTCAAACCATCGAACCATCTTTAAATACAACAGAGAAAAAGTTATTCTCGATAATTGAAGAAGATCCAATATCTAATTTCGACTTTATCGAGAATGTATGCATGAATTTCCCACATATAATATCGCGAATGGCGATCAATCTTTCAGGATTCGCAATAGATAGAATATCCAGCCAAATATTTTCTAAAAAAAAGGTAAATGAAAAATTTGTGGTAAAGTTTTACCTTTTTTTCATACCTTTTTATTTACAGAAAAAATACTGTTGGTATACTTTGCATTTCTTCATAAAAGCTAGTAAGGCTTATCCAAAACATTTTATAACTACATTCACAATGATTATAAAAGATAGTCGCACACCAAATAATGTTTTAAAAGATTATATTACCACTCTAGATGTGAATAGATGTACTGAATTCATAAAAATCGTTATTAACATTGAATTCAGTGCTTCACAATTTGGCAATAATTTGCCTGTTATATATTTACTTTTTAAAAAATGCGAGAAAAATCAAGATATTCTTCACTACGTATACTCAAATTTACAAACATTCAATTATTATTGCCGTTATAATAAGGAATACGGGAGGTTGTTGCTATATTTTATTCAAAATTTATCAGGCTTCAATATTGGGCTTAGGCTGGTCACTCAGATGGCCGGTAACCATTTTACGGCTTACAAGGGCCCCTGCTTGGAGGCTATAGATGTTCACCTAGCTGATATCATAGCGTTACAGGTAATGGATGTGCATGATGAACCAAGAATTGTAATACCAAGACCGCTGGAAGATTCTCAATTGTAAAGAAATCGTAAAATATTGTGAAATTAATTGTAGCCTGCCTACAAAGTGTAAAACTTATGTTTTTTTTTTCACTCGGAAAAAAAGCTGTAAGCCAAAAAAATATATTGTAATTGTAAAAAATATTACTAAGTAAGAACACCAACCTGGGGTCTGTGGGATACCTACATGAATAAGTTATTAATTGTTACTTTATGAATGTTTCATTTGTACTTACTTTTTAGTAGAATTACGTTGCGTCATTTTAGTTTATGTAAGTGCCATTAATGTTTTGTTTTTTTAAATCAATGTACTACACTACCTACTTACATCTAATTGCATGCTGCTGTAATCGCATGCAGTGTAACTTTATTTGTTCTTTAAGTAGTTACTGGATGTATTAAATAAACTCAAAAGTATTTTACTTACTTATTTGTTGCTTCTTTAATCCCTATCTAAGAATTAAACTATAAAATGCTGCGCTTCATGTTTTTGAGATTTTAACGATAGTCTCTAAAAAATGTCAACAATGTTTTGGTCAGCAATTTAGGAATATATAGACAATTATTTCTATGAATTCCAAAATTATTTACAATTGATGACATTAGCATGTTGATGTTATGAATGGGGGTCAGAAATCGCTGCTCGTCTACCCCTAACTCCTTTTATTAATTATTTTAAAAAGTGAAAGATTAGATGTTTAGTAACGGTGGTTTTCACCAGAATCCAAGAGTTGGTCACTATTTCGTATCTTTTAACCATGAACCTGTCTTTAACACACCGCTATTAAATCAAAGACAACTCCATTTTTATTTATTTGACAATGGCCAATGCAAATGTCATGTTTGATTGACAGATTTTTGTTATTATTTCTGGTTTCTGCAAATTGTGTTTACTGTTCATACCGGCTCCAAATTGGTTTAATTTACATATATTGTCACTTAATTATGTACGAATGACAATGTCTTGTACATGGATATTTTCACCGTCATCTCAGGCGCTATTAAAACGATGTTTAGACGCTGCGGCGCCATACGACAGTGCCAATAAATGGACCAAAATGTTCGGTCCGAAAAACAACGAATTGGTTGATGGAAACAACACAATTAATGATTTAAGTGATTCTCCGGACAAACAACATGAATCCTCACCAGATACAAGAGAAGATAAACCAGCTTCATGTAACTTTGAAGACATTATCGACAACGATACAGTATTGACAAGATTTGATATCTTTCAAGAGGAATCTTTAAAAAATCCATTATTACTCACGAGACTTGCTTTAAATCTACCTGTGAACACTATAGAGGGCCTTATTCAGTTGATATTCGATGGTACAGATAAAAATGCGAAATTTATTTCGTACTTTTTAGAATACTTTTTACCAGTGTTTATAAGGCGTGATAATTCAAGGCTGTGTACAGATGTGTTGTTAAAAACAGAGAGATTATACCCAGAATACTTTAGAAAATTATTAAAAATAATAATTAAAGATGCCAAAGTTCAAAATAATGTGCTAAATGACTTTATTATATCATTAGATGAGGAAAAAGTAACAGATTTTTTAAATATTTGTTTGTATATAGAGTTGACTTCTGAGGAGTTTGTACACAACTTATTTACTATTTACACAGCATATAAAACATGTAGAAAGTCTGGGAACATACAAAATTATATATTCAGCTGTTTGAAAACATATAATAATGTCTGTACAAATGATAAAAATTATGGTCGGCTCATGTTGACATATTTACAAAGTTTAAATAGTTCAGAATGTAAAGCTAATAGTACAATTCTAGGAGATCTCTTAGAAAACCATAGATCACCGTTTAAAAGACCCTGTATGACTATTTTGAAGGAAATAAACGATAAATGAGAACCCAAATTGATGAAAATGATTTTTATTCCTCACACTCACATCTCACAGATTATTCCCGTTTACCACACTTAGCCCATTAGCTCAGAAAGATTACTGGCCCTTCTGGCATTACCCATAAACATTATGCAAAACTAGTGATTTTTTGTACTTTAATATGTTGTTGGCAACACTCCGTCTCCATTATTGTATGCAGCTGAGTTATTATTGAATAATAAATACATTATAGTTATCTATCCCCCTAGGGTAGCTACTATGAAATTATGGTAGCATTCAAAATTGGAGTGGAAAAGGTAGGTTTCATAAAAATAAAAAAAAATCTTTATCCAAAACGGTAAGTACAAATTTAATCAGTCCATCATGGTTTATTTTACATTCAAGAATGTTAACAGTAGGTATTTAACAGATAAAATGGCGACGTCACAAGTCCGTTAAGGGGCGACTAAGGCCTCAGCCTCGAATTTAGCGGGCAGCGGGGCGGCGGGCGGCGGCGGCGGCGCGGGAGCGGCAGGATCTTATGCGTAAAATCAAATGGACCGGTTCTCGAAAACAGCGGCGCGGGGCGGCCAACGAGCGCCGCCGCCGCGCGCCGCCGCCCCGCTGCCCGCTAAATTCGAGGCTGAGGCCTAATAGAGACATCGGAAAAAGATGAGTGTGTTGATGAATCATGTTAATTTCTTATCCATTTCCTGTATAAATTATATCACAATAACTTTAGTTTTTCACAAATAAATTATACTTAGGAACTTATAATTTAAAATTTGTCTGAATAATTTAAATTTTTAATATAATTAGGTCTCAATCATTTGTAACATAAAAAACGACAGAAGATATGCTATTTTCAACCTCGATGCATAATTTGTCACCATAACAGCTCAAGAACATTAGATAGGTACCTAGGTACTTACACATAATAAATCATGTAATATAACACCGTGTTTTTTTTTATTATTTATTAAAAAAAAAATATCATCAACACAACCCGCAAGTCGTAAATATTGTCAATAGTTCACCCCTTAAGTGGGACATACCTAATTGAATAGCGTTTAAGTATTTAGCAACTGACTTAAGTTAATCATTTACAGACCTGCACCGACTTAAGTAATTTACAGACCTGCACTGATTTAAGTAATTAATTTACAGACCTGCACCGACTTAAGTAAATCATTTACAGCCCTGCGCCGACTTGAGTAATTTACAGACCTGCACTGATTTAAGTAAATAATTTACAGACCTGCACTGACTTACGTAAATCATTTACAGACCTGCTTTTGTTTTACCAAGTGGACACGTTATTTTACAGGTCGTAGTGCGAGTGGATTACAAAATGATACTTCATTTGATCATATACAGGGTGTAAACTCGAACGTTATGCAAAATTAAATGTTTTGGACTAGTAATAGACACCGATGATACATTAATTATATTTACATTAATTAAGCCGGCTGGTCCATAAATGATATTATAATATGTATATGAATGAACACTTTCGTGGATCACAGAATCCTACCAACAGGTGACAAACGTGGTGACTTAAAAAAAAAGATAGAAATTAATTTATAGTAGAAAAGAATAGAAATCCCACTTCCCACTAATATTATAAGTGTGAAAGTTTGGATGGATGAATGTTTGTTACTCAATCACGCCAAATCGGCTGAACGGATCTGGATAAAATTTGGCACAGAGATAGATTATCTGGAATAGCATATAGGCTAATTTTTATCCCGGTAAAATGTATGGTCTCCATGGGATAGATTTGTTTTAATTATTCATAGAGCAAATTATCGACATGATTTACAGAAAAGGACATAGAGGAAAAGGACATACTTTTTAATCGCGGGTAACACCGCGGAGTGCAGATAGTTAAGAAATATATTATTTATATGTACAAAATTTTTTTCCACATTTGCTCCACAGATAATGTCAATGTACCCATTTGACCAGTAGAAACAGGATTCCTTTTTACTTAATGGCCCCTTCCATAGCTACGTATTTGAAGGAGGTACGAAAACTAAAAACTATTACAAATTGAAATGTTTGTTTTTAAGTCACCACATTTATTTATATTAGTACAACAACAATTTTACAACAATTACTTAGGATTTGCTATCAACAGTTCGGAATCACAGATGTGTTATGTCTTTTTATAAGTATTTTATACCCTTTCGCGTAGAATATTACGTTATAGCCTCATTTATAGTTATATTCGTGTAGATATGAATATAGATGTATAATTAAGTAAATATGTAAAAAAGTTAAAAAATAGAGACAATTTTAGAAAAAAAAAGTCTGAATTAAATAATATTATAACATATTAAACGGTCATTATTTTTTGTAATTAAATGACCTATTTAAGATCAGATTTATAGGCCACCATACACATACAGAGCTATAAAATGCGAGAAGCTCTTTATAATCGAATTTCGCTTTAAACTAGGCTTTGCTTCGCTACGGACCGCTTCACTTAGCGAGCAGGGTAGAGCTACTACATATATTTAAAAAAAATAACGCATCGCGTGATGCATTTTTTTTTCATAATTATAGCTCTTTCCCTTTACGTCAGATAGTAGCATTTATATACTCTGGATACACTCACTTAGCAGACAGCTCTGTTCCCAGAATCCCTTTCGATTTGAGAATAGGCCCTAAGCCCAACATACTCTTACAAAGTAAAAAAAATACATTGAAGAAAAACTAATTTTTTTTTGTATTTTTTGTTTTAGTTTTCTTAAATTACAGCTATGTTAGATTATGCATGTACTAATGTTAGAATATTCTAAATTAATGTACCTATTCAATGCAATTAATAGTTTTACTGTATTTCGGGTTCTAAACTTGAACCATTTTTATTTTAAAGCTATTCTTGTTTAAGAAATATTTTTGGCAATAAACATAAAGTAATGTGAAATATTTATAAGAGGTTCACAAGTAGGCTATACCGATGATGTTTATATATGAAATAGTATGTAAATTACCTTAACTAGGGATTATTTAAAAAAAAGAGACTTATTTTACAATTTATGACCTGGTGTTATATTTTAATAATAATTGATTTTTTTTTTTTGAGAAACTGACCTTCATAAACAATCAATGGACCTCTTTAAATATTTTACACTAATATTGTAACATCTTAAATACGTGTTTATCCAAAATATATAAAATTACAAGACTATAGTTTAGATACAACAAACTGTAAGCCACATGGGCTCTCATGTCTTTACTTGGGAGAGGGAACGAGAGAAAAAAAATACTTTTCAAATTTTAACTGGCAACATTAATTAGTAACAATTACAGTATATATTTATCATACATGTCTACGTGATTATCTGAATACAAATAAAATACTAATTAGCAACTACATTTTTCAGTATGGTATAGTATATTGACGAAAAATAAGAAAGTATTTAGTAAAAATAAGAACAAAAATAAATATAAAATGAGAAATATTATTTGAAAAAGGAGTGTCCTTTTCAACAAGTAGTTAAGTTTCACAATAAAAATATGTCAAACCATGAATAAGATCTTTTATAATATATGATCTTGATAATGGTTTTTATTTTAGTGTGGTCAGTCTTATTTAAATTATAGAAAAAAAGATAAAGAGAAAAAAATAGATAAATATTTCACATTATAAATATCACAGTAGGCGTATTTTTTTCTAATTTTTACTAAAGTATTCCTTGATTATAATAATCGCCCTTTCAGGCAGGCTATAGTCTATTGACCATACAGCCTAGTCTTCCGTTTGGTTATTTCTTCCGTAAAATTTGTTATAATAATGTCTTGCGTAAAGTATTCCTTGAGATTTTTATATTCAGGACTTATACCCGACTATGACATGATCATTTTTTTTGTTCAAAAATACAAAATGGCAGTGATTATCAGTCTTTTGAGTGTTTCAATTGCATATTGAGATCAGTATTATTTGCTATAAATATCCTTAAAAAATATTTTTAGCATATTGATTTCTTATATTTACGCGAATACTACACATTGAAATAAAACTAATTTTTTTTCGGATTTTATCGCGTTTATTAAGTCCTTCCGTGACCATGGTTGCTGTAAATCAGCCGAAACGTCGGAAACGTAAAAACATAAAATAAACGCGATAAAATCCGAAAACAAAATAGTTTTATTTCATATTTTTAGCACATTTAGATGAATATAGCACTTTTAACTCCGTGTGTGACTTTGTTCAGTTTATAAGTTATGCTCGCAGAGTAGCTGTCCAAGGATTATAGTAATTAAATACAATATAATAATGGAACGACTTAATTAGAAATTTTATCATAAGAAAATGTCTACAACATATTTAAAATTCTACAAAGATTTCATAGTAAATAAATATCAGATTATGTGACTCTGAATGATACTATATCACTATTTAGATAGTTTTCAAACATCTAGTCACCGCGAGTCACAAGATTATACAAGTCACACACAGTAGGTAGCGGAATCCCGCCGAGGTCTGAACGAAGCTCTACTCAATACATTTATAACAAGCCTTAGTAACTGCTTATTCTACTTATATATAAAAGGGTATAGGAAAATATGTGTTAAGTATAACACCCTGCTTTTTTTTATTGTTATTTTCGCTTTTTTGTGTACAAATACGTCTTAGAAGAAAAATATCTGTAAATATTATACCTACTTATTATAAATAGATCACACGATCGAGCGAGATGGGAAATGTTTTTTTTATTAGTTATGGTAACAGATTTTTTTTTCACCTGGGGGTTTATCGAGGGGTTCCAAGTGGAATGCCCGTATTATGACAGGTATGTAAGTTGTATCACAATAGAGCAACATTAAATCACAAATTTGACTGCATTCTTAGAACGATTTAACCGTGAATTTGACTGAATTTTTAAAGCATTTTGACTGTTTTATGTTTAATTACTTAATACTTAACGATAAGCTAAATTAGAGATACATTATAAACTATTTAGATATTCAATATTATTTAATTAACTGTTATGAGCCGAGCACCTTTATTTTATTTCATAATCACTTGACAACATTTCATTAATTAATTGGTCACTTTTTCGCAAAAAAAAAAGAAACAGAAAGATTGGATAAAAAAAAAATTGTGAGATCGTTTATTAATATTAAGCTTTGAAACATTTATGATTGGGCAAGCAAATCACAGGTTTGAGCAAAAACATTAAAATAATGTTGGATATTTAGATTAAGCCTAAATTTGCCATTTTGGCAAATTTAATAATTTTCCGTATTACCGGTCCAAATTAAACTTAGGTGCTCCTCGAAATGGCGTCAAAATATATTTATGACAAATTATAATTTATCAATTTTAAACAAATTTTTTTTTTTTATTACTGACTTCCAAATTGTATTGCGACTTATGGGATTTATTTATTGTAGGGAAGGTAACTCTGGCAAGCCCGGTGTATCAACATACTGTATATAACGATCTGAAATGCAAAGAATATACAGGCTGATTCACCAAAGGGTATAATAGTTTTAAAAACTCGCGCTTCTTTAGAGCTTTTTTAATCATGTGAAGTTAGACTTACGATATCAATTTAAAAAAAAAACACAAATGACAACTGTAATTATTTTGGAATTTTTTCAAAATCGATTTATTGTAATTCTGACTTCACATAATAATTAAAAATGAGTCAGTGTACCCTTTTTGAATCATGCTGTAGATCACATAATAAAAACTCTTATCTTTCCAGTCACCCTGTATACAGTTCTTACCTCTTTAATCCAGCATTTCAGCCAACTTCTCCCGTCGCTCCATATGAATCTCGTCCCCACAATGGGCCATAAGTATTGACTCCCCAACAATCATATTCTCAAAACATAACGAACACGCATACACTGCATCACCAAAACAGACAATTTTGTTGTCATCTCGGTACATTTTCATCGGATTTAATACAGTGCTTGGTTGAATTTCCTTACCAGACGACACACATTTCTTTATATAAGCGGTTTTGTACAAAAAATGAATTTTCTCGCAATGTTTTTGGCTTAATATGTGCTTCAGTAGACTGTCTTCTTCGGCCTCGGTCATCTCACAAGATGGACAGTAGAATGTGATTGCATTCTTTGATTCGTAACCATCAGCGATCTCACACTTGAGTTGTATACTATGGACTTGTACGTAGAAGGTGATACGTTCAATAGCAGGTTTCTGAAGTAGTGTGTTAAGTAAACTTGTATCTTGGAAGCTGTTGTAGCTTATTACTTGATCGAGGGATTCAGAATAAGCTGACAAAGTTGTAGAATCTAACGTGAAGTTACCAATCGATGATGTTATGGACTGATTTGATAGGTTCTCCGTTTTAAGCCCCGAATCTGATTGGTTGAGTGACTGATAGTGACACTGGCAGCTACATTGGTGATCATGATCTGACATGTCATCTGAATCGGTTTCTGATTTAAAAAGGTTGAGCAAGGCATCTCTTAGATCAGGAAAATCGAAATGTTTTATTCGCTTCTTATTCGATACTTTATTCGATTTGTGAATACGTTTTCCTTTATGTAAGTCGAAGGTGGTGCTCCTCTGAAGTTTTTTGATGTCCTTAATTTGTAAATAGTTTGTTGCGAAAGAATCAATGGATGTTTTTAATGAACCGAGTTGTTTGCGAAGTTTGTACTTTGCCATAATATCTTCTTTCTCCATAATGATGTTCCAGGATTCAGGACTGCCTCGGTTGACATTATCCATGTATGTAACTTGTCCAAGCGTCTTTGGGATATTGGAAATGTCAGTGCCAGGCAGTGTGTTGACTATTGACCGACTATTAAATATTTTTGATACTTCAATATGAAATCGGAAGTCTGCAAGCAGTTTTTTTAATACGCATTCCATTTTTTCGAACTTCATTTGGTAGTTCAACAGTAATGTGATGCGTTCTTCTTCGTTTCGATCCAATTCAACATCTCCAAAGGACTCTGGAGTGGTTGAAGGTATCGGTTGGCCCTCTAAATCAGTCTCCACCTTCCTACACATTTTTATATCATCGTTTTTAGGTGTTATATCAGAATCTGAGCCTTCCGATAATGATTCAATATCAATAGCGTCCTCAGACGTTTCCGAATCATCGTCAAACTCAAATGAATGACTAAAATTTAATTTCCTGAACTTTTCACTGAACATATCAGCACTTCTACAATCGAGTAATATATGTTTTGGTGTGTTCTCCACGTTGTCTGAACGTGATATACATTCAGTCATGGATTGGCTGGCCTTTTTTATATCAAGTTTTAGATTTTTATTTTTTAATCTGCGCGCGTTGAGGGGCTCGTTGTTGATCGCAAGGAGGTCGGTGTCAGACAGAGAACCTTTTTTGGTGCCAAAGATTTTGACGGATTCCGGTAATTTTAAACTTGCAGCGAAGTTTTTCGATGTTGAGTCTGCTTCGGTGTGGAAAACGGGATTTTTTGACGATTCGCTATATGAATGTAGTGTATCACGACGTTGGTTCAAAGTCACATCGTCTGGATCATCGCTTTCCGGGCTTTTGCCGTCTCCAGACTTAGAAAAGTAGGATATATTCGAAAACATTTTTCGCAACGAAAACGCCATGTTTACTGGCGTATTTCGGATTTGTAATGTGGAAAATGGCTTCTATTTCCGATTTTGCTTGTTAAAAATGCCACTGTACATGAAAATAAATTGAAGTAATTTTGATATTATCTTCAGATACAACAAAGAAAAGTAAAGTTATGTATTAAAAATCTTTCTTTACCTCTGACTCAGTCTATCCGATGGCGACGGCACTTTTCCCCGGACTCACTTCATTTTGGCTCCGATTTAAATTATTTTTTACAATAAAATACCCTCATATAAAATAAAAACACTGATTTGTTTCTATTGTTTACAACGAAAAAAATCTTTAGTTTTGGTTTGGTTGACATTTAACAGATCAATGACCTGAGTCTATGGCAAACAGAGAGGCCGACCATAGATATCCTTTTTTATAATTGAAAATCAAATATTAAAATATAGCAACGATTGCAAACTCTGATCCACCAACATGTTATAGCACGGTTTAATCGTGGGTTTAGTGGTTTAATACCAAAGTGTTCTTGCCTGCATTGATTATATTAATAAAATTAATGTCTATGCCAAAGGAGTATTGGTTTATTTTCTAGGTATACAAAAGCACGTTGGATTGGTCTATGCCATGTGTCAAATTGAAACAAAACAAATCCTCAGGTAAAAACATTGCAATAATAAAATGAAACCAATTGTTGATATCGACTCGCTCCGGACGGAGCACGAATCTGACGAGCAATGGGAGGTGCGGCGTAACTTCATGGTGGAGCATAAAGAGGACTTTGAGGAATCCGAACTCATTACTTTAGCCCAATTGTTTACAAACATCGAGTTTTTAGGATGTCGGTAAGGAAATATCTTTATACCTAATGGTTTATTAATTATCTTCCAATCTAACCGACCACCATCCTAACTGGCCCTCCAAAGCACGGAGGCCGGTCCCCTATCCAAGTCCCGACCGCGCTAACAGGCCTTTGGCGGGAAATTTGAGTTGTGTACCTTTCCCAAGACGTGTTTCTACGAATTAACGAACGATGTGAGTGGAATATTAATAATTGTTTTCAATAAAGCACACACATGTATGTCATCACAATTTAAAAGTGCCCAGTACCTAATTCTCCAAGCTACAGATTAGATAACAAATAATAAATATCGCCATACGAACACACCAACTATACGGCCCCACTTTAAGCTTAACGCTTGTGTTATGGGTACCGTACAATGCACTGAGGGCGAACTCAGTATATAATACTTATATACATATTAAACATCCAAGACTCGGGTACAAACATTCGTGCTCATCACACAAAGCTTGTGTCCCTACCAGGATTCAAACCCGGGACCCTCGGCGCAGAAAGCAGAGTCACTACCACTGCGCTAACCCATAATAATCACAATGGTTTTTTTAATGAAATGCTACATATATATTTATAGTAAACTAATATAAGTGGATGATAATTACCACTGTTAGCCAATTTTTTTTAATGTTGGCAACCTTTCATGGCTGCAAAAGATGACAAGGTCCAGGGTGTAACATTTGGACTCCCAACAACTAAAACCCTTCAGACGTCTTTCTCTCTTGATCAATAGCATGTGACTGTGTAGCGGTAGTTCTATGTCCCTGAGAAATTGCTGGCTAGCTTCGAACGTAAGCTTATTCACTCTTATTTCATCTGCACGGACCATAAACCAAATAAGTTGTAGATGCAGCTTAAAAAGCATATTATATAACAAGCTTTTATATCATTACAGGTACCCGCCTGAAACAATGAAAAGGATAGCCAAGTTATCGGAGAAAGTAGCTTCTAAATACCGAGAGAGCAGAAAGAACAAGCTCAAAAGAACTTTTGTGCAAGCGAGCGATGCAGCCGAGCAGAAAGCAAAGAGAAGTTTCAAATAGATATTGTAACATGTTAAGAGAAATAATAAAAATCATTTTCTAATAAAACACAACCATTATATAAAAAAAGGTTTATAATTAAATGTAAATGATATTTTATACAGTCCCTACGTACTTACAAAACATAGATACTCATCTTTGACATTCTTGATTTAATTTTTAATAGGATGCTTGCTTATTATGCTTCCAAATATCATAATAAACAAAATTGGAGTTGTTACATTGTGAAGACTAACCCCCAAATTTATAGAAGTTTTATAACTTTATATAGTACTGCACAAACCAAAACTCTCGTGCGCAGTACTTTGGGACGTTTGATAAAATCCTAAAACGTCTATAAATTCGGAGGTATAAATGAAAAAGTAAGTCAAACTGCTCTAGACGGAAAGTACCATAAATAAATATTAAAGATAGCTAATTTATATTACGTGAATGTTTATATTAAATATAAAAAAAAAACTAAATTCATGTAATTTAAACTTATCATCTAATCGCTGGCACAAACAAATGCGAAAAATGAATCATCTTAAATATTATGAGGTCTTCAATTCATTTAAAGAGGTTGTTGAACCATATCATAGGCCCCATGCCTTACCACCATAAAAATACAGAACGCTTTTTTCTCGCGTGTTACACTTCGATTCCCGACTCGGTCAATGTGACTTTCAAAATCTATACAAATAAATAAAATTGGTGTCTGTTTGTAATATTAAAATAACCGATTTTTACTAAGTGCATTTGGATGTATACACGGTACATATACCAAAACAATTTTTGTCTGTCTATCTGCCTGTTAGTTTCGGCTAATCTCTGAAATGGCTAGACCGATTTTGACGAGACTTAGGGGTAACTTAGGCTGCTTTTATTTTAGAAAAACTTTTTTGTTAAATACCACGCGGACGAAGTCGCGGGTAACAGCTAGTCTTTAATAAATACGGTACACTCTTTTGAGTCAACTGTAGGTTATTTGAGCTTTCGTTAGCTACATATACCAGCATTATTATGACGTAAGCCCCATTTGAGGAGGCGTTGATTTAAAGTTGTGTTAACAGGGATCAGTGCGCGCCATGATTGGTGCCGGTATAAAGTTGCACTATTCTATAATAAGTTATTTACAAAACTATTTATATTTAAGTATGATCAGTCTCTTGTTCGCAGCCCCCATATTGATGTTCGTCTGGTGCCAACCGTAGGTCTGGCGATAGCGCTGTGGGAAGAAAAATATATATCAGTAAAGTCTGCACGGAATATTTTTTTTTATATCACATTGAAATAAAGCAATGTTTTTTTCGGATTTTAACGCGTATAATTTTTACGTTCCCGACGTTTCGGCTGCTTTACAGCAACCATGGTCACGGGAGGACTGAGGTGGTTGACGTCCTAGTGTCATAGTTTGAACTGGGGTACCTTCATGTTTAGTTGTTACCATCAGTTTGTCTGTGGATCTCTTCATTTCTAAGTCTATCGTGTAGCGAAACCCCGAGCATAGCATAGACCTTGACCTACTCAAGAATCCCATAGTATGCGACCTTGTGTCAGTGTCATATGTCATCTCGGGCAGCTCACACAGGTTTCAAATGCCTCTAGCATATGCTGTAGTGTTAACGACTTTTCTTCAAATTTAAAAGTATTATACATTTAATAAAATAGCATTATTTCTGCTTTCTGAAGCTGTATCTGATGCTTCAACTAGAAGATATATTTCAAAACTCTGTCGAAATTTACACCAATTCTCACAATTTTTTTTTATTTATTACATTATAGGCAAGTATTTGATCTCGATCTCACCTGATGGTAAGTGACGATGAGATCTACGATGGAGCATACTTGCCTAGAAGGTACCTGTTCACTCTCGACTTGAAAACACCCAGATTGTAGTCAACGGGGAACAAAGACGTAGCGTGTTCCATTCCTTGGCAGTTCGCACGGTGAAAGTAGAAGCCAATATGGCCGTTAAGCACTGTAGTACATACCTGAACATGTATTGGTTGACTTGTATAGCTGGCAAAGCGGCCCGCAGTGTCATGATGGATTGAGTTTGAAGCATGCCCCACACTTCCAAATACTGAAGGGCCGGCATGCTGTTCAATTTCCTGAAAATTAGAAAAAAAACAATCATAAAATTTGACAGTTTATTATTAACAAAAGAAAAAAAAACAACGATAATTGTTATTTTTGGATGAGCAATGGTTTTTTTTTAAATTACACATACAAGTTTAGACTTCACGAAATTATTACAAAGGTGCTAAAGAAACATAGGCTCAAAGGTTAGTATATCCTTTCTGAATCACTGATATATACACTGGGATTGGTACTAATCCATCGGACGGTACCCATGTTACAAGCGTTACTTAATTTAGGACCGTACCGCTGTGTGCGTATGGCGATAGTATCTTACAATATCAGGGCCCCAAGTCTGCTAACACAATCGATTCATAATCGAACAGCAACCGCATAGTAACTGTCACTTTTGACCATACAATATCTGTCACAAGTGTCAGTTACTATGCGGTTGGTGTTCGATTATGAATCGATTGTGTCAGCAGACTTGGTGCCGCGGTGTGTACTGACGTGAGCGCGTGCGCGGGCAGCAGGTAGCAGCGGCTGAGCGCGAGGTGCTCCAGCCGGCGCAGGTGTAGGGCGGCGGCGGCGGCGCGCGCGCCCAGCTGCGAACAGTCCGACACGTCCAGCTCCAGCAGCCGCGCGCAGCGCCCGGCCAGCCGCTCCACCACTGGGACACACCACACACATGTTAATATAACCATACATATACAAATAACACACACCACACGTCATCTATACCAGCCTTTCCCAAAGTGGGCGATGACGCCCCCTTGTGGGCGCTGCAGGCCTAAATGGGGGGCGGTAAGAGAACCAGAAAACAATGGGGGCTGGGCGTTGTGTTTAAACTTACAAGAATTAATTTAATTCAATGTTATAGTGGTTTTTAAGTAGGTGAAAAAATGGGGACGCAAAAAATAATTCATTCTCAAAGTAGGCAGTCGACAAAATAAGTTTGGGAAACCCTGATCTATACGAATAAATAAAATTGGAGTGTCTGTTTGTAATATTAAAATAACCGCTTTTTACTAAGTGCATTCGGATGTATACACGGTACCTATACCAAAACAACATTTTTTACAATTTTTGCCTGTCTGTCTGTTTGTTTCGGCTAATCTCTGAAAGGGCTGGACCCCACACTGGCAACAGCCCAAGCCGAGGTCGTGCCTCCGGAAGCGCCCTTGAGCTGGTTGCCCCCCTACCTTTCTGGCTGGAACGCCTCTAGCGCTCGCCCTCTCGTCCGGTGATGCTGTTAAGGTCATCTGCGACCAACAGCATTTTGTCATTTCGAAAAAAAAAAACGCTCATTCGTAGCCAGCCGTCCGGAGGATGCCTCGTTAAGAGGCGAAACACGTGTCGAATACTTTCTTAGATTCGCTTCGTTTTGCATTTTATTTGGGGTCCCGATAGTCTTGACAGATAGTTTCTCGACTAACATCTTAGAGGAGTTCGGTGTTGCTGGCTTCTTTATCGATCAACTTGTTTGGCTTATAATTGGAATAGTTCACAAGCCGAGGGTCAGTGGTGGGTTCCTCTTCCCCATTTATTTAAAAATCGCTCAAATGAAATAAGCTAAGGCGGCCTCTTAAAGAGCGTACTCACTGTCATCGGTCATGACTCTCGCGCCACCTATGTTGAGTCTCTGCAACCGTTGCGGCAGCATCGTCACCACCACCTCCAGGGACTCCTCGCTCAGTTTACACCACGAAATGTTCAGCGCTTGTATGCTGAAAAAAACAAAAACCCATTAGTAACTATGTATACATATACAAATATGCAATTTTTGTTAACAATTATGGAGGTTCTCAAACTAAATCCCCTTTTCTTTGCGGAGACCTGCACTGTTATTTTAAAACATCCGAAATCGATATCGGAAACGAAATCGAAAACTTCTGAACTGGATAACTGCAATTGATATTAAAATTTCCGAATTTAATTATCTTCGGTGTATCTTGATGGCAGTACCAAATAGTTTTTTTCAAAAAATTGCCGTCGGATTTGAAACTCTCCGATTTTGGTGTCGCTCCCGACGAGCTTTCCGACGGAAACTTTTTGAAAAAAAAAAAAAAAAAAACGATTTGGTATTGCCATCGAGAAACATCGAGGATAATCGAATTCGGAAATTTTAATAGCGATTGCGGCAATCCAATTCGGAAGTATTCGATTCCGTTTCCGATATCGATTTCGAATGGTTTAAAATGACCCCGCTAGTCCCGAAAAATTTGAAAATGTCGTCCAGAAAATAACGCGACGTCACCTAAAACAATGAGACGTCGTCGTCGTCCCCTTTGCAGCATTTTTTTTGTTTATTTGCTTATCTTGCAATCAGTTTTTAAAACTATGAGCTGATGGGTTGGAGGAGGATTTGGCAGGTATGAGCTTTTCCCCATCAGGAGCAACTCTCTCTCTACAAGTTATCCAGCTGTAGGATGTTGCGTCTTTTGAGTCTGCTGACACAATCTGGTATTGTGAGTTGAGCCCTTTGCAGCATAGACTCGTAAATTGAGACAACGTCGACCAGAAAATGAGACAACATCGTCCGGAACGATGAGAGGACATAGTCTCATTTCCATGCCCTGCCGGTTTAGTTCAAGACGTCTGTGTTATCAGACTTGTCGAAGATCACCGGCAATACGTTGAGTAGTACTTATATTGATTTCTTATATCAGTAATAACAATACCAGCCCATTTTTTAATGTCCCACTGCTGGGCACGGGCCTCCCCTCAATTAGAGGGGGATAAGGACATAGTCCACCACGCTGGCCCAGTGCGGGTTGGCGGACTTCACACGACTTTCGAGGGGTTCTCTCAGACATGCAGGTTTCCTCGCGATGTTTTCCTTCACCGTATAGCAAGTGATAATCATGGTTGAAAATGAGATTCGCACATGCAATCCCAGAGGTGCGACCCGGGGTTTGAACCTGCGATCCTCGTTACCGAAGCAAGGGTTCTACCAACTTGGCTATCACTGCAACTTTCTTATATTATATGACACTAGCACGTCAACCACCCCAGTCCTCCCGCGACCATGGTCGCTGTAAAGCAGCCGAAACGTCGGGAACGTGAAAAACACTAAAATAAACGCGATAAAATCCGTAAAATTAGTTTTATTTCAATAGTATTACTTACTTGGGGCATCCTTTTAGTATGGCAGTGAGTCCTTCCGGGGTCACGCCTTGCGCCATACTTAAATTCAACGTTTCCAGGTTGTGACATTTGGCTGAAATGAGAAATGGAATATTTGAATTAGGGGCCATCCATAAATTACGTCACACGTTAAGGGGTAGGGAGGGGGTCGACGAAGTGTGACATTGTGTGACAAGGGGCGGGGAGGGCTCCCAAATTTTGTGACATCACATTCGTTCAAAATATCATATTTTATATCTAAGCATTACAACTATTGATTTTATTGAAAAATAATTTTAATGGAAATAAAAACAATTTCGGAACACTGATTTTAATTTCATAAATGTCTAAATGTACAATTGCAATATGTGACATCACACTACGTAGGGGGGCGGTCTCACTAATGTGACCAGCTGTGACAAGGACGGGGGAGGGGTCAAAAATTTATGAAATTCGTGTGACGTAATTTATGGATATACTGATCGCTCAAATATCTGTAGATCAATTAAGATTTATGATGTCAATGTGAAGCGTGTGTGCGCCTCGCATGGCAACACACTTGATTTATTTAATTCGTATAAAATCATGGCTGTTAAAAAAAGACAAGCCCGCTGAGTTTTAATTTTTTATCAAATTTTCATTCAACGTAGACCGAATAAAGTTAGTTTGAATTCCAGCAAGCTTATTAGTACTTCAGATACAAGTGGCAGAGGACCAAGATGTGGGGAATTAATTGGCGGAGGACCAGGATTTGGGGAATTAATTGGCGGAGGACCAGGATTTGGGGAATTAATTGCCGGAGGACCAGGATGTGGGGAAGTCATTTGCGGAGGACCAGGATTTGGGGAATTAATTGGCGGAGGACCAGGATGTGGGGAAGTCATTTGCGGAGGACCAGGATGTGGGGAAGTCATTGGCGGAGGACCAGGATGTGGGGAAGTCATTGGCGGAGGACCAGGATGTGGGGAAGTCATTGGGGGAGGCCTGTGTCCAGCAACGACGACTTTCAACTGATGGATGGATAGACTATATTTCTTGTTTTAGAATAGCAACCCCCGGCTAGTGCATAGTTGAACTCACCAATCAGCTCGCAAGTAGAATCCTCCACGTGGATGTTCTCTAAGCTCAATTTCTTCAATCCCGGACATCTTTGGAGCAAGCTGTTCAAACTCTGTATGTCTATGGTTGCCATGCTTAAGTCTAGGAACTGGATTCGGGATACATTTGTCGATGGTGCAGGGTGCCATTCCCCAATCTATACACAAATAAATAAAATTGGAGTGTCTGTTTGTAATATTAAAATAACCGCTTTTTACTAAGTGCATTTGGATGTATACACGGTACATATACCAAAACAATTTTTTCTGTCTGTATGTTTGTTTGTTTCGGCTAATCTCTGAAATGGCTGGACCGATATCGACGGGACTTTCACTGGCAGATAGCTGATGTAACAAGGAGTAGCTTAGGCTACTTTTATTTTGGAAAACTTTTTTGTTGAATACCACGCGGACGAAGTCGCGGGTAACAGCTAGTGTGTAATATAAACACACTATAATGTGATAACTGATTGGCTCAGTTGGTAGTGACCCTGAATATTCTGCATTCAGCATAGGGTCCCGGGTTCAAATCATGGTACCCCTCGCCGAGTGCATAGATTTATAGGAAAATCCTATTATAGCTTCTATTGTATGTATTTGATCAGTGATTTAGTATTATAGATATACACAGTGATTCAGAAAGTGTGTAGTAAGCCTCGCTCCTGCTCTTCTTCAGCACATTGTAATAGTTATGTGAAGTGAGAATTACAATATAACGATTTTAATTTTTTTCAATGCTTAGTATACCGTTTCTGAACCACCCTGTATAGGTACTCACCTCTGAGCTGGCTAGCCTGACAATTATGGGTTTCCTGGCCAATATCCTTCCTAGGGCGTCTTTGGCCAGAGTCTTGTTGCCCAAGTCTAGTCTTTGCCATAGAGTCTCATCGCAGGCCACTCTATACCATCTGTAATTAAAACTCAACTATAATACACATCTTTTTTTAAACACTTAGCGGAAAAGGGAATATCTTCCAGTCAGGGCCCCAAGTCTGCTAACACTATCGATTCATAATCGAACAGCAACCGCTATCTGTCACTTTTGACAGATATCCCATACAATATCTGTCAAGTGACAGTTACTATGCGGTTGCTGTTCGATTATGAATCGATTGTGTTAGCGGACTTGGGGCCCAGGCGGGTGGTATGGCTGGCGGGGCGGCCGCTATGCCCCGACGGTTGGTTATTGTCGGGATCTTGTATATATGTTACGTGCTCCGAAAACTCTTATAGCCCGATTCAGGATTGTATGGAGCTTCGTCATTTGTTCTGAATGTCGTCTGCAGCGCCATCTGTGTAGCTTGTGGCGATGTTGAAAAGGTCGCTGCACACTTTTACCCCTACATTTAGAAAAGTTATTAGGATTTTACATATTTTTTTTAGCCAACCCGCACTGAGCCAGGGTGGTGGAATATGGCCTAATCCCCCTCGCAATGAGAGGAGGCCCGTGCCCAGCAGTGGGACATTAAAAAGGGCTGGTACTATACTATTTTTTTTAGTCTATAGTACATACCTCTTACAGACCAGCATACTGTGTACTAAGGTCCTTTTGGGCAGCCACCGGAACACGCTGAGAATCATCTCATCCGAGAGTACATTGAAGGAGTCTGTGCCGACCGGCTCTGAGGTGTGTCGGCGATTTATTATAAGTTCGTCTTCTAAGCCGAGAGCTGAAACATCTTGAATGAAACTTAGTTAGTCGTGAGGTGATGGTAACTTAGTGCATTTTAGACAATGTTAGCATTGAATTAAATTATATAGCTCCAATGTTGTTTACTGGTTTCTTTTTGGCATTATCTATACATCTATACATATAAATAAATAAAATTGGAGTGTCTGTTTGTAATATTAAAATAACCGCTTTTTACTAAGTGCATTTGGATGTATACACGGTACCTATACCAAAACAACATTTTTTACAATTTTTGTCTGTCTGTCTGTCTGTTTGTTCCGGCTAATCTCTGAAATGGCTGGACCGATTTTGACGGGACTTTCACTGGCAGATAGCTGATGTAACAAGGAGTAACGTAGGCTACTTTTATTTTAGAAAAAAAAATAGGATCTCACGAAAAAAAAAAAAAACCAATGTTGCAGCGCAGCGCCTGATTAAGTTTGATAGCAACAACCTGCAATGCGTCCCGCGGGCTCAGAATGGGCGAGCAGGCTGTTGTCAACGGTTGTTTTTGTTAAATACCACGCGGACGAAGTCGCGGGCAACAGCTAGTTAATCTATATTTATAGAACAATGTCGTGTTGGTTACACTATTTATGACTCAAGAACGGGTGGACAGATTTTTATGATCTTTTAAAATTGTCTCCGCCCCCGAATAGCAGAAATAACTATTAAATCATGCGAGATTTTAACTTAAAATTTAGTTAGAATAAAACTATTTTATCGCGTTCATATTATGTTTTTACGTTCCCGACGTTTCGAAAAAATTGTTTTGTTTCAATGTGTGTGTGTGTGTAGTGTTCGCGTAAATATAAGAAATCAATACACAAATTTAGTTATAAAGTTAATTTTCTCATACATTAGATTCTGAGGCGGAACGAAGTACGCCGGGCCAGCTGGTGTAGGTATACAAATAAAAAAATAATGCCGTTCATTGATAAGCACAGCACATGAGAACACCTTGATCATTTTGATCGATTTTTTATGTCCAAATAAGGTTTATAAGGAAACAAAAGGAAAACATCGCTAGGAAACCTGCATGTCTGAGAGAACCCTTCCAAAGACGTGTGGAGTCCGCCAACCCGCACTGGGCCAGCGTGGTGGACTATGGCCTAACCCCCCTAGCATTGAGGGGAGGCCCGTGCCCAGCAGTGGGACATTAAAAAGGAAAGAATGCAGAACAGGACAATGACTGTTAGGTCAGCTAATAAAAAAAAAACCAATGTTGTCATGTGATATGGCTGACCAAGTAACTGTGTGCTTACGTGTAAATCTTCCATTTCTTTTCTCCTCGCTGCTGACACTACCGGCACTGAACCCGGGCCCCGGGGGCAGGTACTGAGCGCTGACCGACTGAGCCAGCGGCGTCTCCTCATCAATCAAGTAATCCTCTAGCAATGTTGTCTCCAGTAACTGCTGGTCTGTTGGTTGTAATGGTCTTTCTGAAAAATATAAATAAACAAATAGTATTGAAATAAAACTAATCATACGGATTTTTTTCGCGTTTATTATTAGTTTTTTACGTTCCCGACGTTTCGGCTGCTTTACAGCAACCATGGTCGCGGGAGGACTGAGGTGGTTGACGTCCTGGTGTCATAGTTTGAACTGGGGTACCCTCATATTTAGTTGTTGCTTGTGGTCCGATCTACGCAGAAAGTGCTCACAGTGTCTTGACTAAATACCATCGGCGAATTGTGGGTGAACTGCAGAGCACCTCTGCCTATGTCTTCAGGAAATATGTGTGTGTATCCTTATACTATACTATACTATCAGCTGAAAGACGTCCACTGCTGGACACAGGCCTCCCCCATTGACTTCCACACAACCCGGTCCTCCGCCACTCGCATCCACCGGCTTCCTGCTACGCGTGTGATATCATCGGTCCACCTTGTGGGGGCCGTCCCACACTACGTCTTCCGATTCGTGGTCGCCATTCTAGAACCTTTCTGCCCTAACGGCCATCGGTTCTGCGAGATATGTGCCGCCCACTGCCACTTTAACCTTGAAATTCTTTGAGCTATGTCGGTTACTTTAGTTCGTGTACGGATCTCCTCATTTCTGGTTCTATAGCGTAGCAAAACCCCGAGCATAGCTCTCTCCATTGCGCGTTGAGCCACCTTGGGCCTTCTTATGAGGCCCATAGTAAGCGACCACGTCTCGGTACCATATGTCATCACTGTAACCTTACTAACTTTTAAATGGGGCAATGTGACCCAACACTGATCCTCAGTTTGTTATCTTCCCAACGAAACTTTGATCGACAAAGGGGGGAAAGAAAAACGTTACGGCGCGTTACAGGGGGGAGGGGCGGACAAAAATTGCGTTACGTAATACTTGAACGCTCCCTAATGAGTCGTAAAATTATTTGTATAGACTTACGTTTCTCAGTACTTCTGGGGCTCTTAAGTTTCGAAGGTCCTGCCCCGGGGCTGCACTTGACTCTAGGGCTTCTAGGGCTATACTTCGAGCGTGGCGACGCCACCGAATTTATGTTAGGGTTCACGTTCTCTATGTCGCGTTTGCGTTTCAACGTTTTATGGTGACCCTGAAATGGTTGTAAATTTCTAATTTACAGTTTCACATATTGATTTCTTATATTTACGCGAATACTACACATTTAAATAAAACGAATTTTACGGACAAGCAACAATTAAATATGAGTGTACCCCGTATCAAACTATGACATCAGGACGTCATTTACCTCAGTCCTCCCGCGACCATGGTTGCTGTAAAGCGAAACGTCGGGAACGTAAAAAACAAAAAAATAAACGCGATAAAATCCGTAAGATTCGTTTTATTTAAATGTTACACTTTCACATTTGATTTTATGTTCTAGTTTAAGAAATTGAAATTATATAACATTTAACATTATACTTGTACGTTAATTAGTGTACGGAGCTCCAAGATACAGACATTGTCTAGTTTGGAGCTCACAAATACTTTGTTGTTAGAAATGTTATTTGGAAACAAACTTTAGCGGAAAAGGGAAGATCTTCCAGCCAGGCGGGTGGTATGGCTGTCGGGGCGGCTGCTATGAACGACGGTTTTTGTCGGGATATATGTTACATGCTCCGAAAACTCTTATACCGCGATTCAGGATAGTGATGACAGTTGTCTATTGCTCTGAATGCATCTGCAGCGCCATATGTGTAGCTTGTGGTGCGCGGTTGAAGTAGTCGCTACAAAACTATTCTTATTCTTAATTAGTTAGCGTGTCCACAAGAAGAGAATAGAGCCATTGCCATAGATAATTTTACTGGTGGTAGGCTTCGGCCGTGGTTAGTCACCACCCACTGAACAAAGCCATGTCGCCAAGCGGCCTAGCCGTGTTCCGGCATGATGTTCGGTGTTGCCATTCATGGATGGCGGGTCAGATCAGTTGCGCTGCATGTGCCTAGTGAATGTAGCGTCTCGATCTACTGCCGCCTTCCTACCTGGGCAAGTATGCTCCATCGTAGATCTCATTGTCACTTGCCATCAGGTGAGATCGAGATCAAATGCTTGCCTATAATGTATAAAAAAAAAATATAATATAATAATTTTATCATTCATACCATTCCAATATTCCCCGTTTCAAATGCCACCTCACTTTCATCTGGTTCTAGAAGACTCACTCCCATTTCTTGCAATATCTACAATAAAATAAGATAAAGATAAAAGATAGTTTATTTGTGAACATAGGTAATAGGGTGGTAGTACATAGAGTTAATGTTGGCTATGATCTGCCAATTATTGGCGTACAAATATTAGTGGCATAGTGTTACAAAAAAAAATTTATAAGTGAAGATAGGTATTCGTATTAGTTTACAATATTAGTCTAGATAAATTATTTTAATTAGAATTGTATTCATTAAGATGTCATTACAAGTAATAATTAAATTTTATCATTATTTTGGTGTTTAGATATGGCTCTTATACTATACTGCTCGGCTCTACCCAGAGGTGCAGAGTACCCAGCAACCCCGGAGGAGGAGTGTTGGGGCTGGTGGTTTACATGAATAAAAAATATTCTGATTCTGATTCAAAGTTTAACAGCCAGGGTGGGAATTGAACCAAAACATTAAGCTATGGGTACTTAGTACTTAGTTCTATCTAATACTCATAGTCCACCAACTAACTGTGCCAGAGTGGGCTCACGGCATTGTAACCATCAATGGTGGGATATAATCATAATTATCACCCTAATAGTAGAATAATTATAGGGCTTATAATGGAATGTGGACTTTCATCAAAGACTTCAAGCTGTAGTGGCCATGAGAAAGGCATGGCAATGGACTGTCTATTTATACTATGTCCACCCTTTCACACAGATGATAGAAATAGGATCGCGTTACGATATCAGACTTTGATGACGTATTAAGTCTATCCCGCCCTAATTTCGGATAAACATCTAGTTACCACATCAATATAGAAATATAACGTATATTTTAAGTATCATAAGCATTTGAATGGTTATCTATGAGTATTTACGAGGTATTTTATTGATATATTTGGAATTCTAACCAAAATATGGAAGAAAAAAAAGCGGGAATGTCATGTCGTCTCACCTCATGATCCGTCTTCCTGTCCATCAAACTCCAGCTTTTCCGACCTGGATTATCCATCCGCGCGCGTTTCCTGCGAAAATATCACTGATTTTAACACACCCCGGCGATATATTAGGAAATATTTTAATTTTAACTGGCCGTGTTGTTTCGCGCCTTTTGACTTTCCCGCGAAGCGATCAGCTGTCACACACCCAACACCGAATTTGTGGCGATTTTACGACAGATGTATACTATTTACCGAGGACTTTCCGCCTCTTCCACGCTTATGGACGTTGGGAATTCATCTTCTCCGTTGTTTGAGTTCATTACTTGGCTTTTAATTTATAATATTATTAATTTTCGAACAGAAGTTCTGTCAGAAGAATAGGAATGAAGGAGAATTGTTAAATAAATGAATGACTGAAATATAGAGTTGCCAACCCCAAGAAACTGAAAAACAGCAGCTCACCAATAAAAAAACAGGAGAAAACAGTAGGTAAAGTAAAAAAAAGGCAGATTTCATACTTTCCTCATATAATTAAAACAATTACCCACTTTTATTAGTTACCAGGACTCACATGCATTGTTATATTATAATATTGATCACAAAATAATAAAAAACAAAAATCAAAGTAAAATTATTTTCCACTTTCATCCTCAATTGCTATTTTCAGACTCATTTTCTTTTTTTAAATCATACATATTTTTGTTAAATTTCTTCATTTGCCTTTCTGTGGCTTAAAATGTGTAGCACTCGGTTATTTCGGATTTAGTGTTCAATCAATTCTGTTGCGTAATTTGGTTTTCATAATATTTACAGCTGAAAATAATCTTTCTACGGTGGCGCTGCTATGTGGTAGGCACAAAAGTTACTTCACCAATTCACACAATGTGGGAAATGTTTGAGACCCGTCTCCATTTTTAAATTGGTGTACATGTTTCCAGTAGATACTACCATCTAGCGTCAATACGTTTTATTACAAAGTGGTTATCACAAAATATTTGCATAGTAGTAATAGGTGGCCCTGAACGCTAATTGAAAAACAGTAAAAAATAGGAATGAAACAGAAAACAGGGGCATCAATGTGAAAACAGCAAATCTACTGTTAAAACAGTAGGGTTGGTAACACTGATAGAATAATAAAAGATAGATAGACAAGATAAATATAAGTATGAATGAATCATAGACAAATAACAGAGAGGGAGTGGAGCTGGGTTGCCATGACGGTTAAAGTAATAACGCCATAAAGGTTAATGACCACTGACGTCTATATATACAAGTTATATAGAGGTCAGTATAAATGACCTATTCCTTTTATATAGTAATAACACTGCATACATCTCACTATCGCCCGTAGATTAGAGATATATCTATTCTATCGCGCCAGATGCTTACCAGCGAGGCAAGGCGCATTAATGTATTTTTTTTTAAATATGTCTCGTCTTTCTTGGCCTTTGGGGTCATTTTGGCGTTGATAGTACGGCGTATTTACGATTATGACAGGTCCGCTTCATTTTTAATTTTAATGTTTTACGTAAGTGCGTACGACGCGTAGTGGACGTGACTTGTTTTCAACAAGAAGCCGTCCTCAATTTTATAACTCATTTTAAAAAGGAATAGTACAGTGTCCTTGATATTTTTTTGCGCTGGCACCTTATTTTTTGTTTACAATATGAACACCAATCACATCGCAGATTTCTGACGTTCCAAATTATCATTGGTCACGATATACTCGAAATTAACCAATCACATACATTTGCGATTCGCACGCCTCGCCTTATTGTAGCGGAATAAATACACAACAAGCATTTGTTGCAAAAAGAAAACAAAGACGATCGAGAAGGGCTGCGCTCTTTGTGCGAAACTTTGTTAAATATCCAAGTTTTGTTTGTTAACAAGTGTATAATTTAGTAAAAATAACTTTTCTATCGTGTTCTGTGATTGTTAATTGTGAAAATGACGGCTCGTAAGCTGAACACCATCGAAGATTTGAGCGGTGAGTACATTCTGTCCGACATAAATAAACAATGAAAGTAAATGTCAACAAAACTTGTAGTGGTCTTTGTTCTATTATGATTTACGCAGTGATTTCATAAGATTTACGATTAAAGATTTTTTTACAATGTTAGTCGTTTAGTATAAAGTTTTGTTAGGTATAAAATTGTTAATTTAGAAATCGAAAGTAGAACGTCAACAGTTCGAAAATTTAATACTTAGCTAAGCGTGTTTCAATCAGCAATACTGTTGTGATTATTTTTGCAAGTCTTGTTTACTTTGTCCTCGTATCAAAATAATTCAATATGGCGTCACGAGTTGAACTCTTCGAGGTCAATCAGTATTTAATTTGCGTCATAAATTAATAAATTGCGTACGTGATACGAACGATGATTAGCCGGCAATATTCAATGGACCGGCGGTCTTGTAAGGAAGTGGTTTATGGAGTGGCTTCCGTACTTTGCCGTATTATACCTGTGTATGTAAACATCTGCGTTTTATGATATCCTGGTACTATCGGCTGTATATCTATAGGTTTATGGAGACTAATTTAACACTTAAGAGCTTCTACAAACGGCACAATTTGGCACCTACTCGGTTGGGCCGATTTGTAGGGACCCTACAAGTTGGCATGTCAAGACAGGAGGCGAGTTGGCTAGTCGATCCAATTTGTTCGTCGCCTCACAACTTCACAGATCGACCCTACAGATTGGGCAAATGAAGAGCGCTACCTCGACCTATTTCGCGCCAATTGCACAGAGTACCTTATAGTTTTTTTTTTTTAATTTTATTTATCTCTGTTGGGAGCTTCAAATCGCAAGAGTATACAATTTTGCTTATTTTGTTTCATGATGTATGATTTGAGGCCGGGATTGACATTACCCGTGATTTGATACGGGTTTTGCTAAAAGCCAGATTGGGTACCTTATAGTAGGTATATACTAGATTGGTAGGTTAGTTTGGTCACCGGTTGGATGTAAAGTCTTATTGTGTTTGCATACTACAAATCGGCGCTACAGATTGGGAGCCGTTCGTAGAGGCTTTTTTCGGAGTCCAACATGAACTTGGTACTAAGCTACTCCTTTGATGATTAGGCCAAGCGTCAAACCACGCGAGCCCAGATTGGCCTTCGCTGGGCCAGCATGTGACCATATCAGGGCCCCAAGTCTGCTATCACAATCGATTCATAATCGAACAGCAAACGCATAGTAACTGTCACTTTTGACAGATATTGTATGGGATATCTGTCAAAGGTGAAAGTTACTATGCGGTTGCTGTTCGATTATGAATCGATTGTGTTAGCAGACTTGGGGCCCAGGTTTGTCTCGTCCCCATTATCCGTGAGTTGTAGTTAAAAACGCAATAATGGTATCTTATCTAAATATTTAAAAGAACCGTGTACTTTCTTGAATTATTTTTTATCTTATCCAATATGGTAATACAGATAATAGTAATGTCTTCCGATTTCTACGCCATTGATGACATCAGCAGTGTACCCAAGGTACATGCGTTTTCTTACATCTAAGTATTTGAAATAAAACCAATCTTACGGATTTTATCGCGTTTATTATTAGTTTTTTACGTTATGCGATAAAATTATAGGCTTTTTTAACGTCACACGGTTGGGCCTGGCCTCAATGCGGGGGGGGGGGGGGCGATTAAGCCATAGTCCACCACGCCGTCCCAGTGGGGGTTCACGGACTTCACACGTATTTCAAGGGGTCCACTCAGACATGCAGGTTTCCTCACGTAGTTTTCCTTAACCGTTTAGCGTGTGGTAATCATGGTTGAAAATGAGATTTGCAAATGAAATCCAGAAATCCAAAAGGTGCGAGTCGGAGTTCGGCCCTGCAATCCCTTTTTTTTAACATGGGGAAATGCGTCACTCATCCCCTCCCACCCCGGGGGGGACGAGAGGGGTATGTGGGACTCCCCGGCGGCGGCCGGTATACCCACTAAAACCCCATGGTGTGTCTCACGGTCGCTTTGCCGGGGAACACGGGAACGTTGCCCTGCGACCCTGGTTACCGAGTCAAACTTTCTGCCAACTTGACTATCTCTTGGTCAACCCTGCATCTTGACCTGCAAGAGATCGCACTCACAATGACATCATGGGCACGAATTGGACAATCGTCGAATAAAGAATGATTGCAGTCCGAAGACCCGGTTCTTTAAATAGCCAACGAGCTGATTGGTAAATTGCTTGCTATTTTAAAGGCATTATCGGGGGGGGGGGGGGGTCTTATATCAACTGAGTTTGATGATTATCACAGCGATTTAGTCACATCTTCAGTACAGCTTATCAGGGCCCCAAGTCTGGAGTTTAGATATTTGTACTCAAGAATCATGTAAAAATCTTCTTAAAATAATATAGGATTTTAGAGATGCGGGACTGTTTTCAATGATGACCTGATTAACTTAATTGGTTGTTAGTAAATACGTGATGTTAGTAGAGTTTTTGTTTCCGTTTCCGACAGCGATTACGAATGATTGACTATGATTCCGCTGACCAAAGACGGGCGAGAAGCACGGCAATTTTATTATCTGTATTTTTTTAAATCGCGATCTCATGCATCAGCTTATAAGATTCATGGGTCCTCTTCGCTCGCATATCGATGGATATACCCGAAATGCGCACTCGCAAACCTAATCGTTAGGCAGCTGTTTTAAAATATACTCGTTATCTACACCAACCACTAGCGGTGGCATTAGATAAGGTAGGCACGTAACATCAAGGTCGTGATTCCGATAACAGGCGTATCCCATCCTTAAAAGCTTAGAGATATGCAAAAAAAAATGGAACAACATTATGAGCATTGTTTCGTGCCAGCGATATCTACTGCTCCCAAAGATAATTGTATTTTTTTTAAATGGACGATAAATAATGTTGCCAAAAATTGTGCTCGCATTTATTATAGCATGAACAAGACTCATACATACTCATAAGCAGTGATAGCCAAGTTGGTAGAACGCTTGCCTTGGTAACGAGGATTGCAGGTTCAAACCCCAGCTCGCACCTCTGGGATTTCATGTGCGAATCTTATTTCAAACATGATTATCACTTGCTAAACGGTGAAGGAAAAACATCGTGAGGAAACCTACATGTCTGAGAGAGCCCCTCGAAAGATGTGTGAAGTTCGCCAACCCGCACTAGGCCAGCGTGGTGGACTATGGCCTAATCCCCCTCGCATTGAGGGGAGGCCCGTTCCCAACAGTGGGACATTAAAAAGGGCTGGAATTAAGTCTCATACATCTCGCAGTTGCGTCAATATTTTGCATTGTTATTGTTCTCTCTGTCGCGAAAGCGCTGAACACTGGCTGTGACGTCACGGCCCTTGAAAATGTAAAGTTTGCAATTTTTCAGTATATTCTGACAGGTTTGATAATAATTATAAGAAAATGCCACGCCACTAAATATGAGGCATATTTTGGAAAATGTTGAAAATCGACACCCTGATCGTTTTATAACATCTGGCAACCCTGGGTGGCGGGGCAACAAAATGTTTTATCATTGGTACATTGTCGCTATCCGGCCATATTATATTCGCTACACTCCGCCATATTTGTTGTTTCTGTTATCTAACATGTTGGACATTTATTATGGTTGCCAGATGACACGAGAGATTTGTTTCAGATTCCAACAGTTCGATGGCCTTTGTGGATGACAAAGTTAACCCCTCTCTGTCTATCTGTTTGGGGAAATCAGCCGTAATGGCATTCTGACGATCCGATGGGCACGAATGGTAGTGTGACGGTCCTGGGTTTGAATACCGGTGCGGGAAAACTTTGTGTGATAAACGCTATTATTTGTACCCGGTGTTTTATATCTATATAAGTAATTATATACTGAGAGTGCCCCCAATTCAATGGTACGGTACCCATAATACAAGCGTTGCTTAGTTTGGGACCGTACATTTTATATGTTTATGTGTTCGTTCTGGTGATATTAATTATTGTTTTGTTCCTTTCCATCCTAAAAAACAATGAAAAAAAGGTATTTGATATCATAAAGAAAATTCACCAAAATGTCTCACAAAGTACCAGGGCGCAAGGAAACACGAAGAGTTAGCATAGACAACCCCTAGTTCGTTAACCCATCACAGATACAGACGTCTAGACGACCTTGCACATTCGATCGATATTGTTTTCAGGAGTAAACAAACTGTGATGATTTTCTGATGCCCTTGTAATATTTTACGGTGGCTAATTAATGTATGGATACTCTGAAAGGGTAAACGGCATAATAGAATTAATTCATTTATAACTGAATCTAATTAAAATGAAAACATAAAACGAAACAATATAAATAAACCTCTTTCAATCTTCTAGCCATTAACATGTAATTTTATACTTTTGTTGACCAGCTGCTAAAGTCTGCCTAGCCGTTCCTACATTGTTCTCACACACCCATAACAATGTAGTGCTCAAAAATCTTTAAGATCTTTTTAAAAAGATCAACCATGGAGTTTTTCGCCCGTTCTTCTCCACAGGAACGGCATTCCGAACGGGTGGTAAAGTTGTAGCTTAGCATTTTGTAACTATTTTGACGATTCATAAGTACTATACTTAATTGTTTACACGAATAAAGAATACTCTAATTCTAATTGAAGTTGCCGCTGGGGCCGACTCATAGTTGCTAGGGTACCCTAGCAGTGGCTGGCAGTAGTTCCCGTTTATCCAAACGGGATATCAGCACCTTATCCAAGCATGCTGATTTTGGTCCCAATGTAAGCTTATTACCACTGAGCGGGCACACTGAGCTGTTGCTCAATATTTTCCACGAGGCGGCACTCGAATCGGGGACTCCACGATCGTCTGACAGCACATTCAATGCGAGGCCACTAGACCATAGGCAGTTATAGTTGATTCAGATCAACAAATATTATGTTACCAATCATAGACATACAATATTTCCTGCCGTCTTGATTACCAAACAGCTACATACTGGATTTGTATTTTATTATCTACTTGTATTTTGTATTTTATTAACTACTTGTATTTTGTATTTTATTAACTACTTGTATTTTGTATTTTATTAACTACTACCTGTCCCGGCGAACTTCGTAACTAACGTATAATGGTGACAGAATGAAAGATAACCTTTCGCCTGACGTTCGACAGACCAACTGACAGTCAGAAAAAATAAAGCACAATAAAGACTTATTTTTCGTCCTCGCAACTTTTCCCCATTTTCTCACCGGGTAAACCTCCCCTGGGCTACGACAAACATTTCAAAACCAAAATCAGCTAAATCGACCCAGCCGTTCTCGAGTTTTAGCGAGACAAACGAACAGCAATTGATTTTTATTATTATTAACCATTAACTATTTCAAGGAATTTATGAACAGTTTTCCCCTCTATACACACATTATGACGACCTCACTGGCTCAGTGGATAGTGGCCCTGCTTTCTATTCTCTGTCGGTGTCCAATGGGGACCAGGCCAGTGACAAAAGCGCATTGCCAGTCGGTAAGCCAATTGCCAAATAACGGTGAAGGAAAACATCGTGAGGAAACCTGCATGTGTGAGAGAGCCCCTCGAAAGATGTGTGAATCCGCCAACCCGCACTGGGCCAACGTGGTGGACTATGGCCTAATCCCCCTCGCATTGAGGGGAGGCCCGTGCCCAACAGTGGGACATTAAAGAGGGCTGGTATTATTAAGCCAATTGTATTATCAGTCTCGGTGGCCAGATGTTTTGTACAAACAATCATCATGTGAAAATTACTTTATCTCCGTGATAATGGGGTGTCACTGTCGTGATCCTCTAACGCGCATAATGTCTGTTGACAAAACATGTTGTGACACGAACGCGGCTACTGCGCCGTATGTATACTCAAAACGACCTTGACAACGAGATCGAGATCGGAAATAACGAAAAGATGAAGGTCGAACATCCACTTTTCACATTGACAAAGAATAAAATATATCACCTGACGATAGCACGGACAGCCAAGTTGAACGCTTGCCTCGGTAACGAGGATTGCAGGTTCAAACCCTGGCTCGCACCTCTGAGATTTCATGTACGAATCTCATTTTCAACCATGATAAACGGTAAAGGAAAACATCGCGAGGAAACCTACATGTCTGAGAGAACCCCTCGAAAGACGTCTGTGTAGTTGGCAAATCTCCGATAAAATTCGATCAGGACGACTACACAATCAGAATATTTTTTATTCACGTAGACCATTAAGTACAGTACATATTATGAATCGTCAAAAGATACAAAATACTATGCTACAACTTTACCACCCGTTCGTAATGCCGTTCCTATGGAGAAGAACGGGCGAGAAACTCCATGGTTGCTCTTTTTTTAAAAAGATCTTTTACATTTTTGAGCAGTACATTGTTATAGGTATGTGAGAACAATGTAGGAACGGCTGATCAGACTGTAGTTACAACTTCTGCAAGCCAAGATCTGCTTTACCAAATTAATAATGCATTGGCGAGTTATAACCCAATTAAAGTCTTTGACCATGACATGTCTTGAAAGCGATGCGGTCCATTGTGTGCCGATTAACCAAACGTATTAATTGCGATAATCCGCTTGCGACATCATCTGTCCTATTTCTCGTCCGTTGATCAGACAAGGACGAAATAATTGCCAATCCAGTTGCACACGTTTATCTAGTTTTTAATTAAACGACTTAAAAAAGGAGGAGGTTCTCAATTCGGTTGTATTTTATTTTTATGTTTGTTACCTCAGATCTTCCTCATTTATGAACCGATTTGGAAAATATTTTTTTTATATGAAAGGATATGCTTACAGATTGGTCGCCTTTTTTCAAAAAAATGTTCTGGTCATGGGATCCATGACCTGAGAGGACTCCTCAAATTTTGACTGAATTGAGAGGACTCCTCAAATTTTATAGGCATACCTATAGCAATTTTGGTATTTTCATCAAGAAGTCAAGCATTTGCATTCAGAATGTATCATTTGCATATTTTTTTTGCTTTTTAGTTTTTTCAAGACGGTTTTTATTTTGTTAAAAAGTTCTTTATGTGAGTAGCGTGTACAGCTTTTGTTTCTAGATCTGTATCTCAAGCACAATCCGTTGCGTACCGTTTCTGTACTAATGAGTCGTCTATCCCTCTCACACCACAGATTCTATAAACGAGTTTAATAGGGACAGCATGTTGTGTCGATGGCGTTAATATTACATTAGAAGTTCCTGTATGTCAAGTGCGAGATTATTCGTAAGCTAACCGTATACTTTATTTTCTACCGTATTTAGAAATTTTGGATGGAGAATTGAAAGTTTTAAATACCGTCCGCTAGAGGTGCTTTTCAATTCTCCATTCAAAATGTCTAAATACGATAGACTATAAAGTATATAGTTAGCTCGCACTTGACGTGCTGCGGTGCTGCTTACCCAACTGGCTTTGACTTTTTGCGTTTACTGCCATACAAAGGCGCCGCTACCCAGACATCCTGAGGATGAAGTAGCTATTACGACAACCTGATTGGTTCAGTTGGTACTTGTTAGTGACCCTGCTTTCCGTGCCAAGGGTTCGAATCCTGGTAGAGCAAACAAAGGGATATATATTGGATCGCCCACTGTCTGTTATACGGTACCCGTGCCATAATTTCTCTCACCACACGGGCTATACCCGAAACTATAGCTAAAGAAAAATCATAGATCCATAGGAACTTTGTCTTCGTATTGATTTCTTATATTTACGCGAATACTACACACGTTGAAATAAAACTAATTTTGCGTATTTTATCGCGTTTTATCGGGAGTAATCCCGTGACCATGGTTGCTGTAAAGCAGCCGAAACGTCGGGAAACGTGAAAAACATGTAATAAACGCGACAAAATCCGCAAAATTAGTTTGATTTCAACTTTGTTTTCGGCTAATGACTTCTATTACTACTCGGGTGGCTACGAGAGTGAGAGAGAGACTTGGTGGTATATACTAGCTGAACCGATCAGCTGAACCTTTATCTATCTAGTACACGTTACTGACAATATTGCTTTAACGATTATGCGTTATCTGTGAACCGTAGTGTCTTGGAACCAGCCGTGACTGAGGCGCCTAATAGATGTCGTTTTGTAAATATGATAACAATAATATTTGTTTGTTTACCCAAAGTTGTAGAGTCTAGACTATAACGTCTCACTGTTGGGCACAGCCTCCCATCAATGCGAGGGGATTCAGCGTCTAGTCGACCTCGCTGGCCCAGTGCGGTGGTACGGCGGCGGACTTCGCACGCCTTTCGAGAACTAGATTCTCTCTGAAATGCAAGTCTCCTCACGATGGTCTCCTTCGCCGTTTAGCAGGTGATAATCATGGTGGAAAATTGGATTCGCGCAAGAAATCTATTAATCCAAGCCGGGGTTTCAATTGAACCTACGATCTTTGTTTCAAAGGTGATGTTACTATAAACTTTGCTCTCACTGCTGCTGCAAGTCTTGATCATGCCTGCTACATATCTGATTTACTTTTGGTAGTAGAATATATAAATAAATATCGCCAGACGAACATACCAACTATACGGTCCCACACTAAGCGACGCTTGTATAATGGCTACCGTACAGTATATAATCTTAATATATATGTGGGATATTAAAAAAAAAAAAAGAAAGACACGTTTGTTTACTTGCTCTGTGGTTTTGAAGTTGTGTGTTAGTATCTGTAAACGATGGCTGACGAGTGTAAAATTAATAAATAAAAAAAGTGAAGATTACTGTGAAAACCGGCGTTTTGTCACATCCTTTCACTACAACTTTTGGGGGCTCGTCCGGGATGGTGAGAAGAGTCGATTTTCAAGACGATCAAGACGTAAACAACATCATTATTAAACAGTGAGTCTATACGATGACATTACATTTTATGCATTCAAGATGTCCGTCGAACCATAGACAATGACTTAAAGAATGTACGCATTCCTGATGCACTGATGCACGGTTTACACGAGGACGATATTTTTGTCAAGACAACGTGAATATTAATGAATACGATGCGTTCAAGTTAAATTGAATTTGATAATTTCCTACCAAGAATATTTGAAGATAACTGATTTTAAAAAGATTGAAGATGCCGCCGAAGAAAATAGTAGAACCCAAGATTGATGACCTGAGTGAAGACGATAAAGATGATAAGAAAGATAAAAAGAGGATGAATAATGACTATCGACCGCACATATCATTTAATGATTTGGAAAAATCGATGATACCGTTCAGTGGTGATGATACTTACCCTATTAAATTATGGATTAACGAATTTGAAGATACATCCGAAATGATGGAATGGGGTGATGCGCAAGAACTGATTTATGCGAAGAGACTTCTTACCGGCACCGCTAAGTTATTTTTACGTTCGCTGGGTAGTGTTAAGACATGGAAAGATTTAAAAGCAGAATTATTGGAAGAATTTGGCGCACATTTTAATAGCGCGACTGTCCACAAGAAACTAGCGTCTCGGAAGATGAAGAGTGATGAAACCTTTCAACAATACTTCCTACAGATGAGAGAGATGGCACTACACGGTAATGTTGAAGACGAAGCATTGATGGAATATGTCATAGATGGTATTAGGGACTCTGAAACAAATAAAATGATTCTCTATGGAGCCTCGAATTTGAAAGAATTCCGAAAGAAGTTAGAATTGTACAGCGAAATAAGAAAGAAGAATGCCAATAAAGCTTACACAAGTAGCCGACCTGATTCCACTAACTGCCCGACTACATCTACTACACGCAAACCTCACGTCACGCCAACATCACGTCCATCCAGATGCTATAATTGTGGTGATAAGGATCACTATACATCAGCTTGTACGAAAGGCATTAAATGCTTTAAATGTAATGAGTATGGCCATAAATCTAACGAATGCAAAACTGATGCTAAAAAGACACTGAAGATCCAAGAAACACATAAAGAAGACAGAAGTATTACACCTTATAAAAATATTAAAATCAAGAACTTACAGATAAGAGCACTTATAGATACCGGCAGCGACGTTAATTTAATTAGCATGAACGAATTTAAAAGATTTAATGAAGATGATTTTAGATATGATCCCGAAGCTACTCTCTGTATCTCTGGTATAGCGGAAAACGAAATGAAGACTGAAGGCTCGTTTCCTGCTAGAGTACAAATAGATGATTGCTATTTCGATACTACCTTTCATGTTGTTAAAAGCGATATGATACCTGTAGATCTGATTCTTGGTAACCCAATATTAAAAGAATTGGAGGTTAACTTCTCAGCATGTGGAATAACAGTAAGAAAGATACAACACATGACGCTGTTGATGGAACACGCACAAGAAGTTAACGAGATCTATGATATTGGACAGATGAATTCAGCAAAACAGATAGAACGTATGATAGAAGAGTATAATCCAACTGGAGTTAAGAAAGAAAGTGCTGTTGAACTGAAGATAATACTGACAGATGAAAACCCAATTTACCAGAATCCACGACGACTTTCACCCTATGAGATGGATATAGTAAGAGAACAAATAGAAGAGTGGTGTGCCCAGAAAATTATTAAACCTAGTAACTCTGATTTTGCTAGCCCTGTAGTTTTAGCGAAGAAGAAAAACGGCCAATACAGACTATGTGTAGATTACAGGAAACTTAATAAGAACATTATTAAAGAAAGATTTCCACTACCACTTATTGAAGATCAAGTAGATAAGTTGAAGGGAGCGAAGATGTTTAGCACATTGGATTTAAAAAATGGCTTCCTACATGTAAACATTAACGAAGACAGCCAGAAGTATACTGCCTTCGTAACACCTCAAGGCCAGTATGAATTTATGAAAATGCCTTTTGGCTTATGCACAGCTCCATCAGTATTCCAGAGGTTCATAAATAATATTTTTAGAGACCTTATTAATGACGGTACGGTTCTAACGTACTTAGATGACTTGATTATCCCCTCCACTACAGAAGAAGAAGGAATAATGAAGCTAAAGAATGTATTTAAAAGAGCTGAAGAGTACGGACTACAATTAAATTGGCAGAAATGTCATTTTCTGAAAACTGAAATTGAATACTTAGGCTACGTAATCCACGAAAATGAAGTAAGACCATCCTCCAGAAAAATAACTGCTGTCTCAAAGTTTCCGATTCCACAAACCATAAAAGCACTACAATCCTTTTTGGGTCTGACTGGATACTTCAGAAAATTTATTAGAGATTACTCGCTGATCGCCAAACCGCTTACAGACCTGTTAAGAAAAGAATCAGTTTATAATTTTGACCTAAAATGTGAAGAAGCATTTGAACAATTAAAGAAAATACTGTGTGACTCACCAGTCCTCCGTATTTATGACCCAGATCTTGAAACAGAACTCCACACTGATGCAAGCGCTGACGGCTACGGAGCCGTATTGCTGCAAAAAAGTCCCAAAGATAATAAGATGCATCCGGTCTATTACATGAGCAAAAAGACTACGCCTACTGAAAAGAAATATCACAGCTACTATCTTGAAATTCTCGCCATTGCTGAAGCTGTAAAGAAATTTAGAGTCTATCTACTTGGCATACGTTTTAAAATTATAACTGACTGCTCTGCCTTGACTATGACCTTACAAAAGAAAGATTTACCTCCAAGAGTGGCACGCTGGGCGTTGTTGCTCGAAGAATACAACTACGTAGTAGAACATCGACCTGGAAAACAAATGAAACATGCCGATGCTTTAAGTCGATACCCGATTACAATGATGATTACTGAGACTGCTGCAAGAATAAAGAAAGCTCAAGAAGAAGATGAAAAGATTATACTGATTAAGACATTATTAGAGAAAGAACCATATAAGGACTACGTTATGGAAGGAGAAGTACTATGTAAAGAGATAAAAGGAGAAAGACTCATAGTGATACCTAAAAAGATGCAAAGTGAAATTATAAAAAAGAATCATGATAAAGGACATTTTGGAATTATAAAGACAAAAGAACTAATAAACAGAGAATACTACATCGAGAATCTGAATGATAAAATTAAATCCATAATAGATAATTGCGTTGAGTGTATACTTGTGTCACAGAAAAGAGGAAAGAAAGAAGGCTATTTACACTGTATAGATAAAGGAGAAACACCTTTGTCTACTTACCATTTTGACCATCTTGGCCCGCTGACTTCTACAAATAAGAATTACAAGTATATCCTTACAGTTGTTGACGGATTCACCAAATTTACATGGATCTACCCAACAAAGACACTATCATCAGAAGAAGTACTAGATAAGTTAAGATTACAACAGCAAACATTTGGTTCACCGCAGAGAATTATAACTGATCGCAACGCTTCGTTCACTTCAAATGCGTTTAAAGACTACTGTGAAGCAGAAGGGATTACCCATCATAAGATTACGACTGGTCAGCCTAGAGGCAATGGACAGGTGGAAAGGATCCATCAAATTATAATTAATGTGTTGAGTAAACTAACCAGTGATGATCCAACTAAATGGTACCGACGAGTTAGTGCTGTACAACGAAGCCTGAATAGTACTTACCAAAGAAGCGTCGGAATGACACCTTTTGAACTATTAACGGGTATAAAAATGAATGACAAAAATGATGAAATTTTAAAACTAATTAATGAAGAAACAATCCAAAACTTTAACAAACAAAGAGAAGATCTCAGAAAGAAAGCGAAAGAAAGTATACTAAAAATTCAAGAGGAAAATAGAAGGAGTTATAACAAAAAACGAAAGCAAGCTTGTGACTACAATGTCGGAGACTTAGTCGCTATAAAACGAACGCAGTTTACCCAGGGCTATAAGCTTTACCCGAAGTTCCTTGGTCCGTATGAGATAGTTAAGAAGAAAAACAATGATCGATATGATCTGAAGAAAATTGGAACTGGCGAAGGACCGATAAATACATCTAGCTCGGCCGATATGATGAAACCATGGCGGACACCCTGCAGTGATGATTCGGAACACTCATCCGGGACGGATGAATAATCCAGGATGGCCGTGTGGGATATTAAAAAAAAAAAAAGAAAGACACGTTTGTTTACTTGCTCTGTGGTTTTGAAGTTGTGTGTTAGTATCTGTAAACGATGGCTGACGAGTGTAAAATTAATAAATAAAAAAAGTGAAGATTACTGTGAAAACCGGCGTTTTGTCACATCCTTTCACTACATATATATATCTCGTGTCACAATGTTTGTCCTCAATGGACTCCTAAACCACTTAACCGATTATAATAAAATTCGCACACCATGTGCAGTTCGATCCAACTTGAGAGATAGGATAGTTTATATCTCCATTTATTTTATATGGCAAAACAACGTTTGCCGAGTCAGCTAGTACTTATATAGATATTAATCATCCATGACTTGGGTACAAACTTTTGTGCTCATCACATATTTGTGAGATGAGTACGAAATCACATATATAAAGTACCCTGTTATAGGTAAGTTCTTCCAGATTATATAGCTGCATTATATTAATTTGGATTTAAATTTGAATACGATTCTCAACTGCGCAATGCATTTAAAGCAATGACTTATTCGAAGGTCAACAATATTTATGTTAAACTTGAAAACGTACACCACACAACCGCCATTTGCCCGCCCTACCTTTCTAATCACCCCTTAAAAGCGAAACGGACAATAGTACACGGCCTCCTGCCGTCCTTGTCACCCAAACAAAAGATATGCGCCTGCGCACGCTCGGTGAGTCACGTTCTCTTTGCTCCACGGAACCTGTTCCCGCGCGTCCTTCACCTCACGCGTTTCCATTGTTGAAGGATAAAATCGTTCCGAGAAAGATTTTTGTCGAGGTATTTTGTAGTTTTAAAGTCTGAATAGATTCCAATGTTCTGGAATGTTTTTGAAATGTTATTCAAAACAGCTGTAGCGACCTCTTCAATCTCGCTACAAGATACACAGATGGCGCTGCAGACGATATTTAGAACAAATGACGATTCTTCATGCTATCCTGAAACGCGCTATGAGAGTTTTCGGAGAACGTAACTTATATACAAGATCCTGACAATACCCTTGGTGGCACAGGCATATCACCCGCCTGGCTGGAAGATCTTCCCTTTTCTGCGTAACAGCCTTTGACAAGCTCATTGGGAGCGACATCAACAGCGGAATGGTTTCAGATCCATCTATACTAATATTATAAATGTGAAAGTTTCGATGGATGTTTGTTACTCAATCACGCCAGAACGGCTGAACGGATCTGGATGAAATTTGGCACAGACATAGATTATAGTCTGGAATAGCACATAGGCTACTTATTATCCCGGTAAAATGTATGGTGCCCGTGGGATAGATTTGTTTTAATTTTTCATAGCGCAAAGCATCAAAATGATTTTTTTGCGCGGGTAACACCGCAGGGCGCAGCTATATCCCTATATAGACTTCCAATGATTCAGAATAGTCCCGCGAATAGTAATGATATCAAAAGTACAGTATGCTCCCAACAAAACGCTTCCGTCTTCATCTACCGTTCGTTGACAGTGGAAACGGAGCATGCAATATTATGAACTGTAACGTGTGAGTAATAAGAACACCGGACGGACTGTGTGTATTTTTAGCCGACTTGAAAAGGTCGAACGTATTTGTTTGTTGATATATCTTACACACGGTCTTACTAGAAAAAGAAGGTGTGTTTCCAAGAAGTTAGTACCATGAAAAACATGTTTATTCCGCTTCTGCAACTGGAGAAGTATGAAAAAATGCGTAGAGGCACACTCATAATGCGTAGTAGTCACTGGGAAGGCTTATATACACCAGTGGAAGTATTCCATCAGGCTTCATAAAGTTATAATGGATAAACAGAACATGCTGTTGAAGACACTATATTGGCTGAGGGATAACTAATTCCGTTACAATTCCGTTGATATACTTCGATTATAAATCAGGGCCCAAAACTGCCGGTCACGCCATAAAATGCAAGATATAGAGTTATCTTCGAAGTACAATAAGCACATGGCCCCACCGATGCAGGAAACCATCGCGCGTTTTCACATTGGCGTGCTGTTTATAAATAAACTGGGCATGTTATTATTAGCGCGAATCTGACGTCAATCCTATTGAAAGTGAATGCACTGCATGGCGGGAATACACGTGTAAACCATGCCGTCAACAATGGCCGGCTTACTCTTTCAGGTGGATCCAGTCTACGTGACTCTCGTCCCGTTCGCACAGATTGAACCGCTATGTTTCATCAGCACTCTGTACGAGCCAATTGAGAATATTGAAAAGAAACTAATTTTGCGGATGTTATACCGTTTATTTTAATGGTTTTTATGGTCCCGATGTGTCGATGTGGCTGTTTTACAGCAGCCATGGTCGCGGGAGGAATGAGGTGTTTGACTTCCTAGTGTCATAGTTAGAACGGGAGTACCCTCATATTTAGTTGTTGCTCGCGGTCCGATCTACGCAGAACCGCGAACAACAACTAAATATGAGTGTAACCCAGTTCCAACTCTGACACTACAATATTCAACTACATACTTACACTCTACAATATTCACTTTGGAGAACTGGGATGTTCATAGATCATAGTTTCAAGTTAACAAACCATACCATATTATTTTGTGATAGCTATCTGAATACTATCTACACCATATACGTGCAGCAAATGCAGCAGCTGACATGATTTCTCTTAAACCTGCGCGATTACGTCAGAGGCTACGTGAGTACTGTCTCGCGTCTGATTTGTACCGTAATCTCATACAAAGTGCGTATTAATAAAGCCATTATCAACACAGTTCCTGTGTGTATCCACACGATTTGGCCTTTATCTTACACTGAGTTGGTCTCTTCACAATTCATTGTTGATTACTGAGTTCTATTTCGGGCTGAATTGTCTTCCACACTCTCAGATTGGAAGATTTAACAATGATTTAGACATAGTATTGATTTCTTATATTTACGCGAATACTACACATTGAAATGAAACAAATTTTTGTGTCAACCACCTCAGTCCTCCCGAGACCATGGTTGCTGTAACGCAGCCGAAACGTCGGCAACGTAAAAAAAGTATAATAAACGCGATAAAATCCGTAAAATTCGTTTAATTTCAATTAGACAAAGTAGTAGCTATGCGCTTCTGATACAGATGGCGCTCGGTATCTAGCAAGTATACCTTGACCACATTTGACTGATACAGTAGCTTTAGTCTTATGATTCTTCTTCTGCGGACAGCATAAATCGTCGACGTATAGAAATAAAACGAATCTTACGGATTTTATCGCGTTTATTATGCGTTTTTTACGTTCCCGACGTTTCGGCAGCTTTACAGCAACCATGGTCACGGGAGGACTGAGGTGGTTGACGTCCTGGTGTCATGGTTTGAACTAGGTTACCCTCATATTTAGTTGTTGCTTGCGGTCCTATCTACGCAGAAAGTGCTCACAGTGTCTTGAGGGCTTGCGATGGTGCGTTTGGTTTTGGATTTCATAATATTACTAGCTGTTGCCCGCGACTTCGTCCGCGTGGTATTTAACAAAGACAACCGTTGACAACAGCCTGCTCGCCCATTCTGAGCCCGCGGGACGCATTGCAGGTTGTTGCTATCAAACTTAATCAGGCGCTGCGCTGCAACATTGGTTTTAATTTTTTTTCGTGAGATCCTATTTTTTTTCTAAAATAAAAGTAGTTACTCCTTGTTACATCAGCTATCTGCCAGTGAAAGTCCCGTCAAAATCGGTCCAGCCATTTCAGAGATTAGCCGGAACAAACAGACAGACAGACAGATAGACAGACAGACGGACAGACAGACAAAAATTGTAAAAAATGTTGTTTCGGTATAGGTAACGTGTATACATCCAAATGCACTTAGTAAAAAGCGGTTATTTTAATATTACAAACAGACACTCCAATTTTATTTATATGTATAGATGTATTGGATCCCAAGTTCAAGTAAATATAAGAAATCAATATCGTCGACGTATGTTTGGTTTCTGTGAGAGCAGCGAAGCTGACAAGTTTTTTTTTATTTTTTTTTATTACAATATAGGCAAGTATTTGATCTCGATCTCACCTGACGGTAAGTGACTCATGACAGAGCTTTCGGAGATTACTGGCTGTGATGTTATGTATTTACGAGTGTCAAGATGTCCACTGCATTCAGCGCGTCTCCCTTGTTATATCCCAGCTGCGCTTCCAACCTCAATTTACTGCAGTCCCGAATTGATTTAACTCGATCACTGCGTCACCGTAAATCTGCCGGGATTTATTTTTGGCTTCTTGTTATTCCGGTCTCTTCGGAAGGTAACAAACAAAAGTCTGACTTCAAAACTCATTCCATGTGTCATTGATGTACTTACCTATACTATTGTTTGTTAGACTTCACACCTGAAGTACCTACTGGTCGTGAATATTGTCTAGAAATATTTGCCAAGGCCATAAAATATCGCCACACGAACACCCAACTGACGGTCCCGCAATAAGCAACGCTTGTATTATGGGTATCATACAATGCAGTGAGGGCGAACTTAGTAGATTATATAATGTTTATTAAACATCCTACAAACATTCGTGCTCATCACACAAAGTATGTCCCTACTAGGATTCGAACCCGGTAACCTCGGCGTAGAAAGCAGGGTCCTGCTTATATGTGAAGGTTGATTAAAGACGTTACTGTATCTTGTTTACATAAATACCGCCGACAAAACTTATTATTGTTAAACATAATTCACTGATAGTAAAGGTCACCAAACACTTCGCGCTTATTATAAGAAATTAAAAAGATTGCCAGGAGAGGCAATCTCTACTGGCACCCTCAATAATATAGAAGGGAAAGGGGAAGACCACAAAAGATATGGAAAGATGACATAGTGCACGTAGCAGGAAAATTATAGACCCAAACAGCCCAGGATAGGGAAAAGTGGCAACAGATGGAGGAACCCTAGGTCCAGTCATGGATGACCTTAAAGTAGACGTAAGATTTTTAATTTTCTAAAGCGTACATCATATAACATTCCGTATATAAGAGGGAAATAAAGGCTATTTTTATTTTATTTATTTTATACAGATTGCCACGTAAGCGTTTGTATTATTGATGCCGGGGAGGTAAGTAAGCGTACTGCGCAGTTCCTAGTACTGCCAGTACTCTCAGTATTCTCAGTACTACCCAGATATCAGACAAAATCGTTATTGACTTTGGATATCGATAACAAATATGACGCGTAAAAACTATGTCAGATTATCAAATCGAGTAGATTCTGAACAATCACCTTCTCGCAACAACACTTGTGAATGTAAACGAACGCCGCTACGCGTCTGCGCCCACGCATCACGCCACGCTATGTTTACATGTGCGCGCGACGCGACGTTCTAAAATTGAAATCAGTTTCGCATCGGACGTCGATGAGAGCGATCGCGTTCGCTAACGCTCTCGGAATAAACACGTTTTTATAATTGAAAGTGATTATATTTTTTTACGCAGTTCATTTAATTAATACAGTGTTTATTAGCTTGTGTTGATTGTGAAAATGACGGAGCCACTGAGCCCTGTGCCCGCCGACGAATTAGGTATTTAATTTCTTTGTTTACGCACATGTGCTGTGTTGTTTTATTGGCGATTGCGATATACGTAGGTGTAACGAAATCGAAAGCGTGGCGTGGATTAATAAAATGTATTCCCCGACGGGTTATATAGAGGCGTTTTCATAATTAATACGAACGCGTACTGAAGCCAGTGACTCAAATTCCTTTAGTATTGTATCTGCGTCAAACTGGAAACAGAATGGATTCGGAATGTGTTTAATATAACCTGTTCTGATGGCATTTTAAATACGTGATTGTAAAATGGAAACGTATAATTATTAACAGGATGATAAGTAATAATAATAATATCGCCAGACGAACACACCAACTATACGGTCCCGCTTTAAGCAACGCTTGTATTATGTGTACCGTACAATGGACTGGGGGCGAAGTCAGTATACAATACTTATGTAGATATTAAACATCAATGACTCGGATACAAAATTCGTGGTCAACACACAAAGTTTGGTCCCAAACAGGATTCGACCCTAAGTGCAGAAGGTTGGGTCGCCACCCAATGAGCTAATAAGGTCGTTTTGCGCAAAATCCTGTGGAGGAATGTCAACAATTTTACTTAAGAATAAGTATAGGTTCTTGCCGAGACAAACTTACAAGGAGATTTGCAAAGGATCTGCCAAGCGTTTGCATATGACATTTACGCTATTTGCCTTGCCATCGGAGCAAGCTATACATATAGCAAATTAAAGTGATTATGAAGATTCCCTGGATGCAATTCGAAGCTATTACACACGGAAGACACATTGACACAGCTTGGTTTAGCGATTTGAGCGTAGGTCGCTTGCCTCGACGACGCAAAATTGTGCATTTCATTTCCGCCTAAGTAAATTTTGAACATGATCTACATATTTGGTCTTGATCAAGTTGTTATCCGCGAATATTGCACGGTGCCCATAATACGAGCGCTGATTCGTTTGGGACCATCATTTCAGGGCCCCAAGTCTGCTAACACAATCGATTCATAATCAAACAGCAATCGCATAGTAACTGTCCCTTTTGACAGATATTGTATGGGATATCTGTCAAAAGTGACAGTTACTATGCGGTTGCTGTTCGATTATGAATCGACGATTATGAATTATGATTGTGTTAGCAGACTTGGGGCCCAGGTTTCCAAGATACAAGCTTTCGCCCAGTTTGGAGCCACACCTTAACCCACCATGCCATATGTCCAAACTGAAATATATTCACTTTTATCTTCAATGTGCAAGAATGCACATAAATCATTGCCAGAATCTGTTTATGAAAAATATAATGGCGCCATTGCCTGAAATAGATCGCACTAATCACCTCGGCAAACTGTTAAACGTAACACTGCTAATGTATGAAGAGCAACGAACCAAACGAACACACAAAGGGGAGATTATTTGCGTGTTGTGAAACGCTGTGCGTGAGACATCCTTGGCATTGGACCGGCGGAAGGATAGTGCTAATGAAATATGTTGAGATCAGGGTTGCCCGATGTGATTTTCTATTTCCACCCAAATATGAAATTATTTTCTCCAAAAGGATACAATTTGATTAAGTTTTACCCACAGGCAAAAAGTTAATAATATCGATTGATTAACTTAACCTATTGGTTCATTCTCAAATATTAGCTATTAGCCTTTTTTCTTCAATATACTGTTCTAATTTCCGTACCGAAACAGCAGAATAACCTAATAAATTAGGTCAGCATATCGAAAAAAAAAAATATAGTATATGTTCATTTCATATAGAAAGAAATGACATAGTAGACTGTTTGAAACGTTCGTTAAAGGCACTTAAATACATAAATGTTGTTCTCAGTTACAGCCTACGGTAAGACATCTCTCATCAGAAAAAAAAAATCTCCATGGCTTGTGATTTCTCCAAGTTTTCATTTCTCCAAATTTTCTCCAAACGCCAACATTTTTACCCAGAATTGCGAAAATAATACACAGTCTGGTAACCCTAAGGGATAGTGCTACCGCGATATGTGGAGAGACGACGCGGTAATGGAACTCTCGTTTCCTTGACAGAGGGGGACAGAGCTATATAAAAGAATGTGACACTGTCCGATGATTTCACCCCACACTGGCAACAGCCCAAGCTGAGGTCGTGCCCCGGAGGCGCCCTTGAGCTGGATGCCCCCCTACCCTTCTGGCTGGAACGCCTCTAGCGTTCGCCCTCTCGTCCAGGGCCCCAAGTCTGCTAACACAATCGATTCATAACAGACAGACAGCTACAATGCGGTTGCTGTTCGATTATGAATCGATTGTGTTAGCAGACTTGGGGCCCAGTGAAGCTGTAAAGGTCATCTGCGACCAACAGCAGTTATCAATTCGAAAGAAAAAAAGGAAAAGAAAGATAAAAAAAAACCGATGACTTCTTTCATTACGAAATGAAATGCGATGAATTAAAATGGATAGGTATATGGCCTCACCCACAACTGGGTGGGTATTTTGCCAATGTCAAGTAATTAATAGCGATAACACATTCAATAAATACACATTATAAATAAAGTAATGGATACGACATGAAGATATGAAAATGGCGTGCCGTCAGATGACTATGATTTTTATTATTGTGTGTCTAAGGACATAAATAATTTTGAAACGTATATGCGAAAACAATGGAAGCCATAATGTTTTAAAAAGTGAAGTTAAGTGACCATAAATATTACAGACAAATAGATATCTTATTCTTTAAATACTAATTTTACGGATTCTATCGCGTTTATTTTTTGTTTTTTACGTTCCCGACGTTTCGGCTGCTTTACAGCAACCATGGTCGGGAACGTAAAAAACAAAAAATATGTTGTTTTATTTAAATGTGTAGTATTCGCGTAAATATAAGAAATCAATATCTTATTCTTTATTTAAAAAAGTATAGCGGCGGCATCCTAGGTATTTTGCCAGTGTCAAGGTATGGCATGGGTATTTGAAATATCCCCCCCCCCCCAGCCTTATCAGTAAAGTTTGGATACTTTGTTTACTTTTGATAAGGCTAAAATAACGACCATATTAAATCTTATATATAAAATTCTCGTGTCACAATGTTAGTTACCATACTCCTCCGAAACGGCTTGACCGATTTTTATGAAATTTTATATGCATTCAGTAGGTCTGAGAATCGGCTACTATCTATTTTTCATACCCCTAAGTGATAAGGGTTGTCCACCCCTAACATTTTTTTTTTATTTTTGGACAATTTTTTTTTTATAATGTGGCATTAAAAATACATACAACCCTAAATGTTCACCCTTCTATCACCAACTCCTATTTTTAATAGTCATTTAATCATTTTAGTAATTTAATAATTTTTCATCCCGCTCGATAGCTGATCAATTATTATCACTTGGTAAGCGGTTGTGACTTTGTTAAATACCACGCGGACGAAGTCGCGGTTAAAGCTAGGTTTAAAAAAAAAAGGAAAAACCGTTGGAAGTTTTGAATATCTCGCCCCTGCCCTAGCGCTTTCAACTTAAGTGAGCTTAAGTGCCTTACACATTGGTGTATTATAGAGTAATTTCCCATAAGATTCTATAACACTCTTAATAATAACTTTGCCCCTGACCTCCGCAGTTCAACGCACTCTCCACAGCACAGTGATAAACAGCATTGCAGGAGAGTATCGCAATGCAGACGAGCTTATCTTATCACAACGCTATTATCAACGAAAACCAAAATTGTATATTCATATATTGATTTCTTATATTTACGAGAATACTACACATTGAAATAAAACTATTTTTAAGGATTCTATCGCGTTTATTTTTTATTTTTACGTTCCCGACGTTTCGGCTGCTTTACAACCACCAACCGACCACCTCAGTCCTCCCGTGACCATGGTTGCTGTAAAGCAGCCGAAACGTCGGGAACATAAAAATAAAAAATAAACGCGATAGAATCCTTAAAAATAGTTTTATTTCAATTGTATATTTATATTGATTTTTGTATGTCCTCTGATTCAGACCTATTTTTTTCCAAACCATTTGTTTGGTCTATTATATGATATTAATCATCCATGTCTCGGATACAAACATTCGTGCTCATCACACATATTGTCACTACCCGGATTCGGACCCGGGACCATCAGCACTGAAAGCAGGGTCACTACCAACTGCGCTAATCGGGTCGTCGAAATAAGCCCTATCCTTCGGGAAACAATTTATTTACCAGAATTAAATATATTCTAATGGTTGTCCCAAGTTATAAGCTATTACATGATGCACCAACAGACAGAATATTACAAAGGCTGTGGTATCTCCTTCTTTATCTCCTCTTCTTTCTTCTCTTCATCCATTGTACTCCAAAAAAAATATTCCTAAGTCCCTACAGCGACCTTTTCGACGTCGAGGTCACCAAATTATGTGGAATAGGGAAGATGATCCAGCTAGGTGGGTGATATGCCTGCGGCCACCCTGACCGCTATGCCCCGACGGCTACTTTCTTACTTACTTTTGAATGGTCAGTACGCTGCTGGCCGATGGGGCCTTTGCAGCATCACCGGGTTTTTTGGGCGAACGCTGAGTGCGCTCCAGCCGGAGGGGCAGGCAACTAGCTAAGGGGCGCCTCATGGGGCACGATCTCGGCTTGGGCCGTTGCCGGGGTGGGAGTTCGTCGGATTACGCCCTGACGGCTATTGTTGGGATCTTGTATACATGTTACGTGCTCCGAAAACTCTCATAGCGCGTTGCAGGATTGTATGGAGAGTTGTCAATTTTTTCTTAATTAGTCTGCAGCGCCGTGTGTGTAGCTAGTTGAAGTGGTCGCTACATCCCCATCTGCTTTCTATTCCCATTAAAATACAATAGAAATGAAATTATTATATGTTTCTCGATACTTTCCTAAGACCGGTCGGGTCGGTGCCGTAATTTATGTCTGTGAGGCGACGTCGGACCGGTTTGTAGACGATCCTCGCGTCCAGTGAGGTAGCTAGTCACATCCAACTCACCGCCTGATTGTAGATGTATCTTTCTTATATTAAACGGCCTGATTAGCGCAGTGGTAGTGACTCTGCTTTCTGCGCCAAGGGTCCCCGGTTCGAATCCAAGCTTTGTGTGATGAGCACGAATGTTTGTACCCGAGTCATGGATGTTTAATATGTATACATATAAGTATTATATACTGACTTCGCCCTCAGTGCATTGTACGGTACCCATAACACAAGCGTTGCTAATTGTGGGACCGTATAGTCGGTGCGTTCGTATGGCGATATTTATTTATTTATTAAACAGACAAACTATCACCCCTGTCCTGTCTGAAAGGGTAAGCAGAGTGTGCTTGTACATCCACATTTCGCCTATGGTATTAATCTATACATATAAATAAAATTGGAGTGTCTGTTTGTAATATTAAAATAACCGCTTTTTACTAAGTGCATTTGGATGTATACACGTTACCTATACCGAAACAACATTTTTTACTATTTTTGTCTGTCTGTCTGTCTGTCTTTCTGTCTGTCTGTTTGTTCCGGCTAATCTCTGAAATGGCTGGACCTATTTTGACGGGACTTTCACTGGCAGATAGCTGATGTAACAAGGAGTAATTTAAGCTACTTTTATTTTAGAAAAAAAAATAGGATCTTACGAAAAAAAATTAAAACCAATGTTGCAGCGCAGCGCCTGATTAAGTTTGATAGCAACAACCTGCAATGCGTCGCGCGGGCTCAGAATGGGCGAGCAGGCTGTTGCCAACGGTTGTCTTTGTTAAATACCACGCGGACGAAGTCGCGGGCAACAGCTAGTAAATAATAAATATCGCCAGACGAACACACCAAATATACGGTCCCGCACTATGCAACGCTTGTATTATGGGTACCGTACAATGGCCTGGGGGCGAGCTCAGTGTATATTACTTATATAGACATTAAACATCCATGCCTTGTGTACAAACATTCGTGCTCATCACACAAAGTTTGTACCTACCAGAATTCGAACCCGGGACCCTCGGCACAGAAAGCAGGGTCACTACTAACTCCGATATCGAATGCAAATGATTTAAAATAACCCAGCAGCCGTGAACAAAAAAAATAAGAGTAGACTCTTTATGCGAAATGTATAATGGGGAATCGTAAACATGTTTTTAGTGTAACATGCTGCTATAGAACAATAGGATAGGACACGCACCATGGTTTTACAACGTCCGGGCTGTTATAATTATGGGGCAAAACAACTATACCTCTATTATCGGTTAAGGTCATCATAATATCGTGTGCGCGATTACTTATCACCATTCGAATATGTTATATTCACGTAATGTATTACAGGTTAGGTTAGGTTACATTACTTCTTCCCGTAGCCCCCCCCCCCCCCCATGTAATTTTCTGACTCCTAAACTACCACTACCTATGCAAAAAATCATGTCGATCCTTTGCTCTACGAAAAATTAAAACAAATCTATCCCACGGGAACCATACATTTTACCGGCATAAAAAGTAGCCTATGTGCTATTCCAGACTATAATCTATATCTGTGCCAAATTTCATCCAGATCCGTTCAGCCGTTCGGGCGTGAAAGAGTAACAAACATCCATCCATCCATCCAAACTTTCACATTTATAGTATTAGTGGGATTATTCTTCTCTTTTTAGCGTTGAATATAAAAATGCGTACATATGATTACGCATATTTTTTTCACTATATAAAGGTCCTTTAAAAATTAACACCTTGTGCTATCGACCAGGTCATAGACACGAGATGACAAGTCCAAAGTCTATGAAGAGGTCGCCGGGTGTCACAGAAATGCAAATCTTATCAGTGCATTGTTTAAATTGTTTGTTATGCTTGAAGCTGCCGATAAAGATTGCGCGATGGTGTTGTTCTGTGTGTTACAACTGAGTCATTGACTGCTCGGAATGCTTTTTTCTTTATCAAATATATACTAGTATTACAAGAGGGCAGCACCGAGGGCAAGAGAGCTCGAGGACGGTCCCCAACCAGATGGACCGATCAAGTAAAGGACTCATCTTCAACCAAATTCCGCTCGGTGCTCAGAAGCGCCATAAACAGAGACCGATGGAGGCTAATCGTTCGATCCAAGTGTGGACTATCCAACGATGATCGCGATCCTCAGACATGAGGGACCGACCAGAGAGAGAGAGAGAGAAGCGACCAGTAGAAGATCAATTCACTGCTCCAAGAAGTCGTTTAAGCAACAACAAAATATGAGGGTACCCCGGTCAAACTATGACACTAGGACGTCAACTACCTCAGTCCTCCCGTGACCATGGTTGCTGCAAAGCAGCCGAAACGTTGGGAACGTAAAAACAAAAAATAAACGATGATTTATGAAATCCTTAAAATTAGTTTTATTACAATGTTTATGTATTCGCGTAAATATAAGAAATCAAGGTGTTAAAGTTAATAATAATAGTCCCTCTGGGGGAAGTGTTAAAGGGCATAACGCCGCGAGTAACCACGGGAGAAAGCTCAGAACACCGCTCTACACCCCTGAGCCGCTCGCGCCAGTGTTGCACCGCCATCGTCTTATACGACGGCCTTTTTAGGGGGCCCACTTAAAGAGCGGCGAGTCGCCACCTGCCAATAGTAATCAGATCAAAGCTGATTATGGCAGGTGTCCGCAACCCTTCCAATAGTCCCATCGCATGTCCATCCAATCCTCAATCCATAGTCCCAATTATCTTTCCATATTCCTGCAATATTTCCTCCGCGTGCTGTAGTCGATTCGCTGTTTATGCTATCGTTTTCAGCAGGGACCCAAGCAAGTGGATAACATTCTTAAAAGGGCCTCCACCTGTTGGACCCATGTCCCCCGTTTTTAGTTCAGTATAAAAACGGTTATAATCGATACTATTGCGATTTTTCATGTTTTTAGTTATTTTTTGACTTATGTAGACTGAAGTAGAAGTTTCGTCCAGGACAGAAAGATTGCCTTTTGATAAGCCCAATAACTCATAAAATTACGATCTCCAAACAACGCGCGGTGACTGGTGGTCTCAAAGCAAGTTATCCTACTTCCTACAAATATTATAAATGTGAAAGTTTGGATGGATGGATGTTTGTTACTCAATCACGCCAGAACGGCTCAACGGATCTGGATGAAATTTGGCACAGAGATAGATTATAGTCTGGAATAGCACATAGGCTACTTTTTATCCCGATTAAATGTATGGTTACCGTGGCATAGATTTGTTTTATTTTTCACAGAGCAAAGGATCGACATTATTTTTTGCATGGGTAGTGGTAGTTTAGGGGTCAGAAAATGACATAGGGACATACTTTTTAATCGCGGGTAACACCGCGGTGCGCAGATAGTATAGTTATAAATAAATTTTGGGGTCGAGTCACCTTCGTCCGTAGGAGAATTAAGTACCCTCGAGATACCCTACACGTGACCCTGGGTGGTGCCAACTAGGTGACAACTCTACTGGTGGTAGGCTTCGGCCGTGGTTAGTCACCACCCACTGAACAAAGCCATGTCGCCAAGCGGCCTAGCCGTGTTCCGGCATGATGTTCGGTGTTGCCATTCATGGATGGCGGGTCAGATCAGTTGCGCTGCATGTGCCTAGTGAATGTAGCGTCTCGATCTACTGCCGCCTTCCTACCTAGGGAAGTGTGCTCCATCGTAGATCTCATCGTCACTTACCATCAGGTGAGATCGAGATCAAATACTTGCCTATAATGTATAAAAAAAAAAAACTCGCGAGTTGTGTTGTTTGCAATAACACCGTGCGCGCGTCGCCCGCGTATATAATTGCGACTATTGTTATCAAAGCACTGATAACTATATTGTAATTTCAACTCAAATTATACGCAATTAAATTGTGATGGACAAACAGTGATAGCCAAGTTGGTAGAACGGTCGCCTCGGTAACGAGCGTCGCACGTTCAAATCCCGGCTCGCGCCGCTGTGTTTCCTGGATTTCAAGTGCGCATCTCATTTTCAACCATGATTATCAGTTGCTAAACGGTAAGGGAAAACATCGCGAGGACACCTGCATGTCTGAGAGAACCCCTCGAAAGACTTATGATCAGCAGGTACTAAAATCGCTGGCTATACGGATTTCCTAATGACTTAAAATAGGCCCCGCTGAAGTTTGACATCTTGTTGTTGCAGAATCATGGGTGGAGCTGAACTCTGGCGGGGGCCTGGCCGCCGTCGAGAACGAGTACATAAGGCTGCTGCGGGAGGCGCAGCGCGAGAGCCGCGACTCCTCGGTGCGCCACTCGAGAGCGTCTAGCGTCAAGGGCAGGTTGGTAACCAGCGATTAGCGTCAATGCTAGGTTGGTAACCAGCGTCTAGCGTCAAGGGCAGGTTGGTAACCAGCTTCTAGCGTCAAGGGTAGGTTGGTAACTAGCGTTTAGTGTCAAGACTAGGTTGGTAACCAGCGTTTAGCGTCAAGGCTAGGTTGGTAACCAGCGTCTAGCGTCAAGGGTAGGTTGGTAACCAGCGTTTAGTGTCAAGGGCAGGTTGGTAACCAGTGTTTAGTGTCAAGGGCAGTTCGGCTACCAGCGTCTAGCGTCAAAGGCAGGTTGTAACCAGTTTCTAGCATTATTTTATTTATTATTTTAAATAAAATAATCCATATTTTTACAAAAAAATGAAGACTAATAGTTTTAAAAAGAGCTACAGGATGGCCACAATTTAATGCTTATTTTTCATTCAATCAAACACCCTCAAAAGTCAAGTTAAACTAAAAAATAATTCTCAAAGTGGGCAGTAGACAAAGTAAGTTTGAGAAGCCCTGGTATAGTTGAACAATACGTACCGCGTGTATCGCAATGCAACGCCCTTCGGCGCGGGCTCATTACGCCGGCTTCCTTGTGCATTGTGTACTAATTAGCTTTCAACTGATCTGCATACCTGTGTTAACGTACCTCTTTTTTTTGTCTGCTTAGCCGTTCCTACATTATTATTGTACCATGGTATTCTGTAGGTGATATTATAGCTTTATATATTTTATACTTAGTTAGTACTTTTTTTAGACCCGCTTCTAAAGTCGGCTTAGCCGTTCCTACATTATTCTCACATACCTATAACAATATACTGCTCAAAAATGTAAAACATCTTTTTAAAAAAGGGCAACCATGGAGTTTCTTGCCCGTTCTTCTCCATAGGAACGGCATTCCGAACGGGCGGTAAAGCAGTAGCTTAGCATTTTGTAACTTTTGACGATTCATAAGTACTGTACTTAATGGTTTACATGAATAAAATATTCTGATTCTAATATTTAACGAGTAGATAAGAAGCAAACAGTTCAAAGCTGCGGGGCCGTGACGTCACAGCCATACGTCTGCGCGCGTGTGACAGAGAAGTCACGACTCAACTCGTTTCACACTACTTGTTTCGAAGAGTATAATCATATATTTCGTCTCGTTCCAGCCCGAAGTCGCCGCCGAACAGCCCCAACCTGGAGCCCTCCACCGAAGACGAGCTAAAGGGCGTCTACATCAACTGCAGGGTGAGTGCAATAACCTATGTTACCTACCTTTCGTGCGTTTAAGCGTTTTCGCCATACCTATTACTGCAATCAAGTTTAATCATCCCAAGCTTAGGACCAACTAGTATTTAAACTCTCCGTGGTGCCTTACACCTGGACTTAGTCCAGCTGTAAGAGTCTTGCTTCTGTGCAAATTTGTCTACCAGATCTTTTTTGTCTCCCGCTTTGCAATGGAGGGAAGTGGAAAATTTTCTTCCAACTCCACCTATTTTTATCTTTCGATTAATTTCGTGCTGGTTTTATCCCGTCTGGCGATATTATTATTAGTTACATTAGTACCAGAATCCCACCAGACCAACCCTATATCTAAATATTTACGTTATAATATTTCAGGATGACACCAACGACTGGGTGTGGGACTGGAGCAGTAGACCCGACCAGCTGCCGCCCAAGTGAGTCCTCTTAACTTGCTATAATCTACAATAATTCAGAAGACTTGATATGTTGAGGGTTCTGACGCAAAATGTCCAATTTCTGTAGGTCCAATTCGCAAGTGTTTCAGTTGTTAAAAACCCAAATTCGCATGTTTTCCAATTGACATAAGGTCCAATTGCGAAAACTTTCAGTTCCCCTATTTTCCAATTTGCAAGAGGTCCAATTCGGATGCGATTCGTTCCAAAGATTTATTTGCATGTCTTAGGATGTTTTTTTGAGAATTTTGCCATTTCTCAAAAGATCAAATTGAGTAAATGTCAAATCCTCAAAAGGGCACATAGCGAAACTTTTAGATACAGTCGTCGAAGATTGATTCATATGAATAAGATACAAAGGCATACCTGAGCCTTAAAATAAACTTACCCTTAAATAGTAGCGCAATGGCCAGCGCCTATAACCCTGGCCTGGAATTGGATGGGCGGTCGTATTATATCGCGTGAACTGATCCGCAGGGACTGGCGGTTCAAGCACCCGCCCAGCGCCCGCGGCCCGCCCTCCGCCACCTCCTCCATCGAGGTTCTGGAGCAGACCCTCGCCGCCCCAGCCATGCAGCAAGTAAGTGGTCGATGCCGATCTATACATACATATAATTAAATAAAATTGGAGTGTCTGTTTGTAATATTAAAATAACCGCTTTTTTCTAAATGCATTTGGATGTATACACGGTACCTATACCAAAACAATTGTTTTTACAATTTTTGTCTGTCTGTCTGTCTGTCTGTTTGTTAATACCACGCGGACGTACGGCGGGTAACAGCTAGTTTTATTTAAATTAGCAGAATTGGGCCCCAGTCGGTGTGTTCGTCTGGCGATGTAGTAACGGTGGGTGTTGTTGTTCGCAGAGCCACTGCCTGTCGGTGCGGCGCACGTGCCTGTTCAGCCGGGGCGCCGTCGCCGCCGTGCTCGTCACCAACCTCGTGTCGCTGCTGATCGGCGCTGGCATCGGGTGAGCACACACACACACACACACACACACACACATACACATACACACACACATACACACACACACACACACACTACATATCCAGGGTCCTAACTCCTAAGTGACCCCCCCCCACACACACACGCACGTTCTACTATCCTACTAATATAAATGTGAAAGTTTGGATGGATGGATGTTTGTTACTCAATCACGCCAGAACGGCTGAACGGATCGAATTGAAATTTAGCATAGACATAGATTATAGTCTGGAATAGCACATAGGCTACTGTTTATCCCGGTAAAATGTATGGTTCCCGTGGGGATAGATTTGTTTTAATTTTCATACTTTTTAATGGCGGGTAACACCGCGGGGCGCAGCTAGAATACTATAAACACACACACTCCCACACGTGCACGATACACACACACTTATACGTACGTATAAGTATTTTATTTCAGTTTTTAAAACTGATTTTAGCATGAAATCATAATAGATGTCTATCTCAACGTGATTATAAATTAAAAAAAAAACATAATTTCAAATTTAGACATAAAGCTGCAATGTAAATTAAAAGTCGATACGCTCGAGCGCGCTCGTCACTCGCACGCGTCGGGTATCGCGCGGAGCGTTGTGTTGTGATCGCGTGGTTCACGATACATTGCGCGCTCAAAAATTCTTCAAGTTCAAGGACAAAAATGATTTCTATAATTTTATTATAGGCATTAAGTGTAACCTTTTCGCCAAAGTTTTCGTAACCGTGCCCCTGTGTCTGTACAGCAGCCTTTCCCAAAGTGGACGATAACGCCCCCTTGTGGGCGCTGCAGACCTTGGTAAAAAAATAGGGGCGTTGTGTAGAGGCTTAGAATAATAAATTTAATTTAAAGTTATAGTGGTTTTTAAGTAGTTGAAAAAATGGGGGCGCTAAAAAAAAATTCATTCTCAAAGTGGGCAGTAGACAAAATAAGTTTGGGAACCCCTGATGTACAGTAAAGATAATTTTTCTTCTCATTGCAGCGTTTGGCTGAGTAAGAGGGGCATGCTTCCTCCGAGACTGATAGTCTTGAACTAAACGCACGAACAAGACTGATACATGTACCGGGGGGGCCGCCAGGCGGGGCGAGACGTGCTGCGACGCGACGCGAGGACGCGAAAATGATGGGTGGATTGAGGTGATGTCGCTCGCCACCTAGCTTTTGTTTGTTGAAACAGAATTAATTTTATACATTAGACGATAGAAAAAAGTTTACAACACACAAAAAAAACAAGCTGATATTTGTAGTGAACGCGGAATTCGCATGTACTACTAAAATCGGCTTAGTTTTGTCACTCGTCGTCGCTCTGACACTCCGTCTATATTTTTAATTCTTTGTCTATGATCAGTACACTTTCTTTTTCATGCCACGGCACTTCGTCGCATCGCAGGTGAATGTACTAGATTTAATTGGAACACAATTGAATGTTAGATAATTAATACAACCAATGTCGTGTGGCCCCGAATTAAGCAACACTTTTTATCACTGGTACGGGTGCTATGAAGTGGGGTCGATCCCAGTAGCACCCAGATCCACGAGGCGTTCACGAAAGTGGGGAAAAATTATCTAATATCAATTGGCAAGGACAGTATGTGATGTAAGAATGAAGAATATTAATAATAATAATTAAAAAATAATACAAGTAATAATACATAATATGTAGCTCTATGGGTACACTTTTAATATTTTCTTACATTTTCAAATCTCTCCTGTCGTGTCTACGGTTTGTCAATAAACAGTGTATACGACGCATCAAATAAAAAGAGCAAATATGGCGGCGCTGCGCATCCCGATATGATACACTTAGCCATCTTTGCTCATATTATTTAATAAACTGGGGTCGGCACCACTTACACCCGGACCGGGGCCGATTGCGAAAAGATGATTTGCAATGATGTGAGAGCAATGTTTATTGGCTAATTGTGTAGTTAGTTATCACTATATTAGTATAAATGACTATTGAATATTTTTATATTATCATAAATTAGTGTTAAGCGGAAACACGTTGAGTTAAGTATTGTCTATGTTTTTAATACATATATTTTGACTGACTAGCTTGATGAAAAAAAAAGAGAAATTGTCTATTTTCACATTCATACTCGAGTTATATAAATATATGCACTAACAACGGCCCTTGTAATATTTTGTTATATGAAGTTATTGGCATAATAATTTTATTTTATCATCGATTTTTATTCTCGATAAAAAAATACATTCACATTGTTCTGTGATTTAGAAAAAAAATACTTATTTATTGTGTTCGAATGTGTTGCCTTATTTAAAAATTCATAGAAACTGCTTTAAGTGTATTATTTAGTGTTTTTATATTATATTCTCAACAGATTTGTTCCAGAAATAAATACTTTAAAAGACGCGCTAATTCGAAATGGCATAATGACTGTCGGGGCTGTAGCCTTTCACAAAAAATAAGCTTCAGTACCATCTCGCTTATATTATGGGAATGGGACAAATTAATTTATAATTAACTATGTCATATATCTTAGACATCCTATTTATATGGTCAGCTTTAAATTTTGTCTAGCATCATATATTCCGGATTTTATATCTGTTGTATGTTATTGTGATATATGAGAGTGAAGTATGCCCCGTTTAGCTATTCACCAGGCACACAGAATGTGGAAGATATTACTGAAATTCAACTTAGCGCCATTTATTTTGTTTATTTCCGTGTTCCAAAGTTGTGTTTTGTGTTACAAAATGTAGAAATGTTTTTATGTTTAATTAGAAATAATCGGCTAGAGAATTAGTTTTTTTTTTTTTTTTATAAAAATAAATACGTTCACTATGATTTCTGTGTAAGAGTACGTTTTTAAACGCTGCGATAGTAAATTGAAAATAATTATGCGAGTTTAATTTGAAAACGGGGATTATTTTCTATAGCTTGAGCAGTCTGATGAGGGCTGAAAAAATCTGACCACCGGTAGTCCCACTTGGTCCCGCATGTGGGGCCGTTGGATAAATGCGAATTCGTGAAAAAAAAAACTAATAAATATCGTATCCACTTGGCTGTTTTTTTTTATTATTCTTTAAAAAAATAAGTATGAATATGTTAGATGTATTACTATAGCCGTTTTTTAATTTACTATCGCACAGGCATAAATGTAAATATATCATGTTATTGTGTCATTTTAATCATTAACGTTTTAAGCCGCTTTAAAATATAAGAATATGCATTTTATTATCGCGTTGTTTTATTCAACCATGACACTATATTTGGAGGCCTGAAATGTTTTATTTGGAGCGAACGGCGAAAATGCGAGCTCCATGGTGGATGATGCGCGGAAATCAGATAACGCAAGGAGTATATATAATATTAGTGCACCCATGAATCTGGGTCATCACATGAAATGGAAATTAGATGAGACATTTCAAGTGACTGTTTTACTCCGCCATTGGTCCATTTACTGGACTTTGTTAGAAGCTTTCTAAAATCTTGGGTCCAACATATGCCCGGGTTACACTTGTTAGAAGTAGAAACGTTTAGTTAGTTTCTTTACTGCATTTATTTGCCAATCCTCGGGCAGGTGAGTTGAGCACGGCAAACGTTTATGTTTTTATAAACAAACTCAAATGGTAGCATTCCAATACACAATTGTAAAACAGAGATATGGCGACAAACTTATTTCTAGGTAAAAGATTCCATGATCATTTTAACCAAAACGAAACGCAATACCATAGACTTGCAAAGAGTGCGAATCAAACATGACATACATAGAAGTACCTGTGTCTGTCAAAAGTTCAATGGCGGCCGAGCACACATTGAGCAAAACATATTTCACGTTCACATTTTAAACTCAAATATCGCTACATGATATTAATTTCGACAATCTAAACATTGTAAACGGATTATAATGTCCATCGCCGTGTCGGACTGCTTCACAATCGGCAGTATAGTGGCCACGAGAACGTGTTATAATGAAAATATCGAAGGGGAGGTATTGGCGTTCGATCCGCAAACGAAAATGTTAATTCTGAAGTGTCCGTCGTCCAGTGGCAATCCTAAACGCCACGATGTGAACATTGTGAACCTCTCGCTGGTGAGCGATGTGCAAATCAAGAAGGAAGTGACCACGGTTCCAGAGCCCCCGCAATCTCTAAATCTGCACAGACTAAACACTAGAGTTCGGAATTCTATAGAAAATAAAAGAAGATTAGTGAGTATATACTCTTTGGTATGGGTATAATAGTTTTAGAAAGGAGGTTGGTGGTATGGATGATGGAATATTTATGTAATTAGTATTTTTATTCTACTGAATTACTATCTGTTCAACCCTAAATTTGAGTGTTATACTCATAATACAATGTGTTAACTTAATCAGTATGATTTGTTCATCGTATTGATGGTTTAAAGTAGTTATAGCCAAGTTGGTAGACCATTCACCCTGGATACAAGGTGTGCATGTTCAAACCCCAAAGGTTTGAGCTTTGAGATTTTCGTATTTTCATCAACAAGTCTCATTTTCATTACTAATCACTTGGTGTAGGGTATAGGGACACTTAGTGTGAACTTTAAACCGCACTGGGTCAGGGTGGTGAACTATGACTTTAATCCTCCTCATATTGAGGACTGTGCTCAGTATAATGGCAATAGGCAATATACCATTGGTTAAATGTGTGTACATTACTGTGTATAACATTCATTAAATTATCTTACTACTATTTTCTTATGAATTCTAGTAATTTGTGATAAACATATTACTAGCAGTGCTAGCTATGGCTAGGGTAGGGCTAGAGCCTGGAACCTCTTGTATATAAGGCTGTCTTGTCTAACCACTAGACTATTTACCCTTAAATCTACATGTAAAAAATGGAAATCATCACACTAATATTATAAATGTGAAAGTTTGGATGGATGGATGTTTGTTACTCAATCACGCCAGAAAGGCTGAATGGATCTGGATGAAATTTAGCACAGAGATAGATTATAGTCTGAAATAGCACATAGGCTACTTTTTATCCCGGTAAAAAGGACATAATTTTTAATCACAGGTAACACCGCGGGGCGCAGCTAATTGGACATATTTTAAGCTATACCTCTATAAATGATCTTGATTAATCTAATTTTTTTTCTGTCACATGTTTATTGATTTTTCGATGCCCGCTAAATCCCAGCCAAGCTTTTAAAATACTAACTAACTCGGTCTTCCACCAGGTGACTGCACTATCGGCGTGCTTGGACCCCGAGGGCCAGCGTCTGTTCATGGCGATCGCACGAGTCATCGACGACGTCTCCTGGGCGGGACAGAACATCAGGGTGTACAATGAAGTCATTATCTCACCACCATATAAGGTACAATTATAATATTATGATGACAATCCTCTGGAGGTTATTTAGAGAAATTCAAAACAGTACACTACGAACAACGAGTCGTGAACCCGTGGAAGTTAGCGTTAGTGGCTGCGCAGAACATAATTTACGAGTAAATTATGTTCTGCGCAGCCACTAACTTCTAACTTGACGCTAACTTCCATGGGTTCACGACTCGTTGTTCGTATCGTATAAACGGTTTAAAAAAAATTACATGATCTTTTTAATAAGAGCAACCATGGAGTTTCTTGCCTGTTCTTCTCCATAGGAACGGCATTCCGAAGGGGCGGTAAAATTGTAGCTTAGCATTTTGTAAAAATGTTGACGATTCATAAGTACTGTACTAATGGTTTACATGAATAAAAAATAATCTGATTCTGATTACATGTTACAATAAAACTTGATATTATGGTAATAACATTACACTTCATTTATGTCCGTCTCAAACTATGACACTAGGACGTCAACCACCTCAGTCCTCCCGTGACCATGGTAGCTGTAAAGCAGCCGAAACGTCGGGAACGTAAAAAAGTATTATAAACGAGATAAAATCCGTAAAATTAGTTTTATTTCAACATTTAATGTATGTTTATATTTCAGGTTGACAATGTAATAGGCGAAAAAGACTCCAAACCATATAATTATATAAAGAAATTCGTGGAGCGGCATTGGCGCGACGACCGCGAGCACCCGGCCGCGCCACACTGTAGCCAGCAACCCTAATTGTGTGACATATACCGCGACTCCACTCGGCTACGGCCAATATTTGCGCCAACGATTTCGACCAATGCTTGTACCCAACACGTAGAGCGGGATTTATGGTATTGCTGCCAACTTTTTTTCTTATATCAAATATAGTTCAGTGATTATTAAATTTAAAAAAAATATAGCCCCCGAATTTATGGTCGCTCTATAGCTTTATCAAACGTCATAATTATAGTACTTCGCAAAGCAAAACTTGTGCGCAGTACTAGGTACATGCCGTTTGATTAAATAAGAGTTTGTCTATGAATTCGGGGATAGTAGATGGCGAAAAAAACAACCATAACTACTGCCTTATTTTTTTTTTCACAAATCAATATTTTCTCCTGCATTCCGTGTTACGATATTACATTTGGAAAAAAAAATTTGCATGTTATTTTATGCAAATCATGTAAGGTCTTATCTCTAGTAAGGTCTAAACTTGAAAGTTATTCAAAATTACAACAATTTTACTAGTTTTATATGAACAGCTTATGGTCTTGCGGTCACTGTTCTTGGCACAGGGGTACGCCTTTTGATCACATGTCTGGGCTATTTGGTCTGAGCACACATTGGATGGCTAGGCCAATATATTGACACAAATATTGGCCACGGTGAAGAGTAGGTTTTATATACATATGTATTGTCACTCTGACTGGTTTAAACACTAGTCGATAATATCCATGATTTTAATTAAATGAAGCAAACTTTAAAAGGCGTATACAAAATCGAGAAATTGATTTTTTCCCAGTTTTATTTATGAATTAGGCTCTGTATGCATGCAAGCTACTTGCGTGTGACTGTTGAGTATGAGTTTATGTATTTCGAATTGTTGTTTATAGTGTTTGAATCAGGCAGGGTGACCCCATTATATTATAGAACCACGAGATTCCTTCGGTTTTGTAAACATTCGTTTTTGGCTGTAAATTTTTTTTTTTTTTTCAAAAGTCCCCATACGTTCGTAGAACCGATTCGATCAATTATGTCTATGATCTTACAAAATAATAAAAAAATCGCATTTAAATCGGTTCAGCCGTTTCGTAGCTATGATGCCAAATGCGCTCTCATACACACTTTTTGTTGACAACAATTCTGGCATAAACAGAGTCTTAAAATTATTCCAAAATTTGTTTTGAAACTTCCAATTTTTTGAGCTCGCAACACTGAAAAACTGTATTGCCATGGCCGTTTTAATGTAAACATCGAACCGTTCACGGCAATCTGAACGTTACGGCTATAGTAATATGGTTGTTAATTCAAAATTTGGAGTTATGTCAAGTATATATATAATATATATATTCTAGTAACACTATTTATATGATGTTGGACTAAGTAATAGTGAAAAGAAATTTTTAAAAAAGATTGAAAACCTTTTCCTCTTGTTTTATTTTATTAAAACCCCATCAGTTGGTATTACACACGCAAGTTTTAAAATTATGATTTACTAGCTGCGCCCCGCGGTGCTACCCGTGATTAAAAAGTATGAAAAGCAAATCTATCACACGGGAACGATACATTTTACCGGGATAAATAGTAGCCTATGTGCTATTTCAGACTATAATCTATCACTGTGCCAAATTTCATCCAGATCCATTCAGCCGTTCTGGCGTGATTGAGTAACAAACATCCATCCATCCAAACTTTCACATTTATATGGGTACCGCACGAAGGACTGGGGGCGAACCCAGTATATAATATCTATCAGCCGAAAGACGTCCACTGCTGGACACAGGCCTCCCCCACATCCCGGTCCTCCGCCACTCGCGTCCCCCAGCTTCCTGCGACGCGTGTGATATCATCGCTCCACTTGTCGGGGGTATATAATACTTATATAGATATTAATCATCCGTTACTCGGGTACAAATATTCATGCTCATTACACAAAATTTATCTATACCAGGATTCGAACCTGGGACTCTCAGTGAGACTGCAAGCTGCTTTTACATACCTGGGCCCCAAGTCTGCTAACACAATCGATTCATAATCGAACAGCAACCGCATAGTAACTTTCACTTTTGACAGATATCCCATACAATATCTGTCAAAAGTGACAGTTAGTATGCGGTTGCTGTTCGATTATGAATCGATTGTGTTAGCAGACTTGGGGCCCGGTTAACAGCGCCTAAAATATTATATCACATAGCAAATAAAACACATTTTAAAGCTACGAACATTTATTCCTACTTAAAAACAACTACATGATTACATTATTTCGTTTAAACATTCAAAAACTTTATAATGGCAATACAGATTACAACTGGCAATAATATGATAACCGCACATACAGCGCCACAAACTTATATTTTACCCGGTGGCAAAAATTTGAACTAATTGTACTTTTTTCATATCTTTTTAATGTTGGTAATTGGCTACAAAATAGTGCCATTTTTGCCAGTGTCAAGTGAAATGTTTCTTCATTATTTTAAATATAAGTACCTTTGATGATAATGATCATGTTCATGACTATGATGATGATAAATTAATCAATGGTAAAGCTGTGGATACTTTACTGAAATATTTAACGGACTTCTTGGGAGTTTTTTTTTTTTTTATTACCTTATAGGCAAGTATTTGATCTCAATCTCACCTGATGGTAAGTGACGATGAGATCTACGATGGAGCATACTTGCCTAGGTAGGAAGGCGGCAGTAGACAGAGACGCTACATTCACTAGGAAAGTCAATTTATATTATTTTATTTCAATTTCCCTCACTCGTGCACGTTTATGAACACACAATGGTTAATATCCCACTAATATTACACATTATATATCAAAGAAACACAATTTTCAGAAAATAAAACAAAATTGACAACTTCACGGTTCAACTTCCCGCCAAAAAGTCCGCTGCACTTTTTACTTTGAAGTGTTGCATAGGCCTTAGATTATACACCCCGTAGCTAATGCTACAACGTAGTCGCCTATAAATCGGCAATATATTGCCAAGATATACAATCTGTTCCATTCTTTTACGTGCGTTTGTTAGCTAGCTATCTCGCTCTGACGGCTCAAAGTCGTCAACGCCGTTTCATCTATGAGTAATATATTCAGGGCGCGAAGAAATATATAAATTTGTAGCACTATAGTAGTCAGCAAAACGAGGCATAATAATACATTATTAATATTAAAAAATGACTAAATAACAATTATTTGAACATTAAAAACCTAACCATTGTCAATAATATTAAAAAATTATTAACATCCCAATAAAAATAAACAATAATACTTATTGGAATGATTTGCACATATAACTACGAGACTACTAGCCCGTTATTGATTAAATTTGGTAGATCAATAGCTGAGAACTAGAATTCTTTGCATATATTTTTGAACTGTATTTTTTTTGCTGCGAATTTATTGTGTAATAACTAAAATATACAGGATATAAGGGGCATGGCAACAAAAACTTTGGGTAAAGGTTAAATTTAATGCCTATAATAACATTATAGAAATCATTTATGTCGAAAGTCATATGTCACAATAGTTGTAATTTTAGAGCGCGCAATGTATCGTAAATCACGCGATCACAACACTACGCTCCGCGCGATATCCCGACGCTTACGACTGACGAGCGCTCGAGCGTAACGAGTTTTAATTTACATTGCAGTTTTAGCTCTCAATTAGTAATTATATTTTTTTATTATTATTTCAATCCACGTCAAGATATACATCCATTATGATTGCATGCTAAAATCATTTAAAATATGCTAAAGATTGACGGAAGATTTCAACTCTGGGTGATCTAGAATCATGAGTTGAATCCATGGAATTAGTTTTCGGTACGACACCACTTACACCTTGTATATTATTGTGAAAGATTTATATCAGTTTCAATAGTCGTTCAGTTGACTAACTTCGTGACATAGTTGCTTGGGAACAACCCCGTCATACCTCGAAGTTCACCTGCAAAAGAAAAATATATTTATAATAGTATCAGTTAAATAAATAAATATCGCCAGACGAACACACCAACTATACGGTCGCATACTAAGCAACGCTTGTATTATGGGTACCGTACAATGATTTTTCTAAAATAAATCTAGCCTAGGTTACTCCTTGTTAAATCAGCTATCTGCCAGTGAAAGTCCCGTCAAAATCGGTCCAGCCATTTCAGAGATTAGCCGGAACAAACAGACAGACTGACAAACAAAAATTATAAAAAATGTTGTTTTGGTATATGTACCGTGTATACATCCAAATGCACTTAGTAACAAGCGGTTATTTTAATATTACAAACAGACACTCCAATTTTATTTATTTGTGTATAGATATGGATTCCCCCTGGTGCAGTTCTCACCTTGCCACCACGCCGGGTCCTGGCTCCTGTCTGTCACAGCTATTATGTCGTCCTTTTCAAAGCTCAACTCGTCGGCGTTTTGAGCTGTGTAAGGATACAAAGCTATCACCTGTTGAGAAAACATTATACCTACTTAAATATACTTATATACATATACTTATATAAATAGTAATAATATAAAAAACAGTGATAGCCAAGTTGGTAGAACGCTTGCAGTACCAAACCCCGGCTCGCAGCTCTGGGATTTCACGTGCGAATCTCATTTTCGACTACGATTATCACTTGCTAAACGGTGAAGGAAAACATCGCGACGAAACCTGCATGTCTGAGAGAACCACTCGAAAGATGTGTGAAGTCCGCAAACCCGCACTGGGCCAGCGTGGTGGACTATGGCCTTATCCCCCTCGCATTGAGGGGAGGCCCGTGCCCAGCAGTGGGACATCAAAAAGGGCTGGTATTATTATATTATATATAAATAGTAATAATATCGCCAGACGAACACACCAACTATACGGTCCCACACTAAGCAACGCTTGTATGATGAGTACCGTACAATGGACTGAGGGCGAACTCAGTATATAATATTTATATAGATATTAAACATCCATGACTCGGGTATAAACATTCGTGGTCAACACACAAAGTTTGCCCCTACCAGGATTCGAACCCGGGACCCGTAGTTCACTACCAACTGTACCAACCAGGTGGTCAAACACTTGAAATAAGTTTTTATTATTTTATAATCTTCAACTCTGACATTATTATATACTTATGTATCGGAAAACACTTATCCCCAAATTTATAGACGTTCTATAAAATTATCAAACGTCATATGGTACTGCGCAAAGCAAAACTCTTGTGCGCAGTACTATATGACGTTTGATAAAGTTATAGAACGTCTATAAATTTGGGGGTAAGTGTACGGTCCCAAACCGAGCAACGCTTATATTACGGGTACCGTACAAAGGACCCGAAGTCATTAATATTGAATCAGTGCCTTCCAGACTATAATTTGGTATGCACACATACAATACATTACCTTATCGATGACAGTTTCCGGCGGAAGCGCGTCCATCTTGGATAGCACCGGTGTGGTCCTACCGGAAGTCCGTCCGGACGACTGGAGAATCTGAAATAGTACATTATCATTACATATCAGCTAAGTCGGTCATTACAGTCGAGCCGAAGGTGATGACGCAATGAAGCCGAGAGTGGAATGACCAAATGCTCACGCGTGGTATACGACGTTCTTAATTTTTTTTTTCAGTTGGCAATCGCCTACAAAATAGTGCCATTTGGCCAGTATCGAGTAATTCTTGATGGGGCATTAGGCCATAGTCCACCACGCTGGCCCAGTGCGGGTTGGTGGACTTCACACATCTCTCGAGGGGTTCTCTCAGACATGCAGGTTTCCTCGCGATGTTTCCCTTCACCGTTTAGCAAGTGATAATCGTGGTTGAAAATGAGATTCGCACATGAAATCCCAGAGGTGCGAGCCGGGGTTTGAACCACGAATCCTCGTTACCGAGGCAAGCGTTCTACCAACTTGGCTATCACTGCTATATCATATTGTTATACATTTCTGACCTTAACGTAGCTAGCTGGGAACCAGCCGACTTGTCGGTTCCTCCCCTTGGCCTGCAGCTCCCCCTCCCACCAGCCGGTGTCGGCTTTCTTGCGGACCACCAGGAGTTGCCCCTTCTGCAGCGTGAGCTGTTCCGTGCTGTAACAGAGATTGGGATCAAACCGTGGGGTCGATGTTTCGGTGAGGCTTAGTGTTAAAAGCCTAGTGGTTAAGTTAGCAATGTTACCACGAGAGTCAAAGTTATAATGAGAGCCAAAGTAACCATGGTCAAAGTTACCACGAGAGCCAAAGTGACCATGATCAAAGTTACGACGAGAGTCAAAGTAACCACTGTCAAAGTTACCACGAGAGCCAAAGTAACTATGTTCAAAGTTACCACGAGAGTCAAAGTAACCACTGTCAAAGTTACCACGAGAGCCAAAGTGACCATGATCAAAGTTACCACGAGAGTCAAAGTAACCACTGTCAAAGTTACCACGAGAGCCAAAGTGACCATGATCAAAGTTACCACGAGAGTCAAAGTAACCACTGTCAAAGTTACCACGAGAGCCAAAGTAACTGTTGTAATGCTATTACGAACTCATTGGAATAGTACATATTATTTTAAATTAAGAATGTGTCAGTAATTTTAAAAATATAGAACTGTCAGCACCAATATCTATTTTATTCCTACAATAGTAACCATGGTCAAAGTTACCATTAGAGCCAAAGTGCCGAGTACCCCCTTACCTGCTAGCAGTATAGTCGGCGATGGCTTGCGCTATCTCGTTCTTCCGGCGTCCGGTCACGGAGTCCCGGCCGGAGTCCCGGCGCGCGGCGGACGCTGGACGCGCCACTGACGCCGCGGACGCGGACGCCGACGCGGACTCCGTGATGGACGCCACTTCTGATGATATTGGCGTGGACGACTTCTGTTCCTGCAGAGCGAGACAAAGTATTCAATGTTTGAAGCTTCCGATACGTGTGGCTATGTGAGAGAGGGAGTGGGGGAAGAGAGTGCGCCTGCGCTTGCTAATAGTTCTAATAGGTGGATTAAAGCAAATAAAAACACCGGAATACATAAGCAACGATCGTTATCTATACTAATATTATAAATGTGAAAGTTTGGATGGATGGATGGATGGATGTTTGTTACTCTTTCACGCCCGAACGGCTGAACGGATCTGGATGAAATTTGGCACAGAGATAGATTATAGTCTGGAATAACACATAGGCTACTTTTTATCCCGGTAAAATGTATGGTTCCCGTAGGATAGATGTTTTAATTTTTCATACTTTTTATCGCGGGTAACACCGCCGGGCGCATCTAGTATTGAATAAGGAAGAATATATGTGACGTATATAAAGACCAGAGAGTAAGAGCCAAAAACAATACAAAACATACTATAGTGATGTGTTACTAATTACTAAAATAGGGTTGCGTTCCCATTTTATCACTTGCACTATAATATTTTATCACTTGCACTATAATATTTTATCACTTGCACTATAATATTTTATCACTTGCACTATAATATTTTATCACTTGCACTATAATATTTTATCACTTGCACTATAATATTTTATCACTTGCACTATAATATTTTATCACTTGCACTATAATATTTTATCACTTGCACTATAATATTTTATCACTTGCACTATAATATTTTATCACTTGCACTATAATATTTTATCACTTGCACTATAATATTTTATCACTTGCACTATAATATTTTATCACTTGCACTATAATATTTTATCACTTGCACTATAATATTTTATCACTTGCACTATAATATTTTATCACTTGCACTATAATATTTTATCACTTGCACTATAATATTTTATCACTTGCACTATAATATTTTATCACTTGCACTATAATATTTTATCACTTGCACTATAATATTTTATCACTTGCACTATAATATTTTATCACTTGCACTATAATATTTTATCACTTGCACTATAATATTTTATCACTTGCACTATAATATTTTAGCGGAAAGGGAAGATCGTCCAGCCAGGCGGCCGCTATGCCCCGACGGTTATTGTCGGGATCTTGTATATATGTTACTTGCACCGAAAACTTTTTTTTTTATACATTATAGGCAAGTATTTGATCTCGATCTCACCTGATGGTAAGTGACGATGAGATCTACGATGGAGCATACTTGCCTAGGTAGGAAGGCGGCAGTAGATCGAGACGCTACATTCACTAGGCACATGCAGCGCAGCTGATCTGACCCGCCATCCATGAATGGCAACACCGAACATCATTCCGGAACACGGCTAGGCCGCGTGGCGACATGGCTTTGTTCAGTGGGTGGTGACTAGCCACGGCCGAAGCCTACCACCAGTAAAGCGCACCAGTCTCATAGCGCGATTCAGGATTGTGACGTCAATTGTCTATTGTTCTGAATGCGTCTGCAGCGCCATCTGCGTAGCTTGTGGTGCGGTTGAAGTTCTCAATTCGGTTGTATTTTTTTTTTCATGTTTGTTACCTCAGATCTCCGTCATTTATGAACCGATTTGGTAAATTATTTTTTCTGATATATGCTCACCAGTACTGGCGGGGAGGTGGGCATGGTGGGCATGGTGGGCACGGGGCTGGGCTGCGGGGCCGCGGGCTCCGGCTCGGGCTCCGCCGGCGGCTCAGCAGCCTCCGGGATGGCCGCTATCGCCTCCGTAGTGGACGTCGTCGCGTCCTTGGTTACATAGTTCGACGGGAAAATCCCGGTCCTATGGTACCAAAAAAATTAATACGAATTATAAAAAAAAACTACCGTACCGCACCAGAATCAAATGTATGAGACAATGAATAAGAATTATATTTATTATTTATATAAGTATTATATACTGAGTTCGCCCTCAGTCCATTGTACGGTACCCATAACACAAGCGCCGCTTAGTGTGGGACCGTATAGTTGGTGTGTTCGTCTGGCGATATTAGCCTCACCTGATTCCGATGCGGCCAGTCCACCAGTCCCCGTCCCGCCGCACCACCTCGATCCTCTCCCCCGCCTCGAAGGTCAGGTCCCCCGGCTCCGCCGAGGTGTACGGATACGCGGCTATGTAGAAATCGCCGCCTTCTGCCCCAGACAACACTTATAATTACAGTTGAAAAAGCAGCAATACACACAAACCCAAATACACCCACCCACACACACACATACATACACACACTCACTCACTCACACACACACCCACCCACCCATACACCCAAACAAACACACCCACTCACACACACACACACACACCCACTCACACACACAACCACCCATACACCCAAACAAACACACCCACTCACACACCCACTCACACACACAACCACCCATACACCCAAACAAACACACCCACCCATACACCCAAACAAACGCACCTACTCACACACACAAACAAACACACCCACTCACACACACACACATACCCACAAGCACGAATCAAGTTATACAGCGTGATTAAGAGAGGGTATACTACCCCGGAAACTTGCGCTGCTTTAGCGAATTTGTTATGAATATTTGAAGTCACAATTACGATATGTCGATTTAAAAAAAAAGAAGTTCCAAAGACAATTGTATTTTTTTTCTTCGTAAATTAAAAAAAAATCCTATATCTATAGCTATATTTAAATAAATAAAATTGGAGTGTCTGTTTGTAATATTAAAATAACAGCTGTTTACTAAGTGCATTTGGATGTATACACGGTACATATACCAAAACATTTTTTACAATTTTTGTCTGTCTGTCTGTTTGTTTCTGAAATAATCTGGCTAATCTCTGAAATGTCTGGACCGATTTCGAGGGGACTTTCACTGGCAAATAGCTGATGTTACAAGGAATAACATAGGCTACTTTTATTTTAGAAAAACTTTTTAGGTTAAATACCACGCGGACGAAGTTGCGGGTATATATTAATATTAAATAACTAGTATATATTAAATAGTATATATTAAAATTCTGACGTCTCATAATTATTGCAAACGCGCTACAGAAGCGCAGGTTCGAGTATTAGTATACCCCTTCTCAATCACGTTGTATACAAGTTATATAACGGTTGTATAATATAGCATTCACTTACCCACTACCGGCATCGCGCCTCCCAAATCGCTAGACACTTCCGCTTCCGGCACCTCAGCGATACCTGGGAATATAAAACATATGTAGCGACCTCTTAAACCGCGCCACAAGCTACACAGATGGCGTTGTATACGACGCCCAGAACAAATTACGATTCGCTATACAATCCTGAATCGCGCTATGAGAGTTTTCGGAGCGCGTAACATATAAACAAGGTCCCGACAATAACCGTCGGGGCATAGCCTCTACACAACGCTCCTATTTTTTTCTGGGTCTCTTACAGCCCCCCTATAGGCCTGCACAAGGGGGCGTTATAGCCCACTTTGGGAAAGGCTGGTTTACATGACGATGGTTCGACGACCTGATTAGCGCAGTGGTAGTGACTCTGCTTTCTGCGCCGAGGGTCCCGGGTTCCAATCCTGGTAGGGACAAGCTTTGTGTGATGAGCACGAATGTTTGTACCCGAGTCATGGATGTTTAATATGTATATAAGTATTATATACTGGGTTCGCCCTCAGTCCATTGTACGGTACCCATAACACAAGCTTTAAGCTTAAAGTGGGACCGTATAGTTGGTGTGTTCGTCTGGCGATATTTATTTATTATCATTATTACATATTCTGAGGCTTTACCCTCCAATTGTGTTTTAGTTTCCATCGGCTCTATGACTTCGGTGAAGGTGGCTGGCGCGTTGATGTCTTCCACATACGACTCCGGGAACCAGCCAGACTGACCTGTCACGATAACAATAATGACCTGACCGAATTGACCAAATTTCGGTCAGTCCTACCAATCTCAACGGAGACTAGCCAAACATTTTACCAAATTTCGGTCATTATGGCCAATCACAACGGAGACTAGTCAAACATTTGACTAAATTTAGGTGATATTATTACCACACCCTATTACCACAACTGGTATCCAAGGGTCCCGGATTCGCATACCGGTTGTGACAAACATTGTGTGATGAGCACGAAAGTTTGTATCATGGATGTTTAATATCTAAAGTAATGTTATACTAGGATCGCCCCTATTCCATTGTACGGTACCCATAATACAAGCGTTGCTCAGTGTGGGACCGAACAGCAGGGCCCCAAGTCTGCTAACACAATCGATTCATAATCGAACAGCAATCGCATAGTAACTGTCACTGTCAGATATTCAATATCTGTCAAAAGTGACAGTTACCATGCGGTTGCTGTTCGATTATGAATCGATTGTGTTAGCAGACTTGGGGCCCTGGTGTGTTGGTCTGGCGATATTATTATTGCCAGCAATGGTATACCTTTCGCGATGGAATCAAGTTTAATCAGCTCACAAATTTAGGACCAACTAGTATTTAAACTCTCCGTGGTGCCTTACACCTGGACTTAGTCCAGCTGTAAGGCTGTGGTAGCTGTGTTAAGGAAAAAATGTAATGACAATTTGTAAGTGCCCCCGTAGGCCTATACGAAATAAATGATTTGATTTGATTTGTAAGAGTCTTGCTTCGTGCAAATTTGTCTACCAGATCTTTTTTGTCCCGCTTTGCAATGGAGGGAGGTGGATAATTCTTCCAACTCCTCCTATTTTTATCTTTCGATTAAACTCGTGCGGGTTCCAAGACAATTAACTGTATCCCGGGACTCGCCGAGGGTCACGCCTCGGTGTCATCATGGGACCACTGTAGATCCTGGCTGACAGGAGTAGCAGTGGTGGGAGTGTGTGGCGGGCCTAGTCCAAAAAAATATACCTCGTGCAGTCCCCCAGCGCCAGCCCGGTTCTGCGTCACCGCGAGGCGGCGAGGCATCGCTCACCTGACATATAAATAAATATTAATAAAAATATAATCTTGTATTGATTTCTTATATTCACGCGAATACTACACATTGAAATACAACTAATTTTAGGGGGTTTTTTTTGCCAACCCTCACTGTGCCAGCGTGGTGGACTATGGCCTAATCCCCCTCGCATTGAGGGGAGGCCCGTGCCCAGCAGTGGGACATTAAAAAGGGCTGATATTATTGTTATTACTACGGATTGTATAGTGTTTATTTTATGTTTTTTACGTTTCCGACGTTTCGGCTGTACTACACAACACCAGGGCCCCAAGTCTGCTAACACAATCGATTCATAATCGAACAGCAACCGCATAGTAACTGTTACATTTGGCAGATAGCCCATACAATATCTGTCAAAAGTGACAGTTACTATGCGGTTGCCGTTCGATTATGAATCGATTGTGTTAGCAGACTTGGGGCCCAGGACGTCAACCACCTCAGTCCTCCCGTGACCATGGTTTCTGTAAAGCCGAAACGTCGCGAACGTAAAAAACGTATAATAAACGCGATAAAATCCGTAAGATTAGTTTTATTTTTTATTGCAATGTGTAGTATTCGCGTGAATATAAGACATCAATACAGTCAAATAGCCTATTGTTGCTATCGTGTCATATTGCAATGTGTTAATAATTCGTTATATTATCTTTATTGTATCTTCTTTAATTTTTTTTTTTTTTATTACATTATAGGCAAGTATTTGATCTCGATCTCACCTGATGGTAAGTGACGACGAGATCTACGATGGAGCATACTTGCCTAGGTAGGAAGGCGGCAGTAGATCGAGACGCTACATTCACTAGGCACATGCAGCGCAGCTGATCTGACCCGCCATCCATGAATGGCAACACCGAACATCATGCCGGAACACGGCTAGGCCGCTTGGCGACATGGCTTTGTTCAGTGGGTGGTGACTAACCACGGCCGAAGTCTACCACCAGTAAATTAATAGTTACCAAGTCGCCTGGCTGCAGGCTAAGTTCATCCACAGTGCGAGCGGCGAATTCGTACACGCAGCGCCATCTTGGAGCCGCAGATGAAGGCACAGCCTCCGTAGCTAATTAAAAGTATACCAATATATATAATACCAGCTGTTACCCGCGACTTCGTCCGCGTGGTATTCAACATAAAAAGTTTTTCTAAAATAAAAAGTAGCCTAAGTTACCCCTTGTTACATGAGCCAGCCAGTATCTGCCAGTGAAAGTCCCGTCAAAATCGGTCCAGCCATTTCAGAGATTAGCCGAAACAAACAGACAGTAAGACCAAAATTGTAAAAAATATTGTCTTGGTATATGTACCGTGTATACATCCAAATGCACTTAGTAAAAAGCGGTTATTTTAATATTACAAACAGACACTCCAATTTTATTTATATGTATAGATAAAACAAAATTGACAACCTCAAATCAGATGAACAACTTTTGCAAATGTTGTTAGTTTGACGGCCTGATTTGCGCAGTTGGTAGTGACCCTGCTTTCTGTGCCCAAGGTCTCGGGTACGAATCTTGGTAGGGACAAACTTTGTGTGATGAGCACGAATGTTTGTACCCGAGTCATGGATGTTTAATATCTATATAAGTATTATATACTGGGTCCGCCCCCAGTTCATTGTACGGTACTCATAACACAAGCGTTGCTTAGTGTGGGAACGTATAGTTGGTGTGTTCGTCTGGCGATATAATATATTTCTTCATAATTGTTGTAAAATTATAAGTACCCCCTACTTTTTTATTTTTTTATAAAAATAGTGGATTAAAAAAAAAGACAAGCCCGCTGAGTTTCTCGCCGGATCTTCTCAGTTGAGGTCGCGTTCCGATCCGGTTGTAGAGTTAAGAAAAAAAAATGTAATGACAATTTGTAAGTGCCCCCGTAGGCCTATACGAAATAAACGATTTGACTTTGACTTTGACTTTGACGATGATGATGATGAAATGAATCCCCTGCCCCTATCAGTAAGGATACATTACTGAAAATAAACAGTGAAGATGTGGTGGGGTTTATTAGTTTTTTTTTAATTACCAGTGGTGGGTGGTGCGTCGCCCCACTCTTCCTCGGCGGCCGCGGTCTCGCCCCACGTGTCATTGGAAGTACCCCAGTCCGGTTCCGCTAAAATAACTAGTCATTAGTATAAGGAATTTCCCCACATTATAACTGAAGTAGCCGAGAAAGCTTGCCGTTTCAAATTTCTCAACAGACACGCCGTATTTGCGTAACATGTTCCCCACACCCCAAAAGTTAAATCTATTTTGCCTACACTTACAAAGAATTACAACACACACGTACAGTATTTGCCCCCACACTCCACCGAAGACCCGAAACTTCATAACTCCCCATACATATCCTGAATTTCCCCACACTACAAAATTATACCACTCTTCATGTTCCCCAGAACCCTATAGCAATTCAAAACTCGACCAAAACTTCCCCACAGCCATTCTGAATTTCCCCACGTTAACAGGCGACTTACGCACATGTTCCACTAAGCGCAAATAGCTGCCTAAATATCCCCACAGTGTAATTAATTTCCCCACACGCGCACCACATTTTCCCACACTCGCGCCACATTTTCCCACACTCGCGCCAAATTTCCCCACACTCACCCGCGGTGGGCCACGCACTCTCCGCCGCGGCCGAGCTCCTCGCCAGGTACTCCTGCTTCCGGGTCTCGTACAGCTTCCACACTCGCTCGCACTTGTCGCCCAGCTCCGAGACTCGCTCGGTCAGCTCGGACAACTGAGCATTGTTAGTCTCCAAGTCTTGTTTCTTAGTCTCCACCAGAGATTTGGCTGCATCCACCTTGAATAAAAAAAACTTTATTTATAACTAGCTGCGCCCCGCGGTGTTTGCCCGCGATTTTTTTTTTTATACATTATAGGCAAGTATTCGATCTCGATCTCACCTGATGGCAAGTGACGATGAGATCTACGATGGAGCATACTTGCCTAGGTAGGAAGGCGGCAGTAGATCGAGACGCTACATTCACTAGGCACATGCAGCGCAGCTGATCTGACCCGCCATCCATGAATGGCAACACCGAACATCATGCCGGAACACGGCTAGGCCGCGTGGCGACATGGCTCTGTTCAGTGGGTGGTGACTAGCCACGGCCGAAGCCTACCACCAGTAAATAAATAGTAGTAAAGTAAATAGTATGTCCTTTTCCTCTATGTCCCTTTTTGTACCCCAAGTCTGCTAACACAGTCGATTCATAATCGAACAGCAATCGCACAGTAACTGTCAACTAGTATTTAAACTCTCCGTGGTGCCTTACACCTGCACTTAGTCCAGCTGTAAGAGTCTTGCTTCTGTGCAAATTTATCTACCAGATCTTTTTGTCTCCCACTTTGCAATGGAGTGGATAATTTTCTTCCAACTCCTCCTATTTTTATCTTTCGATTAATTTCGTGCGGGTTCCAAGACAATTAACTGTATCCCGGGACTCGCCAAGGGTCAGGGCTCGGCGTCATCCCGGGACACCACTGTAGATCCTGGCTTACAGGAGTAGCAGTGGTGGGAGTGGAGGGCCTAGTGCCAGAATATTACCTTATCGCGCAGTTGTTTCAGAGTTACTTCCATCATGCTCAGCTTCCCGTCTTCACCCGCGCCTTCTGAAGCTTTGGCCTGAAACAAATTTGGAATTTAACTTAGCGAAGTACCCTCAACATTCACAGCCGTTCCTACATCGTTCTCACACACCCACAACAATGTACTGCTCAAAATTATAAAAGATCTATGCATACAAATAAATAAAATTTGAGTGTCTGTTTGTAATATTGAAATAACCGCTTTTTGCTAAGTGCATTTGGATGTATACACGGTACCTATACCAAAACAAACATTTTTTTACAATTTTTGTCTGTCTGTTTGTTTCGGCTAATCTCTGAAATGGCTGGACCGCTTTTGACGGGACTTTCACTGGCAGATAGCTGATGTAACAAGGAGTAACTTAGGCTACTTTTGTTTTAGAAACCCCCCCCCCCCCCCAACGACTTAATATCACAAAGGGGGCTATTGCTAACGGTTGTCTTTGTTAAATACCACGCGGACGAAGTCGCGGGTGACAGCTAGTTGTACATAAAGTCATACCTTCGCGTCTAGTTCCGCTTTCTCCTTGTTCAGAGCGATCTGTTTCGCGTTCAATTCCTTGACCTTGGCCTTCAACTGCTGCATTTCCGCCATACTCGAGTCGCGATCTGACCTGTAATCATATTAGTTGTAAGGAACAACTCCAAGCGCGTTTGCCGTCAGTGTTGTGCTTTAAAAGTGTAATATCACACGTGCCAAAGTATAAAAAGTGTAATGCCACAAGTGCCACAGTATAAAAAGTGTAATGCCACAAGTGCCACAGTATAAAAAGTGTAATGACACAAGTGCCAAAGTATAAGTTTAATGACACAAGTGTTTAATGATCGAGAAGTATAGCTTCAAGTGCAATTATGAAACATGGATTTCCATCTTTCCCCAAAATTAATATGTTAAGTGTTACAAAAATAGTGTAAAATATTTTAATTGTGACAACAGTGGGTAATAAAGATAACACTACCAAAGAAACAAAGCGTTTGTCTGTGCCCTCAATACGGGGTGTCACATTTTAAATAGCTAATAATGTGATTCATTTCTTTGGGAATGTCATCTTTATAACCTACTGTTGGCCCTGTTCAAATATTTTACACTATTATATTTTTAGGGTTAGGGTTAGACCAATCAGTGCTAATAACGGTTGAAGCATTAAATATATATATACATTACACTTGCCACTACCAATATACCTAAGATAGTTGTATTTATTTAAACGACAAAGAAGTGTAATAACACAAGTGTGAACGGGCTACAAGTGTAACATCACAACTATGAAGTGTACCAAGTTTTGAAGACCTACCTCATGCCATCGATGGTGCACTTGGCAGAAGCAACGGCTGTCCTGGTCTCGCGAATGTCCTTAGCCAGGTTGCCAGCTCGCAGGGTGACTGAGTTCAGCTCAGCTGACACAGCTTGACTCCTGGCCTTCAGACTTAAGACCTTCGTCTGTTCCTCGGTACGCATGGCTTCCAGTTCCCGAGTTCTGAATATTGATTTCTTATATGTACATGATATACGATATAGCAGTGATAACCAAGTTGGTAGAACGCTTGCCTCGGTAACGAGGATTGCAGTATCAAACCCCGGCTCGCACCTCTGGGATTTTTCATGTGCGAATCTCATTTTCAACCATGATTATGACTTGCTAAGCGGTGAAGGAAAACATCGTGAGGAAACCTGCATGTCTGAGAGAACCCCTCGAAAGATGTGTGAATTCCGCCAACCCGCATTGGGCCAGCGTGGTGGACTATGGCCTAATCCCTCTCCCATTGAGGGGAGCCCCGTGCCCAGCAGTGGGACATTAAAAAGGGTGGTATTATTATAATTATATATGTACACGAATACTACACATTGAAATAAAACTATTTAACGGATTTTATTTATGTTTGACCTCAAGACACTAATAGCACTTTCTGCGTAGATCGGACCGCAAACAATAACTAAATATGAGGATACCCCGGTTCAAACTATGACACTAGGACGTCAACCACCTCAGTCAGTTGCTGTAAAGCAACGAAACCGAAGCCGAAACGTCGGGAACGTAATAACATAAATAATAAACGCGATAAAACCGTTAACGGTTGTCATTTCAATCTCGAGTTCTGTTTAGAATTTATTAATCACACTAATATTATAAATATTAAAGTTTGGATGGATGGATGTTTGTTACTCAATCACGCCAGAACGGCTGAACGGATCTGGATGAAATTTGGCACAGACATAAATTATAGTCTGGAATAGCACATAGGCTACTTTTTATCCCGGTAAAAAGGCAAACTTTTCAATGGCGGGTAACACCGCGGGGAGCAGCTAGTGCGTTATATTTTTGTACCTCTTTTTCTCCCATTCAAGTTGGCACTGTCTCTCCATCTCTTTGCGGGCAGCTTCGCGCTTTTCCTGAACAAAAAAAAACTAATCTACAGGATGTATGTAACATTGTAACGACCACTTTGGGCACTAAAATGATAAAAAATCCTTTTCGTCTTGGGTTATATATGTTGTCAATTTTGAGCGCGCAATGTATCGTTAATCACGCGATCATAACACAACGCTCCGCGCGATACCAGACTCGTGAGAGCGACGAGCGCGCTCGAGCGAATCGAGTTTTAATATACATTGCAGTTTTAGGTCTAAATTATTTTTTTTGGTATTTAGAATCACGTTGAGATAGACTTCTATTATGATTTCATGCTAAATTCAATTTAAAAAACCAATCAGAAATAAATCATTGATTGATAGTAAAGTAGCTAGAACGTTTGCCTTAGAAACAATGGTACCGGGTTCAAATTCCGCCTGGCACCTTACGCAAATTGAAAGTCCTATAAGAGTATTACTGTAAGTGTGTCTATTACTGTAAGACTTACCTGTTCCTCCTTCTGTTTTCTCATTAACTCTTCTTGCTCCCTCTTCTGCGCTTCTAACCGCAACTTCTCCCTCTTCTCCGCTTCTTCTCTTTCTTTTCTCTCTCTTTCCGCCTGTATAAATATTAAATACATCGTACGGTACTAAACTAAGCAATGCTTATATTATGGGTACCGTACAATGGACTGGGGGCATTACTTATATAGATATTAAACATTCACGACTCGGGTACAAATATTCGTGCTTATCACACTACCTTTGCCCCTACCGGGATTCGAACCCGGGACCCCTTGCACAGAAAGCAGGGTCACTAACACAACTTTATCAATTATGGTTTTAATGTTATTATGGTAACAAATAATAGTAATAATGAAACAGTAATTATGATTAAGAAAAGGGAAGATCTTCCAGCCAGGCGGCCGCCCCGACGGTTATTGTCGGGATCTTGTATATATGTTACGTGCTCCGAAAACTCTCATAGCGCGTTTCAGGATTGTATGGCGAATCGTCATTTGTTCTGGACGTGGTATGCAGCGCCATCTATGAATCGGTGCGGTAAACATGTTACCTTTTAGAGAGTTTTTCAAGAGGTCGCTACATTACTAATAATATGGAAATTTTAAAAATAAAAATTTTGTTTATTTACCTCTGCTTCCTAGATGGCATGAGACAAAAGAAATATTTAAAAAAAAGCCAATTTGGTTGGGGCTATCCTAGTTGAGGATAGGCAGGCATCCGTTGTTCGTCTACTCACTATACCATGGGATAACACTACAAACATTTTTTGATATTTTTTCTCTAAGAAAAACTATAAAGACCATGTAAGAGTGAATAACATTATGAATTATTGGAGAGCATCGTGAATGAGCGAGTAAAACATTGAACGAGTGAAGTTATATATGAATGAGTGAACACAATTATGTATGTGCGAGCGAAATAATGAACGAGTCGATTACAAAAAATATTAATGAGAGACGATGAATGAGTGAATGAAAAATTGAAAGATGAATGAGCGAGTGAATGAAGAATATAAGATGAATGGGCGAGTGAATGAAAAGTTGAAAGATGAATGAGCGAGTGAATGAAAAATTAAAGAAAGAATGAGCGAGTGAATGAACGAACCTTCTCCTTCATCTGTGCGTCGGCCAGTTGGGACCGGCGTCTCTCCAGCTCGGCCTGACCGCGGGCCATGTTCTCTCTCCTTCTCTCTTCGTACGACTTGTTACTCGTATTCGACGTCACTGATTCACGTCTGAGCGAGACAACACAAACGTTGGTATAACCAGTGAAGTGTCACCAGGGCCCCAAGTCTGCTAACACAATCGATTCATAATCGAACACCAACCGCATATTAACTGTCACTGTTGACCGATATTGTATGGGATATTGGTCAAAAGTGACAGTTACTATGCGGTTGCTGTTCGATTATGAATTTGACAGACATTGTATGAGATCTGTCAAAAGTGACAGTTACTATTCGGTTGCTGTTCGATTATGAATCGATTGTGTTAGCAGACTTGGGGCCCAGGTCGTCATAATAAATAAATAAAACCCATCTAGATTTGGAATTTCGCGCTTCGAATTGTACCTGAACGTGGGCGGAATCAGTTCCAGGGGTAGTTTGGCCGGAACCGGTTCTCCTTGGGTTGCTTTCTCACAGAGATACATGGCCAAGACGAACTCCTCGCAACCTGGTGAGGAAATGGTTAATAAAGTATCACTTGCTAAACGGCGAACGAAAACGTCGCAAGGAAACCTGCACGTCTGAGAGAACCCATCAAAAGACATGTGAAGTTTATCAACCCGCAATAGGCCAGCGTGGTGGACTATAGAATAAACCCCCTCGCATTGAGGGTAAGCCCGTGCCCAACAGTGGGACATTAAAAGGGCTGGTTTATAATTATTTGTATTAAGAAGGAAGGAAGGAAACAAGAAAGGAAGAAAAGAAGAAAGGAAGGAAGAAAGGAAGGAGGGAGGGAAGGAAGGAAGGAAGGAAGGAAGGAAGGAAGGACGGAAGGAAGGAAGGAAGGAAGGAAGGAAGGAAGGGGGGAGGGAGGAAGGAAGGAAGGAAGGAAGGAAGAATAAAAATTCTAAATTTATTTGTATCACCGAGCTTCCCGCAAGCAAGGGAGGGAGGGAAAGAAGGAAGGAAGGAGAGAGGGAGGGAGGGACGGACGGAGGGACGGAGGGACGGAGGGAGGGGGGAGGGAGGAAGGAAGGAAGAATAAAAGTTCTAAATATATTTGTCTCACCGAGCTTCCCGCAAGCAAGGGAGGGAGGGAAGGAAAGAAGGAAGAAAGGAGGGAGGGACGGATGTAGAGACGTAGAGAGGGGGGAGAGAAGGAAGGAAGGAAGGAAGAATAAATATTCTAAACATATATGTCTCACCGAGCTTCCCGTCCGAGTCCAGGTCGGCGAGCGCCCAGATCTGCGCGAGCGCCGGCTGCGGCAGGCGCGACTGCAGCATGACGGCGCGCGCCTGCGCCCCCGACACCGCGCCCGCCTTCGCGCGGTCCGTCGCGTTGAACAGCTGCGTGTACCTGGCAACACCGCGGACCGACTCCTCTCTAGGCAAGTATGCTCCATCGTAGATCTCATCGTCACTTACCGTCAGGTGAGATCGAGATCAAATACTTGCCTATGATGTAATAAAAAAAAATAAAAAAATAAGGGTAGGGGATTCGTATCATCAAAATCATCATCCTCATCAACATCATCATTATCATCAGTAATCACGAATTCGCGGGTAATACCAAAATCAGCTTGGTTTTTGTGCTCCTACATGTTGACCGCGACCCCCCGTCTATATTATTACTTCGCCTTGGGTAGTACTATGGAACCTTTAAAGAAAACATCGCATTGAATTGGTACTTGTGCTTACTTGAGTTTTTGTGGTTGGGGTATCCCCCATTCGAGGGCGGGGGGAGGGCTCATGACCCCCAGGGGCACCTCCGTGGGACTCGTCACTGCGGACCCCACGAGGGAACCTGCCCAAAAACCAGTGACGTCAGCACAGATAACATATCTAAAATTGTTAGGTCAAACTAGAGTAATTAACCGACTTCAAAAAGGAGGAGGTTCTCAATTCGGTTGTATTTTTTTTTTTTTTTTTTTGTTAATTTATAGTTCTGCTAACGACTTTTTTAAGAAACTTATTGACTATTCCAGGCTTCCTTACCAGATATAAAAAGTCATCCTCAATGACAACACGGGTTATAAGCTATCACCATGGCAAGTTGCATTGAAATCCGTCCAGTAGTTTCCTAGTGATGCATGAACCGACAGATGGACAAAAATAATAACAGTAGCTCTATTTTAAGTCCCACGGGTGGGCACGAGCCTCAATGCGAGGGGGATAAAGCCATAGTCCACCGCGCTGGCCCAGTGCAAGTTGGTGGACTTCACACGTCTTTCGAGGGGTTCTCTCAGATATGCAGGTTTCCTCGCGATGTTTTCATTCACCGTTTAGCAAGTGATAATCGTGGTTGAAAATGAGATTCGCGCATGAAATCCAGTAATCCCAGAACCGCAATAAAAAAAACCTCATTCATAGACGATTGACTATTCGTCAATCGTGTGAACCGGGTATCTGATTGACACAAACGCAATAACCGGTGATTTCCGATTATCTTACCGGCAAAATAAAAAAAAATTACCGGTAATCGATAAAATGTTGATTAAAGACGAACATTTATTTTTTATTAACCGATAAGTGAACGAGCGATTACGAACCGGTACTAATTACCGGACGACCTGATTAGCTCAGTGAGTAGTGACCCTGCTTTCTGTGATGCGGGCCCCGGGTTCGAGTCCTGGTAGGGACAACTTTGTGTGATTAGCACGAATGTTTGCACCCGAGTCATGGATGTTTAATATCTATATAAGTCTTATATACTGAGTTCGCCCTCAGTCCATTGTACGGTACCCATAATACAAGCGTTGCTTAGTGTGGGACCGTATAGTTGGTGTGTTCGTCTGGCGATATTATTATTATTAATTAACCGGTACAAAGGTTAGCCTCTGCCAGCCCCACCGGAATCAAAGTCAAATCATTTATTTCGTATAGGCCTGCGGGGGCACTTACAAATTGTCATTACATTTTTTCCTTCACTCTACAACCGGATCGGAACGCGACCTCAACTGAGAAGATCCGGCAAGAAACTCAGCGGGCTTGTCTTTTTTTTTATCCATTATTTTTACAAAAAAAAATAACAAGGTACATGCTTACCAGGTTTCGATAAACTATCCCTCCTGACAGCTGTTATGGGGGTCGAGGTGACGGGCTGAATCGACCCCATGACCTCATCTGGGGGGCTGTTCATCAAGGACCCCATAGACGGGCCCATCGGCAATTGAGGTTGAGGAGGTGGTATTAACGGAGTTGGACCTACCAGGTGTTGGATTGGAATCGGTGTTGAGACCGGTTGGTTCGGTATTAAAGGCGGTATATTTTGATTGATAATCAACTGACTAGACATTAACGATTGATTGGTAACCATTGATTGATTGGCAACCATTGGTTGAGTATCAATCAATTGAGCGCTCATCGATTGAGAAATTAACGGTTGGTTTGTGTTCACCAATGATTGGGTTACAGCAACCAATGGTTGCCCACCCATCAATGGTTGTGGCGGTTTCACACCGGATATCAGATCCGGCACTGAATTAGGTACCATTGGTTTCAAAGGTAGATTTGGGTATGCAGGTTGTGTGTTGATAAGTGGTTGTCCAACCAAATCGCCGAGTAGCGATTGGTTGGTTGGTGGTGAGATTGGTTGTGATAAACCGGTTATCAATTGTGGTTGCGGTGGCATAGAGGGCATCGGTGGGATTGGGGGTTTGGCGGGGGGGAATTGTGGTTTTTGGGCACCTGAAAAGAAATTGAAATATTAATTGGACATTACAATTAGGTTTAGACAAATGGGGGAAGAGGAACCCACGAGACCCTCGGCTTGTCAACTTCTCCAATTATAAACCAAACAAGTTGATGGATAATTAAAGAAGCCAGCAACACCAAACTCCTCTACGATGTTAGTCGAGAAACTGTCTGTCACGAGTGTCGGGACCCCAATTAATATGCCGGCAGGAAGCCGGGGGACGCGAGTGGCGGAGGACCGGGATGTGTGGAAGTCATTGGGCCTCCCCCTGTGTTCAGCTGTGGACTTAATTCGGCTGATGGTTGGATGATTAGGTAAGTCAAGTCTCAATAGTACTATCTCACCTGTGGGGCTTAAGGATGCGAGTAGAGATGGTGGCAGGACTTTCGGTACTTCAATACCATGAAGTTTCAGGTTGATTATCTGTAAATAAATAGCTCTTTCAGTACAGCCCTGGAGGAAGTATTCAGCGGTGGAACCACAGGCTTCGACAGGTAATTTATACAGGGTGTATTAGTGGCTTCGTAACGAAAATTGATGCTATGGATTCAGCTCGTGTTTCTGGACCCACCAGAGTTGGTTTCTTCCATCAATCATTTAATGAAATATTTTTTTTTTTGGATTTTAATATTAATTAAACACCTTTTATAATTGAAAAAAAAAACTACGTTCGTTTTATGTTTTTACGTTCCCGACTTTCGGCTGCTTTACAGCAACGCGTGGTCGCGGGAGGACTGAAATCCGAAAAATTCGTTTTATTTCAATGTGTAGTATTCGCGTAAATATAAGAAACCTATTATGGTGTTACGTAAAAATGAATAAAAAATACTGAAAAAAAAAACAATTAAATACTATAAAAAGCGCATGTTTGTGAAAAGATCGACAAAAAATTCCAGAACGGGCGGGTCCACAATCATGAGCCGAATCGGCAGTATCAGTTTTCGTACCTACACCCTGTATAAGGATTTTGTGCTTACCTTGCAAGCAATAGAGAACTCCTTAAGATCCAGTTTCCCATCAGCATTGGTGTCTGCTAAAGACCAGATTTGTCCAAGAATCGGCGGTGGTAATTGCGACTGAAAGAATTTACATCACACATTACATGCTAGGCCAGTTTTTTTAGGCTTCACTTGTGCGTATATTCTCCTTTGTGACTGCACTATAGTGTTCTGGGAAAATGTTAGGTCTCAATCTTTTTTTTTTTTTTTTATTACATTATAGGCAAGTATTTGCTCTCTATCTCACCTGATGGTAAGTGACGATGAGATCTACGATGGTGCATACTTGCCTAGGTAGGAAGGCGGCAGTAGATCGAGACGCTACATTCACTAGGCACATGCAGCGCAGCTGATCTGACCCGCCATCCATGAATGGCAACACCGAACATCATGCCGGAACACGGCTAGGCCGCTTGGTGACATGGCTTTGTTCAGTGGGTGGTGACTAACCACGGCCGAAGCCTACCACCAGTAGAGTTGTCACCTAGTTGGCACCACCCGGGGTCACGTGTAGGGTATCTCGAGGGTATTTAATTCTCTTACGGACGAAGGTGACTCGACCCCAAAAATCATTATGATTGATGAAGGAACTCGAGGCTAAATAATTTGATTTCAGCCGTAGGATATTAAATGCGATGGGTATGTTTTTTATCACAATCAAGTGCGACAGTCTGATACAAACATCAAATTGAAGCAAAAAACAAGCTGATTTGTGTAATGACATCTAAATTCCTGTGTACGTAAGGATGTAATTCGCTTGTACTGCACGAATCATCAACACTCCGTCTATATTATTTCTTCGTCTCATTTATTGAGTTTATATACAATAATAATTCCAGCCTTTTTTAAATGTCCCACTGCTGGGCACGGGCCTCCCCTCAATGCAAGGGGGATTGGCGGACTTCACACGTCTTTCGAGGGGTTCGCTCCGACATGCAGGTTTCCTCACGATTTTTCTTTCACCGTTTAGCAAGTGATAATCATGATTGAAAATGATATTTGCACATGAAATTCCAGAGGTGCGAGCCAGGGTTTGAACCTGCAATCCTTGTTACCGAGGCAAGTGTTCTACCAACTTGGCTATCACTGCTTTAAAGTCTATATTGATTCTATATTCTATTCTATATTGGTTGATCTATTGAGTTTATATTACCAACCTGCAACATGAATCTCTTGGCCTGCTCTCCGTTGAGGGTGCCATTGACTGGACCCAGGTTGCGGAAGTGCTCTGCAAACTTTGCATGCTCATGGGCTTGAATTGCCCATGGATCTGCGGCCATGGTGCTAGATCACAAAATATTACAACATTTAATTTTTAGTTATAACTAATATATTATTACATAATGTAATGGAATCCAAATCATTTGATGCCTTTGCGCAATCTAGTCGATATAGTAAAAAGAAATTGGCTACCCATAAATCCATGCTCTTACTCCTCAAGGAAATAAAAAAAAAAATTAAAAAAATCGTGAATGTATTCTCATCTACCTACATACTTCAGGTCTTGTTTACGTTTAATTCAAAGAGAAATTAAAGTAATAAGATTGCGTTGGTGTAATTATTCAGTGGTAGTACTGAATTGTTATCATAAAATCAATAGTAAACGCAGGTAGGCTGATACAACTTTCTAAAACCATAATTTATAGAAACGACTGTTACAATAATGATGAAATACAAAATATAATAAGGCAACTTACGTTCCCTTCGTAGGTCCGCTGATAAACTGGGAATGTTACGCCCCTTTGTAGTTATTTGATTTTAAAAACTGGTAGAATTATCTCGTTAAACTATTGATCGAAATAAAATGACGTACTGGCTGATATTATGTTATTGTCATTTTCAAGATATGTACGAGATAGCTTATTCAATCTATTAGAGGTGTGAAAGAGCTAGCACATTTAGAATGCTTAAAGTAAAACACTTGTGAGATAGGAACATTGAAGAACGAATTGACATTGCGGTTTTCGTTCAAAACCATGACTGACGTAAGAAATTCTTAACATTTCATATTAAACTTATTTTCATATCTTCATGTCACATCCATTATTTTATTTATAATGTGTATTTATCAATGTGTTATTGCTTAACATTGGTCAAATACCAATAATTTGTGGGTAAGGTCATATCTATATTAATTTTATTTAATCGCATTGCATTTCGTAAAGAAAGAAGAAGAAGAAGATTTTAACGTATTCTTGTTGTATTCATATGCCCTTTTTTTCTAATTAGGACAAAAACTGGAGGTCAGTATTAATAGAAAAATGTTATTTTTTAATGAAAATAAGATTTAGAACGAAGCTACTAGTGCAATCATTCGTCTGTCAAATTTTGACAACAAACCTCTTGTTTACATATTTATTTCTCGGTTTTCCGTAGCTCTATTATTCTAAAATAATCCTTAAAAATGACGAAAACAGCCGACAACGTAAATCCTAACGTGTACGAGAAAGAATCAGCGCGAGAAATCAAATCAACAGATTATGACGAAGACGTCGTGGATGAATTCGACGAGCGCGAAATTTTCGACTTGATTCGTAATATCAACGATCCGGAGCACCCCTTGACGCTGGAGGAGCTCAGGGTCGTCGAGGAGAGTAATATAACTATAGATAACAAGAAGAATGTTGTGCATGTTACATTTACTCCGACAATTCCTCATTGCAGCATGGCTACATTGATTGGTAAGTACTGTGACGTCATGAAACAAAAAAAACACATCAGGGGCACCCACCATTTACTCTTGGCTTGCCAACCTCCCCAATAAACAAGGAAATAGGTTGATAGCCACTTTACCAACAAACCTGTGCTCTGTATGGTCTTGGTTGAGAGTACCTTACTCTCTGTGTCTGTTGAATGAAGAAACTTCCTTCAAAGAAGCGTATCTAAGATAATATTTGACACAAGTTTCGCCACTCAACTAGACAACCATATAAGGGTTGGATTGCAAACGAAAAAAAAAGAAATGATACAATTAATAATATCGCCAGATGAACATACATAATATGTGGTCCTGAATAGCTTAGTCAGTAGTGAACCTGCAATCTGTACTTAGGGTTCGAGTCCTGGTAGGGGCAAACTTTGTGTGATGAGCACAATTGTTTGTACTATTATAAGTAATATCTATAAAGTAATTGTATACTGGGATCACCCCGTCCGATGTATGATATTCATAATACCAGCGTTACATAGTCTGGGATCATACAGTTGAGTGTGCTCGACTGACGTTTATTTATAACATGACTTCATTTCTCAGGTCTCTCAATCCGAGTCCTTCTCCTCCGAGCATTGCCTAGTCGGTTCAAAGTGACCGTCGAAGTCACCGAAGGTAGCCACGCTTCGGAACATGCGGTCAACAAACAATTGGCTGATAAAGAGAGGGTCGCAGCCGCGTTGGAGAATAAGAATCTTGTGCAAATCATTAATCAGTGCATTGGGAGTATTTAATTATTATCTAAATTTCGTTAAGGCATGTCCGAACTGCAGCTAGGGTTCCCAACCATTACTATGTTATCTATTTTTTTTTACACTAGCTGACTGACAAGCCACAGACGTATTGAACCTAGAGGTTTTCAGTTCCGAAGATATATGAGTGAGTACCGTAGAAGCGCAGTGGTCAGGTAGTTTTGGAATTTCCACCCCTGAGGGGTCAAATGAAGATATTTTTTTCAAATATTAAGTTTGAGGATGCAGTTAGTGATATAATATCCTTCTTTATTTATTAAGGATCCAACCATAATAATAATAAAAAAAAATACATATGTTTATATTCACTCAAGACTCACGCGTGACATATGAGATTGTCGTTACAGAATAGCACTACTGATAACAATTTTTTTTTCTGTCCACTATGCCAATGGTTAAATAAAACATGGCTCTATGGTACGCTGATAATTCACGATGAGGGTAAATAAAAAAAAATCAAGTGTACGTACGTAACCTAGTTTATTTAAGAATATTTTGTGTAAAATAATGTAAATATAAAAATATTGGTAGGTTACTAAACATTTATTATGTATTTATATTATAATAAATACTTACTAATGTCTCTTGAATACGTGTTTCATTTAGAATTAGCTGCCTTAGTCTCGTTCTTGATATCGTCGTAAGAAGCAAGATTCTGAAAAAAAAAACATTTACAATTCAAGAAAAAAAAGCAGTATACACAACTATTGATTTCTTATATTTACGCGAATACTGCACATTGAAATAATACTAATCTTAAAGATTTTTATCGCGTTTATTATATATTTTTTATGTTCCCGTCGTTTCGGCTGCTTTACAGCAACCATGGTCACGGGAGGACTGAGGTGTTTGACGTCCTAGTGTCATAGTTTGAACTGGGGTACCCTCATATTTAGTTGTTGTTGTAATTAATATAATTAAATCCAAAACCAAGCGCACCATTGCAAGACCTCAAGACACAGTGAGCACTTTCTGCATAGATCGGACCGCAAACAACATCTAAATATGAGGATACCCCGGATCAAACTATGACACTAGGACATCAACCACCTCAGTCCTCCCGCGATCATGGTTGCAGTGAAGCAGCCGAAACGCCGGCAACGTAAAAACATAAAATAAACGCGATACAATCCGAAAAAAATGTTTTATTTCAATCTTAAGTCCTTGTCTGATTGGACCTGGCTTTGAATCAGCCGCTCTGCTCGCCCAATGGTAGCGCCGGCCCCGCCCTTATCCTGAAGTTAGAAGAGTACTCACGTCCCACATCTCGCTGTCCCACTCTGGGAACAACTTCTTGAACACGCTGGGCTCCGCTTGTTGTTTGACGATCACCGCGATGGTCGTGTCGTAGGTCCGCTCCAAGCCATCGTCTTCTATGTACTCCTGGTAACAGAGATGAATCATTGAAATAAAACTATTTTTAAGGATTCTATCGCGTTTATTTTTTGAAATCAATATAGAAATGAATCATAATAAAAACAGTCTTGGACGTCAAGTACGCGATTATTTGTAAGCTAACTGTATACTTTATAGTCTACCGTATTTAGACATCTTGTTCGGAGAATTGCACAGCGCCTCCAGCGGACGGTATTTAAAACTTTCAAATCTCCATACAAAATGTCTAAATACGGTAGACTATGAACTATGCAGTTAGCTCACGGATAATCTCGCACTTGACGTACTGACCGAAATTCGGTCAAAGCGGCCAAAAGTTAACGGAGACTGGCCAACTACGCAGGAGATTATAATAATATCGCCAGACGAACACACCAACTATACGGTCCCACACTAAGCAACGCTTGTATTACGGGTACCGTACAATGGACTGAGGGCGAACCCAGTATATAATACTTTTTTTTTTTTTTTTTTTTATGGGACTAGGCCCGCCACACACTCCCACCACTGCTACTCCTGTAAGCCAGGATCTACAGTGGTGTCCAATGAAGACACCGAGGTTTGACCCTCGGCGAGTCCCGGGATAAAGTTAATTGTCTTGGAACCCGCACGAAATTAATCGAAAGATAAATAGGAGGATAGGAGATAATACTTATATACATATTAAAGATCCATGACTCGGGTACAAACATGCATGGTCACACAAAGCTTGTCCCCACCAGGATTCGAACCCGGGACCCTCGGCGCAGAAAGCAGGGTCACTACCGACTGCGCTAAAATATAAATATTATTATTATTAGTGCAGGTCCACTTCCTCTTCCCTCACCCTCATTCTCCGATCATACCATGTAGATAATGGCTCCATGGTTCCTACATGAACAAACCAGGGCCCCAAGTCTGCTAACACAATCGATTCATAATCGAATAGCAACCGCATAGTAACTGTCACTTTTGACAGATGTCCCATACAATATCTGTCAAAAGTGACGGCTACTATGCGGTTGCTGTTCGATTAGGAATCGATTGTGTTAGCAGACTTGGGGCCCTGGTACTTTAGTAAATGAAGATATGAGAGATCAACGATCAGACCGTCAATAAAGAAAAGTAGGAACAGAAAATGACACCCTGGGAAGGCGGGACAGCCCCCATCTAATGAGCCCATGGCCTGGTCACCATGAGGAACAATACAAACCTTGATAATGTCATTCCTGGCTTGCTTCACTCGCTCTGGGACGTTCGTTCCTTGCCAAAGATATAACTCTTCACCAGTATCCAGTATGTAGACTCCATCATCAGATAAATCCTGAAATAATAGTCAAAGTCAAATCATTTATTTCGTATAGGCCTACGCGGGCACTTACAAATTGTCATTACATTTTTTTTTCCTTATGTCTACAACCGGATCGGAACGCGACCTCAACTGAGAAGATCCGGCAAGAAACTCAGCGGGCTTGTCTTTTTTTTTTTAAATTCATTATTTTTACAAAATATAAAAGTAAGCTCCAGTGTGTTGTCATGCGGGGCGCACACACGCTACACTTTAACATTATATATATTGATATTTGAGCGATCAGTCCCAGGCTGCTTTATCATCCAAATAATCCAAGATCCTCCCAATAATATATAATGTTTGAAATAAAACTAATTTTAAGGATTGTATCATGTTTACATTATGTTTTTTACGTTCCCGACAGTTCGGCTGCTTTACAGGAACCATGGTCACGGGAGGACTGAGGTGGTTGACGTCCTTGTGTCATAGTTTGAAACAGGGTACCCTCATATTTAGTTGTGGTTTGTGATCTGATCTACACAGAAAGTGCTCACAGTGTCTGGAGGTCTTGCAATAGTGCGCTTGGTTTTGGATTTAATTATAAAGATATTAGCTATTCGTATCAGCCCTGTATACTGGGATAGCTCGCAGTCCATTGTACGGTACCGGAGCGTTGCTAAGCTTGGGACCGTACAGTTGGTGTATGTGCTGTGTAGGTATGTTTACCTGCTGAGTATACCCGGTGTCCAAATCTTCAAACTTAATCTTGCCAGTGACGCTGACCATCGCAGAGCTAAGAGTGTGTGGTGTGGTCACTCTTCTATTGACTGCTTGCCGCCAGCCGGCTGGGTCCTCCTTCTCATCTGGTGCACCTCCTAGAAGAATTAAATAATTATTTGACAGCTCATACAGGCGCGGATCGTTTAGGAAAATCGATCTGGGGCCGTGTAATTATGCAATGCGGGATATGTAATTGCCTGTCAATTTTATATTTCGACTACATGATTATTCTAATGAAAAAAGTATATTTTTAACAAAATTGCAACTACAAACTGAGACAAAGTATCTATCTAGCGTAAACTTACGCCGTGTACCCGCCGTGGTGAGGATGCGTAAATAAATCCATGTATATAATAACAAAGTTGAGTTAGTCACATTATTTATAACTCAAGAACGGGGGGGCCGATGTTTATGATCTCTTATTTTTTTGAATTCGCTTCCGCCCCGATCAGCAGAATAACTATTAAAATATGGACAAAAAAACAAAAACATAATAATAATTTTTACGTTGCCGACGTTTCGGCTGCTTTACATCAACCATGGTCACTGGAGGACTTAGTCCTCCCGTGACCATGGTTGCTGTAAAGCGAAAAAATAGGTTTATTTCAATGCTTTTGGTATATATAAATCTACTAGCTGCGCCCCGCGGTGTTACCCGCGATTAAAAAGTGTACATTTTACCGGGATATAAAGTAGCCTATGTGCTATTCCACACTATAATCTATACCTATGCCAAATTTCATCCAGATCCGTTCTGGCGTGATTGAGTAACAAACATGCATCCATCCAAACTTTCACATTTATAATATTAGTGGGAAGTGGGATATTCCTTACCTAAAGACTCCCAAAACTCTTCAGGTTCCTCTCCCTGCTCCACAATTGTGATCTCCTTTTCATCTCCGACAACCAGCGTCACGAAGCTGGCGGCAGCATCTTGCTCAGTGGAGTTCGACTCCTTGGAAATTAAGAACACATGTTATTAGTTTAAGGTATTTTTATAATTAATTATATGTACGTAGGTAGTATGTGAAGGTGTTCTGTCATTCGTTTGTCCTTCAACAAAAGTGTGGCACACTGGTCTGCCTTTTAAGTTATTATGAAGTCGGGAGTCCTGTAGGAAATCTCTCAATTAGCTGTTCCGCGGAATCTTTTTTCAGACTATTTCCGCCCATTGTTGGTTGTACGGAGAGTCAGCTCTACCATAGGGCTAACGAAGTGGCTGCTCCAGGTGCAAAGACCTAAGGTAACTTAAGTGAGCCAAATTAGAAGAGACGTTAAGATATCGCGATCTTCCAAGTTCTATAGGTACTCTCTCTTTAAACTCTCCGTGGTGGCTTACACCTGGAATTAGTCCAGCTGTAAGAGTCTTACTTCTGTGGACATTTGTCTACCAGATCTTTTTGTCTCCCGCTTTGCAATGGGGGGAAGTGGATAATTTTCTTCCAACTCCTATTTTTATCTTTCGATTAATTTCGTGCGGGTTCCAAGACAATTAACTGTATCACGGGACTCGCCGAGGGTCACACCTCGGTGTCTTCATTGGACACCACTGTAGATCCTGGCTTACAGGAGTAGCAGTGGTGGGAGTGTGTGACGGGCCTAGTCCCAAAAAAAAGGTACTCTCTCTCTCTTTCTCGTTCTATTATCGTATCTGAGCCGCTCGCGCCAGTGTTGCCCCTTATCGTCTTATATGACGGCCTTTTTAGGGGGTACACCTAAAGAGGTCCCGGGTTAGAATCCTGGTAGCGACAAACTTTGTGTGATGAGCACGAATGTTTGTACCCGAGTCATGGACGTTTAATACCCATATAAGTAGTATATACTGAGTTCGCCCTCAGTCCATTGTACGGCACCCATAATACAAGCGTTGCTTAGTGTGGGACCGTATAGTAGGTGATTGTCTGGCGATATTATTATTAATAATAATACCTGTCCATTCCAAACATAAACCAGCTCTTTGGTCTCCAATACGTAAACATCATCGTCCTCCAAGGAGTCAGCGTTCTCTGGAACCTGGATGGCTCTCATGTCCACTCCTGGCTCTGTACCTTCAACCTGAAAGAGACTTTGTTGATTAATAATACCAGCCCTTTTTAATGGCCCACTGCTGGGCACGGGCCTCCCCTCAATGTGAGGGGGATTAGGCCATAGTCCACCACGCTGGCCCAGTGCAGTTTGGCGACTTCACACGTCTTTCGAGGGGTTCTCTCAGACATGCAGGTTTCCTCACGATCTTTTCCTTCACCGTTTAGCTAATGATAATCATAGTTGAAAATGAGATTCGCGCATTAAATCCAGAAATGCCAGAGGTGCGAGCCGGGGTTTGAACCTGCGATCCTCGTTGCCGAGGCGAGCGCTCTACTAACTTGGCTATCACTGCTTTTTTTATTACACCGTATATATGAATGTACTAGCTGCGCCCGGCGGTGTTACCCGCGATAAAAAGTATGAAAAATTAAAACATCTATCCCACGGGAACCATACATTTTACCGGGATAAAAAGTAGCCTATGTGTTATTCCAGACTATAATCTATCTCTGTGCCAAATTTCATCCAGATCCGTTCAGCCGTTCGGGCGTGAAAGAGTAACAAACATCCATCTATCCATCCATCCAAACTTTCACATTTATAATATTAGTATAGATAACTCTGATATAAGTTAAAAATATAAATGGGCTTAAAATAAATAAATAAAAAGGTTTTAACAAAAAAACCTTCTTCAAAAATCGAAACAGCAAATCTAATCTTGAAATCTACCTTGTCTAACTAAATCAAATATTTAACGAATGTGAAGTCGGTGCAGAATTATTTTTAACCGACTTCAAAAAGGAGGAGGCTCTCAATTGGGTTGTATTTTTTATTTTATTATTATTATTATTATGTAGAACGTAAGTTTATTCTGTTTACCCTAAACAAGCGAAGGTTATCTTCATCATAAGTTCCTTTTGAGTTTGCCGCTTTATATTCGTCGTCATGGTTACCGAATATTATTGCCAGTTTGCCTGTAAGTAAATTATAATAATGTTTTTAAATTATTTTAAACATTCATTCTTTACCGTTCATTCTCTTGCGTGTCTTAGCTTACGACGTTGACATTGGCAGAATCGTATTGGGCCTAGTGTCAATAGAAAAAGGCCAATAGTAAAGAAAAAAAATATATTTTAAACGCGCTATAAGAGTTTTCGGAGCACGTAACATATATACAAGATCCCGGCAATAACCGTCGGGGCATAGGGGCCGCCCCGCCAGGAATACCACCGCCTGGCTGGAAGATCTTCCCTTTTCCGCCAAACACTTACAATAAGTTTAAAATATACTTACAGGATATATTTATAATAATAATAATACCAGCCCTTTTTTTAATGTCCCACTGTTGGGCACGGGTCTCCCCTCGATGCGAGGGGGATTAGGCCATAATCCACCACGCTGGCCCGGTGCGGGTTGGCGGACTTCACACGTCTTTCGAGAGGGTCTCTCAGACATGCAGGTTTCCTCGCTATGTTTTCCTTCAACGTTTAGCAAGTGATGATCGTGGTTGAAAATGAGATTCGCACATGAAATCCGGAAATCCCAGACGTGCGAGCCGGGGTTCGAACCTGCGATCATCGTTACCGAGGCAAGCGTTCTACCAACATGGCTATAACCTGCGCTTCCTCTTACAAATGCGATACAGGAGTGTAGGTTCAAAGTTTAGTATACCTTCTCTGATTCAACCTGTAGATAAATGACTAAGTTACCTTTGAAAATGCTTAAGAAGTGTTTAGGCTCCTTCCCCTGGGGGACCCTCACGAGGGTGACTCCCCCTTCCAGCTCCTCTTCCATCTGGCTGGCCAGCTCAAGCCCTGATTGCTTATCATCATCAGCACTATCGGAACCCTGGAAAGAAAAAGTGTTAAAATAAACTCTGGGGTTATCCCGCTAATATTATAAATGTGAATGTTTGGATGGATGTTTGTTACTCAATCACGCCACAACGGCTGAACGGATCTGAATGAAATTTGGCACAGAGATAGATTAAAGTCTGGAATAGCATATAGGCTACTACATTTTACCGGGATAAAATGTCTATGTGCTATTCCAGACTATAATCCATCACTGTGCCACATTTCATCCTGATCCGTTCAGCCGTTCTGGCGTGATTGAGTATCAAACATCCATCCATCCAAACTTTCACATTTATAATATTAGTGGGATGATTAATAACTAGTATTTAGGTAACTCACTATCCAGCAGTAGACCACATATGCATCTTCGCCGGTCTCATTCGTATATTGGTATTTGACAACGTACACTTCGCCCTGGTAGAAGACGGGAAGACCGGATGCGAACTTCTCTGTGACGTCTTCTTGCTCTTTTGATACCCTGCCGAAGAATATAGGAAATAAATACGGGAGGATTCCGAAATGGTATACTAACCTTCGTACCTGATCTTCTTTGTGGAGTCTGTGATAAGACAGAATTTCGAAATGTCGATCTTAAAAAATAAATATCGGTCCAAACGAAATGACGACTGTTTTTTTTTGTGAGCATTCCTTTTTTAAATTTGACATATCGAAACTCACTTGACATATGAGTATAAATTTGATAAAGAAACGCAGGTTCAAAGGTTAGTATACTCTTACTGAACCAGCCTGTATTGCGTCCTTTAAGAAAAAACAAAAAAAAATACCGAGTTCGGCCTCAGTCCATTGTACCGTACCCATAACACAAGCGTTGCTTAGTGTGGGACCGTATAGTTGGTGTGTTCGTCTGGCGATATTTATTTATTATTTATTGGGGGGGGGGGGGGACTATTATCCAGTAGAAGCAATAATAGTAACTTTACCATCAGTCATTGGGGATATATATCCAGTTCCTACACCAGGTGGGCTATTTTAAATGATTCGGAATCGATATCGGAAACGGATTTGTAACTTTCCGATGTTGGTGTCGCTCCCGACGAGCTATCGACGGAAACTTTTTGAAAAAACGATTTGGTATTGCTATCGAGGAACATCAAAGATAATCAAATTCTGAAATTTTAATAGCGATTGCGGTAATCCAGTTAGGTAGTTTTCGATTCCGTTTCCGATATCGATTTCGAATGGTTTAAAATAACCCCGCAGGTTGTGGAAGTCTTCCAGCTGCTGGCTACATATAGGTGTCGTTACCTAACAACTGTGAGGCTGCCGTCCCCCTGGTCTGGCATGTAGCCCCTGGCGGAAGCGCTCTTGCCAATCAGCTTGGCAGTGCAGGCGGACTGCTCAGCGTCCTCAGAGAAGTAGCCGGCGTCTGCAAGGAGTGAGGGTATGATGCAGAAGGTGGGTATGGTAATCAACTATGTCATAATCACGCATCTTTCATCATTGAAGAATGCGCAGGAAAGTTTTATGAACACTATATAGTATTATTATTGGGGTTTTTTTTGGGCGGGATGTTGAACAATGAAGTTGGCAATTTTTTTTTATTTTTTTTATTACATTATAGGCAAGTATTTGATCTCAATCTCACCTGATGGTAAGTGACGATTAGATCTACGATGGAGCATACTTGCCTAGGTAGGAAGGCGGCAGTAGATAGAGACGCTACATTCACTAGGCACATGCAGCGCAGCTGATCTGACCCGCCATCCATGAATGGCAACACCGAACATCAAGCCGGAACGCGGCTAGGCCGCTTGGCGACATGGCTTTGTTCAGTGGGTGGTGACTAGCCACGGCCGAAGCCTACCACCAGTAGAGTTGTCACCTGGTTGGCACCACCCAGGGTCACGTGTAGGGTATCTCGAGGGTACTTAATTCTCCTACGGACGAAGGTGACTCGACCCCAAAAATCGCACGAAATTTTCCAGGACATGTCTTCTTCTTCTTCGTCGTCTTTGTTATTGGCGTTTGCAGCTAATTGCCACAATTATGCCGGTGTCTGTGTTGCTAGTGTCATAAACTTCGATGTAGATGACGGTGAGGAACAAATATGGCCGGTGGAGTGAGACGAACAGTGCTGCCATTATTTGACATCTTCAATCGCTCATTGGTCGAATAAGGCCGATGACGTAGTGTACGGCCAATGGCCTCGCTGTCACAAGAAGAGGTTACTTGGCGAAGCATATTAGTACCATGTGCTATATTTTCATACCTGAATCGGTCACCAGTCCCCTGGACGACGCGACGATGGTCTCCCAGCTGTGGAAGTATTGCTTGAAGGTGGAGCTCTCCGAACCCTCTGAGACCCTGGTCACATTCACCTGCCAACCATGAATGGAAGCTAGCATATTCATTTGTAATATCAACGCGAATACTGCACAATAAAATAAAACTACTTATAAGGATTATAGTGGTTTAAAACTCGATTGTGAATGAGGGCTCTCGTACATAGGGCAAACTAAAAGATCCATAAATCCATACATCGGGGTATAAGAACACATCGCTGACGTGAAACACCGGCGCTCCACGGAGTCTGCAATCTGTGAACATCTACAGGATCGCACCCGCCATTATATCAGATTTGATCAACAACAGATCCTCGCAAAAAAACACCGATTCCGACCAAGGATGATACGTGAGGCCATTGAAATTAACAAATTGCCTAATTCAATAGGGAAGATGGCTGGATGCTACCACCGACTTAGGATCCAGTAATTAATATAATTAATTCCAAAACCAAGCGCACCATTGCAAGACCTCAAGACACCTTGAGCACGTACTGCTTAGATCGGACCGCAAACAATAACTAAATATGAGGGTACCCGAGTTCAAACTATGACACTAGGACGTCAAACACCTCAGTCCTCCCGCGACCATGGTTGCTGTAAAGCAGCCGAAACGTCGGGAACGTGAAGAACATAAAATAAACGCGAAAAATTCCGTAAAATTAGTTTTATTTAAACTAGAAATTTTCTCTAAAACAACAAAAGTTGGCAACCCCAGTTATGCTTCTGTGGAAATTTATCTACCAGATCATTTGTCTCCCGCTTTGCAATGGAGGGAAGTGGATAATTCTCTTCCAACTCCTCCTATTTTTATCTTTCGATTAAATTCGTGCGGGTTCCGAGACAATTAACTGTATCCCGGGACTCGCCGAGGGTCACGCCTCGGTGTCATCATGGGACACCACTGTAGATCCTGGCTTGCAGGAGTAGCAGTGGTGGGAGTGTGTCGCGGGCCTAGTCCCATTTTAAAACCCTAGTTATGGTATATCCTGGACTCACCCAAGACGGATATCCTTTTACTTCAAGGTATTTGTCAGCCACCTCATGGTAGGTCTTCTTGACATCAGCGCTTACGCCCGACCCGATCCAGACGTAGACCCCTGAGCACGGAGTATCCAGGATATACATCTCCTGAAAGAAACCCAGGATCAGTGGTATCGCCACACGAAATCGCTTACGGTACGGTTCTAAACCAAGGGACGTTTGTGTTATGGGTACCGTACAATGGATAGAAGGCGTTCCCAGTGTCATTATAATAACTACTGGCTGTTACCCGCGACTTCGTCCGCATGGTATTTAACAAAAAGTGGACGAAGTTGCGGGTAAGAGCTAGTCTAAAATAAAAGTAGCCTAAGTACTCCTTGTTACATCAGCTATCTGCCAATGAAAGTCCCGTCAAGATCCGTCCAGCCATTTCAGAGATTAGCCGAAACAAACAGACAGACAAATATAGTAAAAAATGTTGTTTTGGTATATGTACCGTGTATACATCCAAATGCACTTAGTAAAAAGCGGTTATTTTAATATTACAAACAGACACTCCAATTTTATTTATTTGTATAGAAGATATAGTATAGTTATTAAACATCCATAACTTGGAAGCAAACATTAGCAGTCGTCACGCAAAGCTTGCCCCTACCGGGATTCGAACTCGGTACCCTCAGTAAAGAAGACATTCTTTACGAATCGGGTCTAAACTACCAACTGTACGAATCGGGTCGTCATTATCATTGTACGGAGATGAAAACTTATCTACGAAATGTGGGCGCACCGTAGTGCACCTCTGCCTACTTCTTTATAGCGGAAAAAGGGAAGATCTTCCAGCCAGGCGGGTGGTACGGCTGGCGGGGCGGCCGCTATGCCCCGACGGCTATTGTCGGGATCTAGTATATGTGTTACGCGCTCCAAAAACTCTCATAGCGCGATTTAGGATTGTATTGAGAATTGTCTATTGTTCTGAATGTCGTCTGCAGCGCCATCTGTGCAGCTTGTGGCGAGGTTGAAGAGGTCGCTACCCCTGCATAGGTACCTACCTCCGACGATAATTGACCCTGTTTATAAGGTTTGCTCAGTGATATAAGCTCCAAATCATCACCGGATAACACCCTGTATAGGTATACAGCTGAAATATCCTCTCTCGCGTAGCTCTGAAACAAATTGAAAATATTCAAAAAATCATTTTACAAAAAATCTTTAGGCCGTGCTTGCTCTATGAAGGTTTGGTACCATTCTTTTAGTTGGTTCTTTAAGATTAGACGGTAAAACATGATCCTAGATCAGGGTTGGCGAATCTTTATGTATCAACGTGGCATTTTTTCTAAAGTAATGTTAAATGAGGCATAGACGTGCCATCACATCATTTTGACTGTGATTACTACTATAATTTTGACTATGCCTCTGTGCTTACGCACACTAAAGCAATGTGTACATGCACTCACTATGACATACATAGCCCAACGTACTTCGTGAAATAGAATATCTGTACCTACTTCACACTTTTTTTTATAAGTGCATTATGAGTTTTTGTGATAGGTGACGTGCCCAAAATATTGTGTCGCGTGCCATTGGTTCGCCGTCCCTGTCCTAGATGCATGTTGTAGGGAGGAACCCGCTTCCTGAGATCCATTTTATAATTTCAAACCATCAATACATCAACGTATCGCAATGTAATCTATATATCTCGTTGCAATGATAAGAATCATTCGAAACAATTGATAGAACTAGGCGATGCTTGGCGGAAATCTATTGTTAAACAAATGGGGGAAGAGGAACCCACCACTGACCCTCGGCTTGTCAACTTTTCCAACTATAAACCAAACAAGTTGATCGATAATTAAAGAAGCCAGCAACACCGAACTCCTCTAAGATGTTAGTCGAGAAACTGTCTGTCACGAGTGTCGGGACCCCAATTAATATGCAATTCTCCGCGAAACGATTCGAATCTAAGAAAGTATTCGACACGTGTTTCGACTCTACGCGAGGCATCCTCAGAACGGAGGGGCTACGAATGAGCCCAGCCGTCGTAGATCATTCTACTTACAGATGTAGAGTCATCATTAGCCAAATCATCTTTTGATCCTGAGCCGAGGGCATCGAAGAACAAGGCAATGTCACCATCCGACGAGAACTCATCTGAAATTGACGATCACTTGAGCTAGAGATAAATAGATATCGCCAGACCAACACACCAACTGAATGGTCCCAAACTAAGTAACGCTTATTGATTTCTTATCTCTACGCAAATAATACACATTGAAATAAAACTTTATTTTAAGTTTTTACGTTCCCGACGTTTCGACGTTCAGATGGCTGGGCGCTCCCAACGACTTGGCATCCAGTAATTAAATCCAAAACCAAGCGTACCATTGCAAGACCTTAAGATACTGTGAGCACTTTCTGCGAAGATCGGACCGCAAGCAAAAACTAAATATAAGGGTACCCCGGTTCAAACTATGACACTAGGACGTCAAACACCTCAGTCCTCCCATGACCATGGTTGCTGTAAAGCAGCCGAAACGTCGGGAACGTAAAAACGTAAAATAAACGCGATAAAATCTGTCAAATAAGTTTTATTTTAATAAGTAACGCTTGTATTGTGGGTATTGAACAATGGACTGGCGGTGATCTCAGTACATAATTAGTTATATCTCCCTCCTCCCTATGTATATTCCCTTAAAGAGTTCAGTGTTAGACAGGGATAGCCAAGCTGATAGAACGGTCTCCTTGAAAGCGAGGTTCAAACCCCGGCTCGCACCTCTGGGATTTCTGGATTTGATGTACCAATCTCGTCTTCAACCATGATTATCACTCGCTCAGGTCTCGGAGAGCTCGTAAAGCCGTCGGTCCTGCGCCTGATCTCTCTCCGGTCGTGTCGGATTGCCGTTCCATCGGACTATGAGAGAGAGGGAGAGAGAGTACAGCTGCACTTGCGCACTCACTTGCGCAGTTGGCTAGTCTCCGTTGAAATTCTTTTGACGGCCTGATTAGCGCAGTGGTAGTGACTCTGCTTTCTGCGCCGAGGGTCCCGGGTTCGAATCCTGGTAGGGCCAAGCTTTGTGTGATGAGCACGAATGTTTGTACCCGAGTCTTGGATGTTTAATATGTATATAAGTATTATATACTGAGTTCGCCCTCAGTCCATTGTACGGTACCCATAACACGAGCGTTGCTTCATGTGGGACCGTATAGTTGGTGTGTTCGTATGGCGATATTTATTTATTTATTCTACACCGCCACGACTGATATCAGCAGGCAACGCCGGGCAATTATACTTACCAATAATCTCTATTGTAGCCCTTCCATTATGATAATCATCCCTCAATGTGTTAGCGACGCTTATGATCTTCCTTCTCTGAGTAGCTTTAGCCCCTTCTGGCATCAGCACGAAGATGTCGTGCTCCACTTCCAAGATGAAGCAGTGGTCTTTGGTCAGAGATGAGGAGTCGGCAGCCACCTGGAATTGAATATAACGATATCGCCAGACGAACACACTACCTGGGCCCCAAGTCTGCTAACACAATCGATTCATAATCGAACAGCAACCGCATAGTAACTGTCACTTTTGACAGATATTGTATGGGACACATGCGACAGCGAATTGACCTCAACAGGCGGAGGAACTATTGCAGGAATATGGAAAGATGATTGAGGTTTGGATGGACATTAGATGGGAATATTGGAAGGGTTGCGTCCACCTGTCATAATCAGCTATGCATTCATCAGTTATGCATTGAAATTCGTTGAAAATGTCTATCATAAATTATTATCTTCGATAAAAGTTGAATCATATCACCTATCTACTTTATTCGGTCAATCAAGCGGCCTTTTTGGCCTTGGCCTACGGCCACACCTGTGGCTTTGTGCACTAATTAGTGCCTTAATAATGTCACTAAGCAGATGTGGCCGACAGCTTAACACAATAATTCACTAACGCCATTACTTAATGACGTTAGACATTTTACTATAAGTGCAGATCTATATTTATTTAGCCAAGATTTTAACATGGTATTTTTACTGCCTTAACTAAGGCATTGGCATTAACATTGACAATATTGTTAACACAGATGTGGCCGAACCGTTAGGAAATCATAATTAGTTCATTATCGAGTAGTCGTGGCGGTTATCTGATATCTAAGATAACAACGATATATTGTTTGTTATCCTGATTACTTGAATAAATTACGTTAAAATATTAAGTATTTACAGAATAACTATTATCATATTACAGTCAAATAGGTTGTATCATTTTCATCCACGATTATCACTTGCTAAACGGTGAAGGAAAGCATCGTGAGGAAACCTGCATGTCTGAGAGAACCACTCGAAAGACGTGCGCGAAAGAAGTCACCCAACCCGCACTGTGCCAGCGTGGTGGACTATGGCCTAATCCCCCTCGCATTGAGGGCAGGCCCGTGCCCAGCAGTGGGACATAAAAAATAGGGCTAATATTATTATGTCTCTCTTCACACGGGCTATACCCGGATATTTAGAAGGCTTGCGCGGGGACATGGGTACAACACGTAGAGGCCCTTTTTGGGAATTTTAATGTTATGTTAGCCACCTGCTGGGGTCAACTGATGAAATTATTATTATTATTATTATTCAGTCAGATATTAAAATTTGCGGCAGATTTGGGAGAACAGCGGGGGGGGGGGGTCGTTTATGATCGTCACTCCTTACCTCTTCGATCCTCATGTTCTCACAGCCAGATAACTTCAGGAGTCGTTTCTCGGCGCCCGCGTTGGTCTCCACTTCATTGAAACCCGATTCGTTGCCACCCTCCATGTATCTGATAGCTGGAACCAAACCATGGTTATGGTAATGGAGGGGGAAATTAAAAAAAATATTTGAAAAAAAAAAATTGTCTCGGGATTTTGTATAATTTACAGGTAAGCCCGGCCTCGTTTACAAGGCATAGCATGGCATCAATTTTATTAAAATACTAGCTGTTGCCCGCGACTTCGTCCGCGTGGTATTTAACAAAGACAACCGTTGACAACAGCCTGCTCGCCCATTCTGAGCCCGCGGGACGCATTGCAGGTCGTTGCTATCAAACTTAATCAGGCGCAGCGCTGCAACATTGGTTTTAATTTTTTTTCGTGAGATACTATTTTTTTTTCTAAAATAAAAGTAGCCTAAGTTACTCCTTGTTACATCAGCTATCTGCCAGTGAAAGTCCCGTCAAAATCGGTCCAGCCATTTCAGAGATTAGCCGGAACAAACAGACAGACAGACAGACAGACAGACGGACAGACAGACAAAAATTGTAAAAAATTTTGTTTCGGTATAGGTAACGTGTATACATCTAAATGCACTTAGTAAAAAGCGGTTATTTTAATATTACAAACAGACACTCCAATTTTATTTATATTTCGGCTGCTTTACAGCAACCATGGTCACGGGAGGACTGAGGTGGTGGACGTCCTGGTGTCATAGTTAGAAACGGGCTACCCTCATATTTAATTGTTGATTGTGGTCCGATCTACGCAGAAAGTCCAAGCAGCCGAAACGTCGGGAACGTAAAAACGAAAAATAAACGCGATAAAATCCTTAAAAATAGTTTTATTTCAACATATTAATAAATTAAAATTAAAATAAGATAAAAATTAAAATTAAAATAAGGCATGTTTGAGAATGCACTCAGCCTTCCACATCCCCACCACCATAGGCCGGGAAGGTGCCCAGAACGCTGGCAGCATTGCCACGTTGAATGTTGTATGTTGTTTGTTGGTATATAATTGTATCTTAGCCGTGCCGTGTGTGATATCTTAAGATACTTTAATATTTACATCATAAGATTACATACTTTAATAGTATCTTCAGAGTTTGTGACACTTTTCAAGAGTTTATTGAACTCTTATAGTTTCATACTTGCCTGGTTTGAAATATCCCAGGAACAGGCCGGACTCGTGACCCTGCACCTCCCGGTGATGCACCGCTCTCCCCCCCAGCATGTCGTCCAGGGTAATAGTCCATATGGCTGCCGACCCCATCTTGTCCTGGGTGGTCTTGCTGCCCAGCCAGAAGTGGGCGTCGTAGCTCAACGAGGTGGTATCGTCTCCGGTAGTCTGAAAGGTATACTAGTTTGAAGCTTGGATACCTTTTATTTCGTTTGAGCATATAATCGTGTTTATTGGACGACTTGACGTATTGACGAATATTAAAAAAAAGTTAGTTATTTTTTTAAATATGCTTCCTTTTAGCGAAGCTACACGATTTAAACATAATTTTGTTAATGGAAAAGACTGACTTGATTCGTGTGTTACCATAGCAGGTATTATTAAGGGAAAACGGTCATCAAAATAAGTAGCATTGAATGGTGTGTTACCTATATCATGGCAGCATGCATACCTTAAGAACGATGTAGGAATCTCCATTGTAGAATTTTCCATACAATTTGATGTCAATGGGAACTGGCTCGAATTTCTGTAATGTAACATCATAACGTCATATAAGCATAGCAAGCATACATGGTGAGGGGGGGGGGGTGGGGGGGGGTTAGAAGGACGTGGTGCTATTCCCCCCTCCACCCCTCACCCACAACTAAAGTACCCACCAGCTTTGCCAACCTAAACAGAATCCTGACACTTATTCTTGTAGCGCTACGAAAACTGTAGAAAACCGCTAAAATTCTATGTTCTATCTCTAATAGAGTCTGCATAGAATGCCTGCGTACTCGGACAGACGGATATGGCATAACTATAAGGTTCTACATTAACAAAGTAACCCTTAAAACAGGATGTCTAACTAAAGCAGAATTATTGATTCAAGACCGCGAACTTTAATTTACGATCAGTAATAAAATATACAAATTTCACCTCAATAGTCCAAACTTCAATGCCGGCTCCTGCGCCGGCGTCCGAGAACGATGGATGATCCATTCCACGCGATTTAGATCACCAAATATATGTAGCTAAAATGTTTACCACACAAAATGTGTTTCCGAACGTGCCTTGCACAACACTGACTATGGATTAGTTGTGTGATCATCATCGAATCGAATGATAAGAAAGATGAATCATCTGATAACGTTGTATCCATATGTATTTATATTAGTTAGTTTATCGCTCGTCTTGGAATGACAATCTTATCTACTCAGTTTATTTACATCCAATCACGATCAATAAAATATGTGAGTACTGAGCAAGGTAATTTAACATTCCCAGCACGGATATCGAACCTGTTACCACCAGATCTACGGAGTCGAGTAGCCTACACTGAGACCGTTCGGTCATCAATGTTTAAATAATAAACCAAATTGATCAACAACAAATTTTTATTTCAACAATATAAAATCTACACATTTTCACAAAAGATAATTCTTAGAAAGCCATTACACAACTCATAAACAAATCGATGGTTTTATTTTAACAGATGCTTTTTTAACGTGCGTAACGTGCGTGCGTGCGTAACGCGTATAAAATCCATGGTTCAATCCTCCCCCGAAATGCCTTCGAGAACCCACCGATTTCAGCATAGGTACCCACTAATGTCTCTCGACCGGGGCCCCAAGTTTGCTAACACAATCGAACAGCAACCGCAGAGAAACTGTCACTTTTGACAGATATTGTATGGGATATCTGTCAAAAGTGACAGTTACTATGCGGTTGCTGTTCGATTATGAATCGATTGTGTTAGCAGACTTGGAGCCCCGAGCTCGGTCCAGAGCTCGACTCTCCCAGAAGTGAATTTGACCCCCCACCCTTCGAAGTCAATTCCTGGCTGCAGCCTTGACAATGACCAAATTACTCCAAGAAATATAATCACAGCATGTGAGGTACAATAAATTGGAATTTAATCGGAAAATATTTTCTAACAACTAATAAAAGGTCATGATTGTAGTTAAGCACACGTATGTGAGGTTGATTATGAGATTGGATGCCGAGTTCGTAGATTCTGCATCGTCCTGTAACAAAATAAAGAGTATATGCAACTAATAATAATAATATCGCCAGACGAACACACCAACTATACGGTCCCACAGTAAGCAACGCTTGTATTATGTGCACCGTACAATGGACTGGGGGCAAACCCAGTATATAATACTCATATAGATATTAAACATCCATGACTTGGATACAAACATTCGTGCTCATCACACAAAGTGTGTGTTCACCAGGATTCGAACCCCTCGGCACAGAAAACAGGTCACCACCAGCTGCGCTAATCAGATCGTCAAGTACGAGTATAAATATGTAATATTGAGTTAAAATATAAATTGTCGGGCAGCTCGGTATCCTGGCTGGAAACAGAATACGCCGCCAGGTCCATTGTGACTATAGGTATACAACCTACGCTGTGCGAAAGTGTAATACCATAGAGTTACCATAAGCCATTTCCACCTAGCCCGGTTGTACCATAATATATGGTAGCCTGTATATGTTGGCCTGCATAGAATCTTCCATATTTGATATTAAAAATAAACATTCCACTTGACATTGGCAAAATACCTACCCAAAGGTGGGTGAGGCCATTTCTCAGGAAAAAAAAAAGAAAATATTTATTGGTACATTCTAAAACGTAGTGATTACATACGAATACTCTTTGGTACACTCCAGAATCAACAGTCAGCGGTCACACGAAACGCTGATGAGGTAACTGCACCCTTAAGAAAACGCCAAAAAAACACTGACTAAACTTAACCACCACTTAACAAAGCCATGTCGCCAAGCGGCCTAGCCGTGTTCCGGCATGATGTTCGGTGTTGCCATTAATGGATGGCGGGTCAGATCAGCTGCGCTGCATGTGCCTAGTGAATGTAGCGTCTCGATCTACTGCCGCCTTCCTACCTAGGCAAGTATGCTCCATCGTAGATCTCATCGTCACTTACCATCAGGTGAGATCGAGATCAAATACTTGCCTATAATGTAATAAAAAAAAAATAAAAAAACTTACGGGAGATAATTTCTGGGTGACACGTTTTTCGCAACTAATCTCGTCGATCGAAGTTCGAAATCGCTCCACTTCCGCGCTGTTGTTTATATCCGGCTGAAATTTGAAGCTGAAACAACGCCACTAATATTATAAATGTGAAAGTTTGGATGGATGGATGTTTGTTACTCAATCACGCCAGAACGGCTGAACGGATCTGGATGAAATTTGGCACAGAGATAGATTATAGTCTGAAATAGCACATAGGCTACTTTTTATCCCGGTAAAATGTACACTTTTTAATCGCGGGTAACACCGCGTGGCGCAGCTAGTGTCTAATAATTTGATTTATTTATTTGGGAATCTTAAATATTTATATAAAATTAAGAATTCTACATAGGTAGGTACACCTTCGAGGCGCGAGGCTCTTCGGACTGCGAAGCCGTGGGGCAGTGGCGTAGCATAGGTCATTAGCACCCGGTGCGGACTTCAAATTTGCCGCCCTGTCAAAAAACCATGACGAAAAAAACACTGAAAGATTTTTTTTTTTTTACTAAATTTTTTTTTCTCTTACCGCCGCTTGTGAAATGTCGCCCCCGGCAAAGTGCCGCCCGGTGCGGACCGCACCCTCCGCCCCCCCCATGCTACGCCACTGCCGTGGGGAAAGCCCCACGTCGCCCACGCCCCACGCCCCCACTCGTGATGAGTGTGTGTGTGTGATGTACCATCTACGTACTCACTTATTGCTCTGACGTCCAATAGGTTTTTCGACTTCTTCAACAGTTGTTGTAGGAATATCTTTCTCTTTAAAAGTCTCGGCACTGTCTGCTTTGTAATCTGAAATGAATTAACGTATTATCGCCAGACGAACGCACCGACTGTACGGTTCCACAGTAAGCAACGCTGTATCATGGGTACGGGGATCAGTCCCAGTCGGATACACGGTACCATATAATGGACTGGGGGTGCGCATATTAAAGATACATGATATGAGTTTAAACCTGCTGTATCTTTGTGTATTTATATGTCAGATAATTGGTAGTACCTGCTGTATCTTTGTATATTTATATGCCAGATAATTGATGGTACCTGGTGTATCTTTTTATATGCCCGATAATGGATGTTAACTGGTGTATATTTGTATATTTATATGCCAGATAACTGATGGTACTTGCTGTATCTTTGTATATTTAAATGCCAGATAACTGATGGTACTTGCTGTATCTTTTTATATTTATATGCCAGATAATTGATGGTACCTGCTGTATCTTTGTATATTTAAATGCCAGATAATTGACAGTACCTGCTGTATCTTTCTATATTTACATGCCAGTTAATGGATGGTACCTGCTGTATCTTTGTATATTTATAATATAATAATAATTCCAGCCCTTTTTTTAATGTCCCATTGCTGGGCACGGGCCTCCCCTCAATTCTAGGGGGATTAGGCCATAGTCCACCACGCTGGCCCAGTGCGGGTTGGCGGACTTCACACATCTTTCGAGGGGTTCTCTCAGACATGCAGGTTTCCTCGCGATGTTTTCCTTCACCGTTTAGCAAGTGATAATCGTGGTTGCAAATGAGATTCGCACATGAAATCCCAGAGGTGCGAGCCAGAGTTTGAACCTGCAATTCTCGTTACCGAGGCAAGCTTTCTACCAACTTGGCTATCACTGCTTCTTTGTATATTTATATGCCAGATAATTGATGGTACCTGATGTATCTTTGTATATTTCCGCTAATTCCTTCTCGATTCTTGCTTCCTCGTCGTCCTGCCCTATTCCGTCTAACTTATCAATGTCCTTGTTGAATTTCCTGCGAGTGTCCGTTATCTAGAATACATTACACTAATTAAAGTAAAGTAATGTAAAGTAAAGTAAAGTAAAGTAAAGTAAAGTAAATAAGTGCATTCTGATACCTGCTTAATTTTAATTTGAATATTGATTTCTTATATTTACGCGAATACTACACATTAAAATAAAACTATTTTTTATTTCAATGTGCAGTATTCAAATACAACATCGGGAACGTAATAACAAAAAATAAACGCGATAATATCCTTAAAAAATAGTTTTATTTTAATTTTAATCTTAATTAATTTTTAATTTAAGTAATAGATAGATAGTAAGGTTCAATTATGTTTTTTATGTATATTTTCGTTGTACATATTAATGTAATTCAACGTATATGAAATCATAGTTAAATTTGATGATATAATCAAAAGTTTATCTCACAGTGGTCATCTTCTTAATCTCCTTCTTGGTGGCAGGCTGTTTCGTATTACTGGAGACCTTGTCATCGTCATCGCTCTCCGCCGATGGCTCCTCCTCCAACCCTGGAGGTAGCTCTGTCACAAACCATATAATCTATATATTGCCAGACTAACCCACCAACTGCATGAATCGGAATCAGAACATTTTTTATTCGTGTAAACCATTAAGTACAGTACTTATGAATCGTCAAAATTGTTACAAAATGCTAAGCTACAACTTTACCACCCGTTCGGAATGCCGTTCCTATGGAGAAGAACGGGCGAGAAACTCCATGGTTGCTGTTTTTAAAAAGATCTTTTACACTTATGAGGAAGAAGGGAGGAGATCCGTACACGAACTAAAGTAACTGATATATAGCTCAAAGAATTTCAAAGTTGAAGTGGCAGTGGGCGGCACATAGCTCGCAGAACCGATGGCCGTTGGGGCAGAAAGGTTCTAGAATGGCGACCACGAACCGGAAGACGTAGTGTAGGACGGCCCCCACAAGGTGGACCGATGATATCACACGCGTAGCAGGAAGCCGGTGGATGCGAGTGGCGGAGGACCGGGATGTGTGGACATCATTGGGGGAGGCCTATGTCCAGCAGTGGACGTCTATCGGCTGATAGTATATGTATTGTATAATACCTTTTACAGGAGCCCCGATCTCAATCACCTCCTGTCCCATAGACTCGGTCAAAGATTTCACATTATTTTTCGAAACCACACAATAAATAAACGATAACAGCGTGATGTATAACAATAAACGCGTCATTTTATAGAATCTAAATGTGTAGTTGATAATTATAATTGTTTTCAAGAATGATTTTGTTTTGAAGCTTCCCAGATTTTATAATGTTGTATCTAGTTGGTTATGGATTACGTGGGTATCCCATTGGGGTAGGTAGGGAGGGTTCCTTTTTCTTTACGCAATGAAATGCGATGAAATAAAATGGTTATGAATATGGCCTCGCCCACAACTTGGTGGGTATGTTGCCAAATGTCAAGTAATTAATAGCGATAATACATTAATAAATAAAATAATGGATGTGATATGGAGATATGAAATTGCTTGTCCTAGATAGGGACTATTTTATACACAATTATTCTGACCCGTGTACGCTTGCTTTTTGAGCACATTTATATATCATTATGTGAAGACAGAATTTTGGTAAGTCCACAAAAAAAATACTTCGCAGAAACAAAATTGCCATATTGTTGAATTAATTGAAATAATTTATCGCGTTTATTTTTTTGTTTTTTTTACCAGCTGCTAAAGTCTGCCTAGCCGTTCCTACATTGTTCTGACATACCTATAACAATGTACTGCTCAAAAATGTAAAAGATATTAAAAAAAATAATAGGTAGCAACCATGGAGTTTCTCGCCCGTTCTTCTCCATAGGAACGGCATTCCGAACGGGTGGTAAAGTAGTAGCTTAGCATTTTGTATCTTTTGACGATTCATAAGTACTGTACTTAATGGATGAAAATATTCTGATTCTGGTACTAGCAATTTTTTTTAAGTGTGCGTTCTGAATCTGATTGATTGGAGTCCCTGAACGACTCAACCCGGTTTACAGTCGTGATAGTAACAGTTCGGACCTAGATAACTGAAGAAATGTATGTCACAGTATGTGGTGCCAAATATAAGACTCAGTTAACTTTTAACTGTCGTTTTAACCACACATGTTACGGAGCTTTATGTTGAGGTAAATAATAGTTTTTATTATTGTATTGATTTCTTATATTTGCGCCAATACTACACATTGAAATAAAACTAATTTTAAGGATTTTATCGCGTTTATATTTTGATTTTTACGTTCCCGACGTTTCGGCTGCTTTACAGCAACCATGTTCGCGGGAGGACTGAGGTGTTAGACGCCCTAGTGTCATAGTTTGACCTAAACGTCGGGAACGTAAAAACATAAAATAAACGCGATAAAATAGTTAAAATTAGTTTTATTTCAACGTTTTTATCATAATGAGTTAGGTACCTGTTTTTATGATTAGCGCAGTTGGTAGTGACCCTGCTTTCTGTGCCGAGGGTCCCGGGTTCGAATTCTGGGACAAACTTCGTGTGATGAGCACGGATGTTTGCACCCGAGTCATTGATGTTTAATATCTATATAAGTAATATATCCTGGGTTCGCCCCCAGTCCACTGTACGGTACCCATAACACAAGCGTTGCTTAGTGTGGGACCGTATAGGTGGTCTGGTTCAGAAAGGTAATACTAAGTTTGAACTCTGCGCTCTAGGCCCAAGTAAAATAACCCCCCATCCCTCAATCAGTAAAGTGATGAATACTTTATTGAAAGATTTTTTATGGTTTTTTTGTGAGATACTGAAAAGCCAAGTTTCGTCACTCTGTTTCAATTACCTACACTCGTGCACTTTACCGAACCGATAATGGTTAATATTCCACTTATACCACTCACTATAACTCGCAGGAACACTAGTTTCAGAAATTAAATCATAACTGACGCCATGACTTTTCAGTTTCCCGCCAAAAAGTCACGTCAAACACATATAATATTCAGTAATATACATAATTGGTATGCCATCTAGTGTCATTTTCTAAATACTTAACTAAATTTGTTAATTTCTAATCAATAAGTTGTGTGCGTGTCTCTCTAGATGGCGTTAGATGTCCATTTAAAACGCGGTAATGAAGAAACGTGGGGGTTCGAGATCTTGGGAGGCACTGATGAGGCGCCTCTACGAGTGGATAAGGTACACATACTGCCTTTTTATTGATATGACTTGGTCCCTGATTCACTGTCAGTTTATTATGGCTTCATATTTGAGGCCGTAGACCACCAGGCGGCCCCAGTGCGTGTTGGTGAACATCAATTTCTCGCACGACTTTCGTCAGTACGTCTAGTGCGAGATTTTTCGTAAGCGAACTGTATAGTTTACGTATTTAGACAAATTATATGGCGAATTGAAGAGCGCCCCTAGCGGACGGTATTTAAAGCTTTCAATTTGCCATACCATGTGTGTAAAAACGTAGACTATGAAGTATATAGTTAGCTCGCACTTGACGTACATATGTGTGTAGCGACGTCTTCAACCTCGCCACAAGCTACACAGATGGCGCTGCAGACGACATTCCCAACAAATCACGAGGCTCCATACAATCCTGAATCGCGCTATGACAGTTTACCAGCTAAACGTGCGTTTCCCCACGATGTTTGCCTTCAGGGCCCCAAGTCTGCTAACACATCGATTCATAATCGAACAGCGACCGCATAGTAACTGTCACTTTTGACAGATATCCCATACGATATCTGTCAAAAGTGACAGTTACTATGCGGTCGCTGTTCGATTATGAATCGATTGTGCTAGCAGACTTGGGGCCCTGTACTACACTATAATTACTTAGAATCAGAATCAGAATATTTTTTATTCACGTAGGTCGTAGACCATTATGTACAGTACTTATGAATCGTCAAAAGTTACAAAAATACTATGCTACTGCTTTACCACCCTTCCGGAATGCCGTTCCTATGGAGAAGAACGGGCGAGAAACTCCATGGTTGCTGTTTTTTAAACTAAAGCAAAAGTTTTTTAAAAACTAGCTGTAACTAAGTAGATTAACTAATTGACATTGATTTAATATCTATAATTAAATCGATTGTGTTAAGATTGGCAGTGTGACAATGTGCCAATACTCTTGGCCGTGTTCATTTGAACTTGCGTAATTAGTTTATATTATTAGATCGACATCTGATTGACAAGAAGACGTTTATCACGAGCGCTTGTTTAGAATGATTAAGTGGTGATATAATACCAGCCCTTTTTTTATCCCACTGCTGGGCACGGGCCTCCCCTCAATTCGAGAGGGATTGGGCCATAGTCCACCACGCTGGCCCAGTGCGGGTTGGCGGACTTCAAACATCTTTCGAGGGGTTCTCTCAGATATGCAGGTTTCCTCGCGATGTTTTCCTTCACCGTTTAGCAAGTGATAATCATGGTTGAAAATGAGATTCGCACATGAAATCCAGAAATCCTAGAGGTGCGAGCCGGGGGATTTGAAGCTGCGATTCTCGTTACCGAGGCAAGTGTTCTACCAACCTGGCTATCACTGCTACTGCTGCGGTGATAGCCAATTGAAATAAAACTACTCTTACGGATTTTATCGAGTTTATTTTATGTTTTTTACGTTTCCGGCGTTTCGGCTGCTTAACAGCAACCATGGTCACGGGAGGACTGCGGTGTTTGATATTCTGGTGTCATAGTTTAAAGGTAGACCGAGGTCCTAACTGCAGTTCTTAGGACGCCTCGTTTAGATGCAAAACACGTGTCGAATTATGTTGAGTAGATTCGTTTCATTTGGAGAATTGCATATTAAGGGGGATGCTCAAGGTCAGGGCGCGAAATTCAAAATGTCAATGGTTTTTATTTTTTTACGAAAAATTCGGACACATTTACGATATAATTTAGTGTTTTGCGATATTAACATTCTGCATTGGATGTCTCGAGGTATTAAGTTTGCTTAAAAAAGTACATAATCCGATACAATACCATAACGTTTGTAAAAACCGCTACTTTTACTAACTTTATGGTGTTGTATCGCTTTAGGTATTTTTTTAAGCAAACTTAATACATCGAGACATCCAATGCAGAATGTTAATATCGCAAAACACTAAATTATATCGTAAATGTGTCCGAATTTTTCGTAAAAAAATAAAAACCATTGACATTTTGAATTTCGCGCCCTGACCCTGAGCTTCCACCTTAATGTAGAATCTCATGACAGGCATAGATAGATAGATAGATAGATAGATAGATAACTCTTTATTGTTCCACCACATAAAATTAATACAAAATTACACAAACCTACTTAACTTATACAGCGAGTGTCACAATGGGCGGCCTTATCACTAAAAGCGATCTCTACCAGGCAACCTTTGGATGGAGAGGATTTTACAGAGATGTTTACGACGGGGGTGTACTTAATAATAGATACATGATTACAAATACTTTCTAGATTAACTTACAACAAACATATACTTACATATATAATTATATATATAGCACAAATACATACATAAATACTTTATTAGATAGACATATATACTCGACTGGCATCTTAGAGGAGTTCGGTGTTGCTGGCTTCTTTAATTATCGATCAACTTGTTTGGTTTATAATTGGGAAAGTTGACAACCCGAGGGTATGTGCTGGGTCCCTCATTGGATTTCCGCGAAGTCTGGCTTAGGTCTTCCATAAATTGACGGCCTGATTAGCGCAGTGGTAGTGACTGTGCTTTCTACGCCGAGGGTCCCGGGTTCGAATCCTGGTAGGGACAAGCTTTGTGTGATGAGCACGAATGTTTGTACCGGAGTCATGGATGTTTAATATGTATATAAGTATTATATACTGAGTTCGAACCCAGTCGATTGTACGGTACCCATGCGTTGTTTAGTGTGGGACCGTATAGTTGGTGTGTTCGTAATTAGAAAAAAAAAGTACAAGTGTAATGGTTTTTTTCAGGTACAACCCAATTCTTCAGCAGATAAGGTGGGATTGCAGAATGGCGACACGATTTTATCCATCAATGGAGTCGAAGCTATCGATATGAAGCAGGTCGACGCGCGTCGGACAGTCGCAGAGTGTGGAGACAGCCTTAAGCTTGGAGTGATGCGGTGAGTATTCAATATGGTAATGGCCTTAATCTCCCTTGCATTCAAAGGAGTCTATAATGTTTACTCCTGTTAAATTTGGGCTTAATGGCAGTGGCGTAGCATGGGGGGGGGGGCGGAGGGTGCGGTCCGCACCGGGTGGCACTTTGCCGGGCGCGGCATTTCACAGGTGGCGGTAAGAGAAAAAAAAATAAGATACGAAAAAAAAAATATTGTAAAAAAAAAATCTCTCAGAGTTTTTTTCGTAATTTTTTTCTGTCGTTACCATGCCCCAATTTTTTTTATAATGAATAGCAAAAATAAGAGGGCGGCAATTTTGAAATCCGCACCGGGTGCTAATGACCCATGCTACGCCACTGCTTATTGCCATCGGTGAATTGTGGGTTCACTGCAATGCACCTTTGCCAATTCTTTCGATGATTTAAAGTGTGTTTTTAATATGGCAATTCTAACATACCAACTGTACGGTCCGAACGAGGGTACCCATGTTTTTTGGGTACAGTAGATTGGACTAGGATGATCCAAGTACATAGATGTTAAAACTAGGGTAATCCCAGTAAATGTTACAAGTTCATGAGTTCGGGTACAGACATTCGTGCTTTTAACACAAAGTTTGTACATAACTGGGACCATTGGTACCGACTGTACAAAAAAAAAATCTAACAGTAGCTGGTTTCCAGCTACTGTTAGTTGTACTGTTAATCACAGAGAGAGTTAATCACACAAAGAGAGAGTTAATCACACAAAGTTTGTCCCTACTAAAATTCGAACCCGGGACCCTGGACCCGGTGCAGAAATCAGGATTACTACCACTGCGCTAATCAGGTTGAATATAAAATATATTTGAACTACGTACGAATAATTTTTAAGCCCACAAAGCATGTATGTTCGCTAAAACGAATAACGAAATAAAACGATTAACTATGCCATTGTTATATATTCAAAGTTCAAGAATATCAATGAATCAGTGATATATTCTTGTAGTATCAGAATTAAGAGTTTGATGCCAATAATAAAAATAAATTTAAATGTGTCCTTAACCGTCGAATCATGGTTAAATACCGATCTGCGATCAACAAAGCACTTTCCGTTTCATTCGCCATTCGTTTTCGGCGGGAAAACGACACAATTTTGCTATTTTTTTTCTTTGTTTATTTTTTTTTTAAATGAACCATGAAGTTTTACTTGGTCTATAAAAATAAGTGAGTGGTTTTTTTTTATTATGTGCAGTGATATGTGTACATCAAGTGCGAGATTATTCGTAAGTTAACCGTATACTTTATAGTCTACCGTATTTAGACATTTTGTATGGAGAATTGAACGTTTTAAATACCGTCCGCTAGGGGCGCTTATCAATACGGTAGACTATAAAGTATACAGTTAGCTCGCACTTGACGTGTTGGATAGTTAGTCGATTCGATACGACCGATAGTAATTTATAATTGATTAAAATTTAAAAAAAAATGAGCTCCGAGAATAAAAGTGATGTGTCGTTATTATCGATAGTGATTTCAAGATATTATAACAATGACCATAATGTTTGTAGAGTTGTATTATCATAGGCCATTCCCGTTTAAATTTTATTTTATTCACTGCTTTGATGCACCAGATTTATAAGCAACTACAGCCTTCGTATTTAATCGACAGTATAACCTATAATAGCGCCGGACGAACACACCAACTGATTAGCAAAGTTGGTAGTGACTCTGCTTTCTGCGCCGAGGGTCCCGGGTTCCAATCCTGGTAGGGACAAGCTTTGTGTGATGACCACGAATGTTTGTACCCGAGTCATGGATGTTTAATATGTATATAAGTATTATATACTGAGTTCGCTCTCAGTCCATTGTACGGTACCCATAACACAAGCGTTGCTTAACGTGGGACCGTATAGTTGGTGTGTTCGTATGGCGATATTTATTTATTTATTTTTATTATTCCAGCGGTCTCTACGACCCAGTTTTAGACGACCAAGAGCCGATATTCGAACCGTACGAACCGGACGCTTCCGACCCACAATCGCAACCGACTGAGGTATTTAAAATACAACAATTCATTGATGCGCCGGAGCCTTTACAGTTTTTAGAACCACCACCCTGTATCTTCCCACCACCCTTTGCTGAAAGTAGATCCCTAACGTCCTCCCCGTTCGTACTCCCTGCTAAACCTTACAGACCATTTTCTACAGAACCTTTAGAAGTACCGCCTATAGAAGATCCTATTATATTAAACCCAAATTACAAGGACCAATTTGGTTTGGACTCTGAAGAATTGAAACCTGATGAGTTACTGGGCTCTTATTATAAGGATTCCCTTGGAAAAGCTGATAATGAAACCAAATTTAAACTACCAATATCCGAGAAGTACGATCCTGAGGGTAATAGGGTGAAGATTGATCTTAATATTGAGAAAACTTTTAAGTATATAGAGTTTATTGAGGCTAGAGATGCTGTGTCCAAAGAAACGGTGGCAAATGGAGAAGTTACAACTAGAAACCAAATTTCTAGGACTGAAAATACTAAAAAGACAAATAAAGATGTTAAAACATCAACGAAAGAGAAGATTACTGACGTAAAAGATGTTCGAAAAGTCAGTAAACATGGTACATCAGAAGAAAAACATTCAAAAGAAAGTGTAGATGAAATAGTACAAGATGAATTGAGATACATGGAGAAAATGAAACTGGAAATTGATTTGGATAAGATTGAGGAAACAGCGTTGTCAGTGGTAGAAGAGAGCATTGAGAGAGCGGTCTCAGTCGCAGAAGAGATAAAAAAGGAGACCAATGAAGAACTAATTAATGAAAGAAGAGAATCTAAAATAGCCACAAAAATAGCTTCTGAAGTTAATGAAATAAAATCTGAAAATGATCATCAATTTATTGAGTCGACAGAAGATTCTAAGGATCCTAATGCGGACGCTCAGGAGAATACGGAGACTTTACACAAAGCCCGTAAATACAGCAAAAGTGAGACTAAAGAATATAAAAGTGAACAAGCTGAAGATACAGAAGTCTTAGATCATGAATATTATAAACGCGAAGAAGAAAAGAGTGAAATGAGAAGAGAGTCCAGAACTTATGAGAGTGATACAAAAGAATCTGAGATGACTGTCCAAGAACAGAAACTTATAAAGCCCACCGTACAAAAAGAACAGAAATCTTACGAAGAAGTGAACGTCGCAGAAGAGCAGGAGTATATTCAGGAAGAAAGAGTAATAGAAAGAGTTATTGAAGCTAACAATGCTACAGATAAAATCGAAGGAAAAGAAACAAAAAATGAGTTTCGTAAAGTTACTGAGTCCGTACTTAGTGATACTAAAAGTGATGCTGAACAAAGAATATATTCTATTGGTCTACAGACTATACCAAATATAAGGGGTGTTGTGACTTCATCTTACCACTACGATTTGCTTCTAAAAACATTCTTTATACATCTGACTGACGTCATGGTAGCTCTGTCTAGGTTTATTTTAACCCAACCTGTATTTAATAATGGAAAAGAGACTGCGACTGAAAATAAAACGTATGAGAGTGGAACCAGCCAAGTAAAAAGGAATGTACAAGAAGCATCTAAAGAGAAAACAATGGAGAAAGTTATTGAGCATAGACCTATAATCAAAGAGAGGAGAGACTCTAAAATTGAAAAAGTTACGAAGGTTCAATCAAGCAGAGTTGACAAAAAAGAACAAATCGTAAAACCTCAACCAGTCATACAATCTAAACAAGAAAATATCCAGAAAGATGTCAAACAAGTGATAGTTGAAAATTCAAAAGTCGAAAATGAGACTAAACAGCAAATGAAGACACGGAAAGAAAGCATAATAAACGGAGATGCTATTAAAAAAGATATAAAACAGGAGATGAGAGTTGAAAATGAATTCAAGGAAGAAAGACGTGAGAGTCGAACAACAAAGGATGGTACAGAAGTGACTGAAATGAGAAAAATATCAGGCGCATCAATGGCTCAATTGTCAGAAAAGAAACTATCCCAAGATCTCACACAGAAAATGGACGCAGTCATGGCTGAGTTTCAGACTAAAGCTACAGCAGATTTTATAGATATGGCAGAAGTCAAAAAGCAGATGAATGAACGCAGACGAAGATCTAGAAGTAAAAGTCAAGTGGAAGAAGAAGTCATGAGAGAGAGTGACCCTCTAGAATGGTTAGATAAAGTTGACAGTAGAAGAGCTTCTCAAGAACGCACTGAAGTAAGAAAAGAGTTTTCTTCTACATCAGAGTCTTATGAAAAAAATAAACAGGCTAAAAGAACCAAATCACCTAGACAAACGTATATAGCTATAGTAGAATCTCACGTTTATACAAATCATGACGCTATTTTCGAGGAACAAGTGTCAGAACTGTCTGAAACATCGTCCGTACAAAGTGCTGAAGAGATTAATACAGCTTTTGAAGCTTTACAGATGGAAACTACTGAAAACGTAGCTATTGAGAACGCTGTAAGACAGCTTGAAACTGCTGAAACAGTAGTTGAAGATAATTACTTAGATATTGCTAGCTCTAAACGTGAAGCCACAGTCGAAACGGTCAGTGAAATGGTCCATGGCACTGAGGACATTAGAGATTATAAGACCGAACAGAAAGCTCTGGTTAAGAATGAGATACAAGAAGTGTTAGTGCAAGAAAGCAATGAAATAATAGAACCTGTAATAGATATAAAAGCGACTAAATTAGAAACAGTTAATGTTGATATTAACCAATCTCTTACTATAGCCGAATCGCAAGAAATTAATGTAAATGAGTCTAAAAGTGACATAACGAATGCCAATGAAATCAAGAAGGAAACTGTGTCTATTGTATCAGAAGATCATAGACAAAATGCTGTAAAAACAGAGTCAATAGCAGATGGGTTTACTGAGCTAGCACATGCACAACAAATGGAATCTAAATATGAAGTTATCAAACCTGAGTATCAGATAGTAGAAGGAGAGGACATTACAGAAAATGTTGTGATCAAATCAAATAATGAAAAGAAATATGAGGTCTTAGATGCGTCCGCCGAGTTAAAAATAGTTAAAAAAATAGAGATTGAGTCGCAAGCAGAAATAATTGAGATAGAAGATGAGAATGAGTTAGTCAGAGAAAGTGGAGTAGACGCACAATCAGTAATTAACAAACTAGAAATCATGAAATCGTTAGAAATTGACAAATCTCAGAATATCACTGAAAAATCAATAGCCACTTCTGGATTTGATTCTAATATTCTAAATGATGAATTGAATGGGATGAAAGAAGATTCTGAATTTATCAGCCAAACAGAAAAATCGAAATTAGATCAGTCTGAAACGCAAACCAAAATGAAGCAAACTGTTGTAACTGCGGAATCTGAATCCAGCCAATCAGCGTTATCTAAAATAAACCAATCAGTAAGTGAAGTAGCACAACATTCTGAAACCAATCGAGCATCTACAGCTTCGAAATTTGAATTCAAATCAGCCACCCAATCAGATATGACTTCAGATTCATCTTCATTTATTACAATGGATGACAAAAAACTAGCTTTAGACACAGAAATCGCATTGAATAGACAAATTTCAGCACAGAGTGATGAAAACAATAATATCGATACCCCGACACCTAGCACGGTCCCTCCTACACCCCTAGTCGATGAATATGTCTTTAAACTAACCATCCCCCTCCCTAAAAGTAGAGGTTCCACGCCGGTACCTAGGGACTGCACTCCTCCCAACGAAGAAGATCCACATATTGTTAAAAAGAAATTAGTGCCTTATATTGAGACGACAATTGAATCGGTGCTTTATGATCCACCGTTGCCAACTCCTCCTGGAAGTAAGGCTCAATCTCCAGTTTATACTAAGCCGGGATTAAGGGGAGGCTGTGATAAAACCGAGTACTGGAGGAACAGAAAGGTATGTCAGTGTTTGGGAATATCCGCCATCCACCATTTTTCTGGATTTCATGTCATAGTATACAGGTCATTCAGAAAAGGTACACTAACCCTTGAGTCCTTGTTTTTTTAGCGCATTTCAAGTCAGAAAATCGGTAACTATATCAATTGGAAAAGATGTTTGTTGGGTTGGGGACTTCATTTATTTTTCATTACGTATCATAAATCTTGATTTCTTACATTTACGCGAATACTCCACATTGAAATAAAACTAATTCAACTTTAGATTTTACACTACTTTTGTCACATACATCATCATGCGCCATGACTTTTAAAATACCATTACTTGCTCAGGTTACCTCAGTACTTTTCTTTTTTTCTTTTTTTTTTTTACATGTGGAAATGCAATCACGCATCGTCCCTCACGCCCCGGGGGGGACGAGATCTTAACCTAGATCTTGGTTTGGATAATGTTAACAAAACTGCATAATTACTATTTACATTCAATTGCAATATATTTCTAATTGCCTCTTAAACGCATCGAAATTAAAGTCCTAAATCCTATCTAGGAGGAGATACGGGAGATTGAACGAAAATCATCTTTACTAGCATCAGCAATTGACGAAACCATTAAAAGCATTGAAGAATACAAAGAAGAAGTCGGCATCGACTTCAATGATGATGTTGAAGTCCAAGAATTTAAGTCTAAAAAGGTCACAAAGTCTTTTGAAAGTAGCTCTAATAGAGAAGTTACTGCACACAGTGATACACCTCAAAATGAATCGAAATTCGACGAAAGGGCTGAAAAACCACACGATACCGAATTGAAAGAATCAGTTAACAAAATAGACATAGAACAATTTAAGTCAGAAGATTTAGAACCTAAAGTTGACGAATCAGAATATAAAATTGAAATATTTGAATCTAAAGATGAATCAGAGTTTAAAAATAAAAATGAAATTATTGAAGTTGAATCAACTTATAGTGAGCATACACCCGATGCAAAAGACGATACAGTTGAAACTCCAAATATTGAATCAGACTCTATTACTGAAACTGAAAAAGTTAAATCAACAACTATTGAAAATAAGGTTACCGACTCAAAAACAGTAGAAGTAAGAGAAGCTTCAACTGAAAATAGTATAGTGGAGCCTGAAAATCTTATAAAAAGTGTAATTAAAACGGTGACAGAATCGAGGGCAACCAATCAAACAGGATTACCTGAAGTACAATCAGCTGAAAACAATGAAAAATCTGAATCTTTGCCTGGATTCAGGCCTGTAGTATTCCATCCTGAAACTACGCCGAAGCGTGAAATACCATACTTAGATGTGCCTGTAAGTATTATTTCTGTTTTTTTATAATAAAGAATACATGTTATTCCGTCGAAGTAGTAAACTACTCACTAGAATATGTTACAATACTTGCTCACAACATTTTCTTATACGCAATCAAAGATTTTTTTTTTATCGAACTCATCTGATGGTAAGTGACGATGAGATCTACAATGGAGCATACTTACCTAGAAGGTACCTGTTCACTCTCGACTTGAAAACACCCAGATTGTAGTCAACGGGGAACAAAGACGTCGGCAGCGTGTTCCATTCCTTGGCAGCTCGCACGATGAAAGCAGAAGCTATTCTAGAAATTAATTTACTATGCATTCCACAATTCGCAACATATGGGTACTTAAATATTTATGAGGACCGACCTGAGCACAGCAATAATGAAGGAGACAGTATGACATAGTATGTTTGTAGAATTGAACTGCGCCTCTAGCGGGCAGTATTTAAAGCTTTCAATCCTCCATACGAAATGTCCAAATACGTAGACTATAAAGTATGCGGTTATTTCACGAATAATCTCGCATTTGACTCTGTGTACGGTCCCAATTTAAGCGACGCTTGTATTATGGATACAGTACAATGGTCCAATTGTAAACCTAGTATATATAATACTCATATAGAAATTAAACATCCATGACTCGGGTACAAGCATTCGTGCTCATCACACAAAGTTTGTGACCCTACCAGAATTCGAAGCCGGAACCTTGACTGCAGAAAACAGGGGCCCCAAGTCTGCTAACACAATCGATTCATAATCGAACGGCAACCGCATACTACCTGTCACTTTTGACAGCTATCCCATACTCTGTCAAAAGTGACAGTTATTATGCGTTTGCTTTTCGATTATGAATCGATTGTGTTAGCAGACTTGGGGCCAGGATCACTACCCACTGAGCTAATCAGGTCGTTAGGAGATAACGAAGATTGCCAAGGCAGATTTCTTTCAAATCTACTACTGTCTGTTAATTTATCTTTATTATTGCAGTTACTAGAATTGAAACCTCCATCTCAAGGTGGTCGACAATCTCCATATTTAACTGACACCGGAGAGTCAATTGGCACCATCCAAGGAATCGTTGATGGTTTGGAAGAAGTTGTCATTGATCCCGAAGTAGCGAGTAAGTAACACATGTATTAGCATGAGGTCGTTAGACGATGGAATAATTAGCTCAAAGGTACCACAAGAAAGGGGAAATAAATTCCCTTACTGACAGATAGCCAAGTTGGTAGATCGCTTGCCTCGGTAACGAGGATCGCAGCTTCCAACCCCGAATCGCACCTCTGGGATTTGATGTGCGAATCTCATTTTCAACCATGATTATCACTTACTAAACTAGAATAAATTCGTGTAAATATAAGAAGTCAAAAAACGGTAAATGATGACAATTTATTTCACAGAAGAGCTCGGCAAGCCCGGGATTCCTGAGGAAATTATGGCCGAATTGATTTCAGGAGAATCAGAGATGATGAGAGAGGCACACGTCATGGGGTGAGATGATTTAGCATTCTTTTTTAATATCTTCAATATTCATCCGTTGCGCAGTGGCCTGTAGGTCATTATAATACCAGCCCTTTTAATGTCCCACTGTTGGGCACGGGCCTCCCCTCAATGCGAGGGATTAGGCCATAGTCCACCACGCTGGCCCGGTGCGGGTTGGCGGACCTCACACGTCTTTCGAGAGGCTCTCTCAGACATGCAGGTTTCCTCGCGATGTTTTCCTTCACCGTTTAGCAAGTGATAATAATGATATTTATGTAAATAAAATAAATGAATATGTTAACGAAAATATACAAAAACACTAAACAGACTATATTTGACGACCATTAGCGCAGTTGGTAGTGAGTCTGCCTTCTGCACTGAGGGTCCCCGGTTCGAATCCTGGCAGAGACAAACTTTGTGTGATGAACATGAATGTTTTTACCCGAGTAATGGATGTTTAGTATGTGTATAAGTATCATATACTGGGTTCGCCCCCAGTCCCATAATGCAAGCGTTGCTTAGTGTGGGACCGTATAGTTGGTGGGTTCATCTGGCGATGTTATTATATCTATTTTCTTTGGTTAAAACAGCCTCTCAAGAGTGATAAACTCACACATGCACCGAATCGACGACGCCGACGAGGATGCCCAGAAGATAAAACCAGCGATACCCTCACTAAAAGACTCTGAAGTCTTGAAAGCCTTGAACGAGGACATAGCGAGGACTAAGGAACAGGAGAAGAAGAAGGAAGAAAAGAAATGGACTAAGTTCCTGCAGAAACCAAAAAGGCCGGTACCCAAAGCGATGTTTGGATATCATGGTTGGACGGCGCCTGAACCAGAGCAGGACCATATTGAGGTAGGTATAGACAAAAAAAACATCAGAATCACGCAAATCAAAAATAGAACTAATTTTAAGAATTTTATCGCGTTTATATTATGTTCTTTTTGTTCCTGACATTTCGGCTGCTTTACAGCAACCATGGTCACGGGAGGACTGAGGTGGTGGACGGATGGTTGTTGTAAAGCAGCCAAAACGTCTGGAATGAAATTGAAAAGCGCCTCTAGCGTACGGTATTTAAAACTTTCAATTCTCTTCAGATACTTCAGATATTGCACATTTGGTAGTCTACTAGTTTTTCAAGACCAGCGGCTTACCACTGACCAGCCATTCAACTGCCATAGAACTATTTCGCATTCTGCACTTCAGTCTGATACACATCAGTTTATTGTAGCTAAGTAATATACTACTCGTTATCTGACGTTTCTAGCCGTTGACACTGAAATGAGACTCCATCACGACGACATTCAAGTTTTAGCAGAATAGCCTATCTGTCACAGTCGTAATGGAACCTCAATAGTGTGTCGCTAGATTGGCAATCGTGTCATTTTATTTAAATTAGCAGAATTGGGCCCCTGAAGGTGAATGCACCTTTTTCTTCCCTTTTTTCAAGTTATGTATTTTAATTAATTACTTTGTTGCGCTTGCGTCTTCAGCTTGTCGTATCAATTTTTTCTTCTTTTTGTAATTGCTGCCGCGAACCTCCGGTGTTGCCCGATTAGTTCCTCTACGGCTAGTGAGCTATTTAGTCGACGTTAACAGAAGGACTTTTACTGGCTCAAAAGCATCTCGTGAGAGCTGAAATTGACCCACTCAAATGTCTAAAGGCACCGAGCCGCTAACCTCGTTGAGCGAACGATACCTAATAGTCTTGTTTGTCATCTCACGGCCAGAGATGCATTATCTTACGTCTATTTTGATTCTCGTTTCCTTGTTGACTGCGGATGCTGTAACATACGTGATATTGATGATATTCTACAATGAATTCTTGGCGACAATTCAATGATTTCCAATTGGCAATTAAAATGATAAGATATACCTTAGTTTGATTTAGTTTTTGATAGTGTACGGTTGTGAGTCAGTGTGACGATAAGTGGATAAGACTTTTGTGAGTATATTAATTTATGATAGCCTTTCCCAAAGTGGACGATAACGCCCTCTAGTGGGAGTTGCAGGCCTAAAGGGGCGGTAAGAGACCCAGAATAATAATTAATAATAGAAGAATAATTTGAAGTTATAGTGGTTTTTAAGAAGGTGAAAAAATGGGAGCGCTAAAAAATAATTCATTCTCAAAGTGGGCAGTAGACAAAATAAGTTTGGGAGCCTCTGATTTATGAGAACCATTAAGTACAGTACTTGTGAATCGTCAAAATTGTTAGAAAATGCTAAGCTACTACTTTACCACCCGTTCGGAATGCCGTTCCTATAGATAAGATCGGGCGAGAAACTCCATGGTGGCTATCAAATTTTAAAGTCTTGGGCTTAACGTCTATATACCATAACATTGACGGACAATATTCTTGTCTTCCTTGCACCAGTAAATTGTAATAATAGACTTCCTGTCTTCGTAGCTTGTTCATTAAGCCCTAACTTGGTAAAAGGTTTTATCTATGAATTTCCATTGGCATTTGCAACGAGAATTATGGGTTTTATTATGCTAATTCGAATTGACGAAAACTTGTGAGTTTTTTTTTTAAGTTTTTTTTTCTTTAAGTAAAATCTTTTTCTAAGTTTTCGTCCATTTGATCCCCAAGATTTGTAGAATGTTTCCATGCCAAAATTACACAAAATTGAATTAATTGATTGATTGAAAATTGATGAAGACTCGAGTTAGATTTTTTACAAAATAAAATAAACTAAGTACTGTTCTCTTTTAATCGGACAACAAAATTACCAAAAAAAAAATGCTAATTCGAATTGAAATAAAACTAATCTTAAAAAACGTTTTTTACGTTACCGACATTTCGGCTGCTTTACAGCGACCATGGTCACGGGAGAACGTAAAAAACGTATAATAAACGCGATAAAATCCGTAAGATTCGTTGTATTTCAATGTGTAGTATTCGCGTAAATATAAGAAATCAATAAGTATGCTAATTCGAAGTTGTTTTTGGAAAAAAAGATTATTAATTTAATTTCTATTGTTTCAGGAACCGTATAAAGTTAAAATAGTGAAACAGCCGAAGCCGAAGGTTGCGCCTGATTATAAGCCCGAGGTAAACTTAATAATGTAGTATTTTAATTTAAAAAAAAAATATAACATTTATTAAAACCGTTGTTATACATCGTGATTCGGAACGGGTTCAGTACAGACTTCCGAACGTGCGCTTCTTATTTGAAGTCAGAATTTCGATAAGTAGGTACTTATGGCAATTTTTGACGAGCTGATTAGCTCAGTTGGTGGTGACCCTGCCTTCTGGGCCGAGGGTCCTGGGTTCAAATCCTAGAAAGGGAACAAACTTGGTGTTATGAGCACGAAAGTTTGTATCCGAGTCATGGATATTTGATAATATCTATATAAGTATTATATACTGAGCTCACCCTCAGCCCATTGTACGGTACCCATAATACAAGCGTTGCTTAGTGTGGGACCGTATAGTTGGTGTGTTCGTTTGGCGATATATTTTGATTATATTTTCGAAAAAAAAAATGGTCACATAGACAACTGTCATTTTGTTGGGAGCAAAATTATTTTTTACCACGATCGACATATCGCATTTCTGACTACAAATAATAATATCTTCCCTTTCTGTATCACGCTGTACAATTAATATCTACAGATACCTAGCACGATACTTATATTGTTATGTGGTTCTCCTACTAGGAATTAAAATTAAGTGTATAAGCGTTTATAGGCTAGAGTTTGGAGGGGCTGGGCAAGTGAACTTCATGAAAAAGAAAAAAAATATTTTTGAATGTATTGTCTACTATTTAGAAAAAAAAATATCGTTCTGTGATTTTCTAGATTGAATGCAACCACGTACCTACTGACACAATAAATTATGTTTATATAATTTCCTAGTTATTTACATATTTACTAATAGTAATATTATATTAATGTACCTATTAATTAACTAAATAAATGCTTGATTGTGTTAATTTTTTAAAAATTATTTATACGCCCTGTAACTGACTTTTTGGCGGGAACTTGAAGCGCAAAGTTGTCTTTTTTTATTTAATTTTTTTGTAAATGTGTTTCTTTGACAAATAATGTGTAATATTAGCCGGATATTAACCAATGTGCGTTCATAAACGTGCGCGAGTGAAGGTGATTGAAATAAAATAGTATAACTTGACTTTTCAAGTTCTGCCAAGATGTCCGGTAATTTTTTTTTCAGTGAAGTATCCACAGCTTTTCTGATGGGGGTGGGGGATCCATTTGATCACCATCATCGTCATCGACATCATCATGACCATCAGGGTTTCTAATTATATTTCTTCTAATGAAGAAATACTCAACACTGGCAAAACGGCACTATTTTGTAGCCGATTACCAAGCTAAAAAAGAAGAACCATTTTCACGAAGACATCTTTCAAGCTCGTTTACATATCCCCAAAATTATAGTATCTCTTAAAAAATTACTTGACTGTAAGCTAAGTTGGGCTGCTTTCTGTGCTAACCGACCCCGGTTCAAACCTGGTAGGGACAAACTTTGTGTGATGAGCACGAATGTTTGTACCCGAGTCATGGATGTTTAATATCTATATAAGTAATATATACTGGGTTCACCCTCAGTCCATTGTACGGTACCCATAATACAAGCGTTGCTTGCTTGTATATAATACTTATATAGATATTAAACATCCATGACTCGGATACAAACATTCATACTTATCACACAAAGCTTGTCCCTACCAGGATTGAACCCGAGACCGTCGGCACAGAAATCAGGATCACTACCAACTGCGCCTATCATGCCGTCAAATATATTCCATTAAATTTTTACCATAAGTATATTCAACATCTCATTTCGCATTCCCATCATCATTCAGGACTTCGACACCGGCCCCCTCCCGTGGGAGGAGAGGCAGTTAATCGAAGCCTCATTGCCACCCATTGAACCCGAAGAACCCATTCTCATACCCGAAGAGGGCCCAGAGTTTCTGGAAGCAGTCGATCCGCTGCCGGAGAGTGAGGTGCCGGATTTGGAGGATACCGGTAAGGTCTTCAAAAGGTTATCAACGTCTAGTCAGTACAGTACTTATGAATCGTCAAAATAGTTACAAAACGCTAAGCTACAACTTTACCACCCGTTCGGAATGCCGTTCCTATGGAGAAGAACGGGCGAGAAACTCCATGGTTGCTCTTTTTGGAAAAGATCTTTTACATTTTTGAGCAGCACATTGTTATAGGCGTGTGAGAATAATGTGGGAAGGGCTAGGCAGACTTTAGCAGCTGGTCAAAAAAAGTGCTAACTCTAAATGTATCATTACAAGTTAATGGCTACGGTAAAGTAGTAGTCTAGGAAGGTACCGTACAACTTGGACCGATGATCATCGCACGCGTCTCGCAATCTGGAATTTCTGGATTTCATGTGCGAATCTCATTTCCAACCACGATTATCACTTGCTAAACGGTGAAGGAAAACACCGCGAGGAAACCTGCATGTCTGAGAGAACCCCTCGAAAGACGTGTGAAGACCGCCAACCCGAACTGGGCCAGCGTGGGGGACTATGGCCTTATCCCCCTCGCATTGAGGGAAGGCCCGTGCCGAAAAGTGGGACATTAAAAGGGCTGGTATTATATGTCAAAAATGCAAGCCAGAATCCACAGCCGTTACCAACGAATACGCTGAGGTTTGACCCTCAGCAACTCCCGGGGACCAGCTAATATGGTGTTTGAATGTATGAAAAATAAGCTTTAAATTGTGGCTATCCTAAAAGATTCTAGCTTTTTATAACTATCAGTTTCATTTTTTCTGTGTTTAAAATCATAAAATAAAATAATGTTCATTTTTTGGTTCGGTCACGTGATCAAACACGCTCTGGATTGTTGGTTGATGCGTTGTGACTAATCTTAGGGAGTTTATCGTGTTTTTATTTATACTTTTTTACGTCCTCCCGTGACCATGGTCGCTGTAAAGCAGCCGAAACGTCGGGCACGTAAAACACGTATAATAAATGCGTTTTTTTTTATACATTATAGGGAAGTATTTGATCTCGATCTCACCTGATGGTAAGTGAAGATGAGATCTACGATGGAGCATACTTGCCTAGGTAGGAAGGCGGCAATAGATCGAGACGCTACATTCACTAGGCACATGCAGCGCAGCTGATCTGACCCGCCATCCATGAATGGCAACACCGAACATCATGCCGGAACACGGCTAGGCCGCTTGGCGACATGGCTTTGTTCAGTGGGTGGTGACTAACCACGGCTGAAGCCTACCACCAGTAGAGTTGTCACCTGGTTGGCACCACCCAGGGTCACGTGTAGGGTATCTCGAGGGTACTTAATTCTCCTACGGACGAAGGTTACTCGACCCCATAAAATCCATAAGATTTGATTTATTTCAATGTGTAGTATTCGCGTAAATATAAGACACCAATGCATTCAAATAGCCTACTGTTTTGGAGTCCGCTACGAAATTAACTTCAAAAGAAAATAGCAAGAGTTGGAAGGACAATAGTGGAGATTGATCAACTAATGAACGAGGAGATGATACGACCATTTCTCTTTCCATAGGGATTCCACTATCACCAGTCGAGTTACGAGAGCCCACACCACCTGTTCTCACTGAAGAATTAACTCCAGAGGTAACACCGGAAACAGAAGATCAAGAAGAAGAAAGAGAAGAGTTAGTAGAAGAGAGAGAGACAGAAGTCATGGACAACAGATTGGCAGACCAGCTCGTTAGAAGCGTTAAGAGTATGGTTGGTAAGTATAAAAATCGCCAGACGATCACACACTAAGCAACGCTTGTATTATGGGTACCGTACAATGGACTGGGGGCGAACTCAGTATATAATACTTATATAGATATTAAACATCCATGACTTGGGTACAAACGTTCGTGATCATCACATAAAGTTTGTCCCTACCAGCATTCGAACGGGACCTTCGGTACAGAGAGCAAGTTCACTACCAATTATATATCATTTGGTCATAGACTTGCGAAAATCCCATTAGTAAGTATAAACAATCGTATAAATAAACTATGTTTTTTATTGGTAGATCCTAATGCAACATTGGAACAACAGTTGGCTCAGATGCGAGCCCAACTGGCTGCGCTGGCGCAACTGCCGGAAGTCATTCAGGAGACCTTGGAGCTGGTCACCAGGCAACTGAGCCAGATTGGAAAACAGGTATAAACTCACTCAGAGGAAGACATAAAACACGGCCCCAGGTCTGCTAACACAATCGATTCGTAATCGAACAGCAACCGCATAGTAACTGTCACTTATGACACATATCCCATACAATATCTGTCAAAAGTGACAGATATTGTGGTATTGATGGTTGCTGTAAAGCAGCCGAAACCTCGCTAACGTAAAAACATAAAATAAACGCAATAAAAACCAATCAATATCGTTCAGTAGTTTTTATTAAGAATTGATGTTTTGCTTTTCAGGAATTTTCAACTCCTCAGACCAAAAGCGATAATTACGAGCAAGATGAAGGTATATGTTAACTATAATATTTACCAAAATCATTATCATTCCCCAGTCTTATAGACCAGACTACAGATTGCAGTACATCAAGTGCGAGATTATTCGTAAGCTAACCGTATACTTCATAGTCTACGTATTAAGACACATAGTATGGAGAATTGAAAGTCTTAAATAATGTGCACTAGAGGCGCCGTCCAATCTATACTAATATTATAAATGTGAAAGTTTGAATGGATGGATGTTTGTTACTCTTTCACGCCCGAACGGCTGAACGGATCTGGATTAAATTTGGCACAGAGATAGATTATAGTCTGGAATAGCACATAGGCTACTTTTTATCCCGGTAAAATGTATGGTTCCCGTGGGATAGATGTTTTAATTTTTCATACCTTTTTATCGCGGGTAACACCACCGGGCGCAGCTAGTTTGCCATAAAATGTGTCTAAATACGAAGACTGTGAAGTATATGGATTGCTTGCGAATAATCTCACACTTGACATCCTGCAACAGATTAAAAATACTATTCCCGTGTAACAGATACGCAGAACCACAACGGATACGAATCTCAAGAAGAATCTGACGAAGTCCAGAAAGAAGTAAGATTTGAGGCGGCTGCAGAAGAATCTCATAATACCAACGGCATCGAAGAAGCTAAAATGGTGATAGAAGAGATAGTCGAGGATCAAATGCTGGTGGAAGATAAACTGATGAATGTGGAACATCAGAACGAGAACAAAGATGGTGTGAAAGTACAAAAAGTACCCGAGATGCTGGAAGAGGAGACGAGATCGGAGAAACAGAAAAAGGTTGGTGATTGTTAACACTTTTCTTTTCTACTTATATTATCATTCCACAGCTGGGCAAAGGCAGTGGCGTAGCATAGATCATTAGCACCCGGTGCGGATTTCAAATTTGCAGCCGTCTTATTTTTGCTATTCATTATAAAAATTTGGGGCATGGTAACGACAAAAAAAGACGAAAAAAACACTGGAAGTTTTTTTTTACCAATTTTTTTTTCATATCTTATTTTTTTTTCTCTAACCGCCACCTGCGAAATGCCGCCCCCGGCAAAGTGCCACCCGGTGCGGACCGCACCCTCCCCCCCCCCATGCTACGCCACTGGGCAAAGGTGATATGTGTTGTGCCTTCCAATATCATGAAAAATAATTACACGCGTTTTTTTTAAGGTGGATGTTTATTGATTGATTGACGTAAACTATGAAGTATACGGTTGGTTTACGAACAATCTCGCAAGACACGCGAATTACGTACTTAATACACAATCAAATTAAATTTATTGATTCGTTTAACACACAAACTAACTGAAAATTATTTTTAGTTTTTACTTCTAAACTTAGACGGGTGAATAAATTGTGTACGTGATTCTGGATAAGCGTATTCCCAATATCTAGGAACAGCCTCGTCAACCCCAATCGAAGCAGCCCACCGCCCCTAGAGCCTGCAAGCCGCAGCCGAAATTTGGCCCTCTCGACCCCGACCAGAGGGCTGTAGTCCTCCCCGGAGGAAGGAGATGGCGGAGGACTGAGGACGTTTATAACGAGCAGTTGATCGCTGAAACATTAGCCGCGCAAGCGGAGCTGATTCAGGGGAAGGCACTAGGGTATTATATTATATTTATGAAGTTTTGTATCCCCCAAAAATATAAGGTGTAAAAAGATTGTGTAGGACATTTTAATAGGTTGATGATTAGGTCATACCGATCACGTTTATGTATAAAATAACTGTGTATTACTGGTTGTTTTTTCTTTAAGAAAGCGAACCACTTGATAGTAAATCTATACTAATCTATACTAATATTATAAATGTGAAAGTTTGGATGGATGGATGGATGGATGTTTGTTACTCTTTCACGCCCGAACGGCTGAACGGATCTGGATGAAATTTGGCACAGAGATAGATTATAGTCTGGAATAACACATAGGCTACTTTTTATCCCGGTAAAATGTATGGTTCCCGTGGGATAGATGTTTTAATTTTTCATACTTTTTATCGCGGGTAACACCGCCGGGCGCATCTAGTAGACAATAATTGAAGGCGTTAGTGTTCTTTTTTTTACGAAATGAAATGCGATGAAATAAAAGTGTTATTTATATGACATCCCCATAGAACATTTTTGATAATGTTTGACAGTATTGATGACATTTACACTTTGACACTGGTATTTTATAGCTTTTTTAATTTTGGTGTACGACGCTGGGTGCCCTTTGGAGCCTGTCAGTATATTTTTATTTGTTGTTGTAGTCTTGCCCTGTATCATAAATATGAATTCCTCGTTTAACTACTCTCTATTATTTTCGGTTGAACTGTACGTGTAGTCATTTCGGTTGAACTGTACGTGTAGTCATTTTTAAATGTCAAAACAATTAAGTTTTTTTTTAAATATTGTCTTTATAACCTACTGACCGTTGATGGACCTGTCAAAATGTTTTTTACACTATTATTTTTACACCTTATAGTATAGATACTTAGCAACGTGTGAGTGTTCACGTAAAGCATCAAACCAGCTGCGCTATTCTGAAATTGTCATTTGCGAAATCCACTAGGGAAACCGCGGTGAGATCATAGTTCCGTATGAATTCTTCTTCTTTCTTTACGAAATGAAATGCGATGAAATAAAATGGATATAAATATGGCCTCACCCACAACTCAGCGGGTACTTTGCCAATGTCAAGTAATTAATAGCGATAACGCATTCAATAAATACACATTATAAATAAAATAATGGATGTGACATGATGATATGAAAATGGCGTCGTATGAATTCTTAAATTGAGTGAGTTCTACACTAGCGCCACTAAGTGACGACGGAAGTGCGAAGAATTACGTCGAGTGAGAATTTTGACGTTTTTCTATCTTGTTCTTTCTTTACGAAATGAGATACGATATACTTTTTGTATTATGAAACAAAATTCGCCCGCCATATCGTGGACTTTCAAGATGGCTTCTGAGGTCAATTACTTTTTTCAAAATAGCTCTGCTGGGCTCGTAAAAAAAAAAACATATATTCAAACTGTTGACATTCATTGTGTGACATTTTGTAGGTTTGAGAGCGAACATCTCACACGCGACTCCAGGTTTGTCATTTCATTCATTATACACTATTTATTTATCTATTTGTGTATATAATTTAAGGTCTAACAAGAATATTGTAAATTTATTAAAAAATACGTGATTAAAAACAAAGATTCTGATTCTAAGAGCAGTGGCGTAGCATAGGTCATTAGCACCCGGTGCGGATTTCAAATTTGCCGCCCTCTTATTTTTTCTATTAATTATGAAAAAAATGGGGCATGGTAAAAAGGGTACTTTTATTCAATAACGCCAACCTGAAAAGTGAAATTAATATTTTATAATTTATGTAAAAAATAAGGATCAAAAATTATTATACCTGGTAACGACAAAAAAATGTCGAAAAAAACACTGAAAGAAATTATTACTTAAGGTGGAAGCTCAGGGTCAGGGCGCGAAATTCAAAATGTCAATGGTTTTTATTTTTTTACGAAAAATGTGGACATCTTTACGATGTAATTTAGTGTTTTGCGATATTAACATTCTGCATTGGATGTCCCGATGTATTAAGTTTGCTTAAAAAAATACCTAAAGCGATACAACACCATAAAGTTAGTAAAAGTAGCGGCTTTTACAAACCTTATGGTATTGTATCGGATTATGTACTTTATTAAGCAAACTTAATACATCGAGACATCCAATGCAGAATGCTAATATCGCAAAACACTAAATTAAATCGTAAAAATGTCCAAATTTTTCGTAAAAAAATAAAAACCATTGACATTTTGAATTTCGCGCCCTGACCCTGAGCTTCCACCTTAAAATAATATTTTTTTACTCAATTTTTTTTTCTATAACCGCCACCTGTGAAATGCCACCCCCGGCAAAGTGCTGCCCGGTGCAGGTATAGGTACCTTGTATACATCCAAATGCACTTGGTAAAAAGCGGTTATTTTAATATTACAAACAGACACTCTAATTTTATTTATTTGTATATGTATATATGATTGTTTTTTTTTTAAACTAGCCATCTTATCAGTGTACAGAAATCATATGTAATGTAGAAAATTGTGTTCTCGGTCGGCAATGCATACTTATATATTTAGATCACGATAATTAGGCAGGTAGGTACTTACTTATAAGGATTTAGTCATTAATATTTCGCTTAGCTATAATGTTTTCATTCATGTAAATATATTTTGTGCGTAAGTGGTGTATAAACGAATTCACTAGATATTCTTAGCTATTACATGATGCACGCACACTGAATTTATTGTTACCTACATGTACATTTCATGTAAAATATATTTTGTGTGTTGTGTTTATTATATTATTATCCTATCTTAAGAGGGAAGCGCAAGGTCAGGGCGCGAAATTCAAAATGTCAATGGTTTTTATTAGCGATAAAATACTCCAAAGTTAGTAAAAGTAGCGGTTTTTACAAACCTTGGAGTGTTGTATCGCTTTAGGTATTTTTTTAAGCAAACTTAATACATCGAGACATCCAATGCAGAATGCCAATATCGCAAAAAACTAAATTACATCGTAAAGATGTCCAAATTTTTCGTACAAAAATAAAAACCATTGACATTTTGAATTTCGCGCCCTGACCCTGAGCTTCCACTTTAATATGAATAGGTCCGCTTACATCGCTTGTTGTCTCTTAATCATAGGTTTTTGAATACTTAGAAAACATTCGACAATTCTGTTATGAATGTGTCAGTAAAATCTTTTAACAATTACATATATTAGTTGGAGCGGCAGGAAGTTCCGGGCTAAGTAAAAATATAGACTTGCCCGGTTTTGGCTTAATTCGCCTGTGTTTATCGCTCATTAAAAATATATTAATACTAACTGATCCGGAAAACGTTGTTTTGCCATATAAATTATTTCTAGGAAATATTTTTATTGTTAAATATTTGCGATTATAAATTGAGATATAAACTATCCTATCTTTCAAGTTGGATTAAAATGCACACAGTGTGCAAAATTTTATTTAAACGGTTTAGTAGTTTAGGAGTCCATAGCGGACAAACACCGTGACACGTAATTTATATATATTGCGATTATAAATTGAGATATAAACTATCCTATCTTTCAAGTTGGATTAAAATGCACACAGTGTGCAAAATTTTATTTAAACGGTTTAGTAGTTTAGGAGTCCATAGCGGACAAACACCGTGACACGTAATTTATATATATTGCGATTATAAATTGAGATATAAACTATCCTATCTTTCAAGTTGGATTAAAATGCAACAATGTGCAAAATTTTATTTAAACGGTTTAGTAGTTTAGGAGTCCATAGCGGACAAACACCGTGACACGTAATTTATATATATTATATTGAGATATAAACTATCCTATCTTTCAAGTTGGATTAAAATGCACACAGTGTGCAAAATTTTATTTAAACGGTTTAGTAGTTTAGGAGTCCATAGCGGACAAACACCGTGACACGTAATTTATATATATTATTTATATTATATATATTATTGAGATATAAACTATCCTATCTTTCAAGTTGGATTAAAATGCACACAGTGTGCAAAATTTTATTTAAACGGTTTAGTAGTTTAGGAGTCCATAGCGGACAAACACCGTGACACGTAATTTATATATATTAAGATATTAAGATAAGTTTTGAGAAAGCTAAAAAAAATTAACATCATCTTCAACCACTTGTAACATTAATTACCAGTAGGTACGTCAAGTGCGAGCTAACTGTATACTTTATAGTATACCGTATTTAGACATTTTGTATGGAGAATTGAAAAGCGCCCCTAGCGGACGGTATTTAAAATTTCAATTCTCCATAAAAAAAATGTCTAAATACGGTAGACTATAAAGTATACGGTTAGCTTACGAATAATCTCGCACTTGACGTACTGTAGCGTTAGTTCGTGTGCTCACGTGTGTTTTCTGTTTGTTTGCATGTTTGCTGTGGCAGATTGACATATGGAACACAGTTTGGCCCTGGGGTGACACCAAGCCTTACTGTAGAAAGTATAGGTATGTAGCTAAATTTTACATAAATAGTTAATAATGTTGAAATAAACCTAATCTTACGGATTTTATCGCGTTTATTTTTTGTTTTTTACATTCCCGACGTTTCGGCTGCTTTACAGCAACCATAGTCACGGGAGGACTGAGTGAGCACTTTCTGCGTAGATCGGACCACAAGCAACAATTTAATATGTGGGTACCCCCGTACAAACTATGCCACCAGGACGTCAACCACCTCAGTCCTCTCGTGACCATGGTTGCTGTAAAGCAGCCGAAACGTCGGGAACGTAAAATCAAAAAATAAACCGCGATTCAATCCTTAAAATTAGTAAAAGAAAGTTAATGGTTTACATGAATAAACAATATTCAGATTCTGATTCTACTATTGGATGATCTTCGCATATTTCCAGGGAGTCAAACTGCCACCTAGTTGATTTCCGTAAGCTTCGGAACACCATTGTCGCTTCCTATAACAAGCTGATTGAAGTGAGTTTAGATACCCATATTTTAAGAACATATACAGGCTGTGATTGATAGATCATTCATAGCCCAGCCGACCAGGGCCCCAAGTCTGCTAACACAATCTATTCATAATCGAACAGCAGCCGCATAGTAACGGTCACTTTTGACAGATATCCCATACAGTATCTGTCAAAAGTGACAGTTACTATGCGGTTGCTGTTCGATTATGAATCAATTGAGTTAGCAGACTTGGTTTCTGAGGATGCCTCATGTAGATAGACGCGAAACACGTGTCGAATACTTTCTTAAATTCGCATCGTTTCGCGGAGAATTGCATTTTATTTGGGATCCCGACACTCGTGACAGACAGTTTCTCTACTAACATCTTAGAGGAGTTTGGTGTTGCTGGCTTCTTTAATTATCGATCAACTTGTTTGGTTTATAATTGGAAAAGTTGCCACGCCGAGGGTCAGTGGTGGGTAATGGGTTCCTCTTCCCCCATTTGTTTATTTACAGGCTGATTTAAAACAGTGGCGGACTGAGATAATGTTTGCGAGAGAATGCATATCCCTCAATCAGTAAAATGATGGATACTTTACTGAAATATTTTTTATAGATGTTTGTGAGAAACTGAGAAGCCAAGTTTCGTTACTCTGTTTCAATTACCTACACTCGTGCACTTTACCGAACCCATAATGGTTAATATTCCACTTATATCACTCACTATAACTCGCAGGAACACTAGTTTTAGAAATTAAATCATAACTGACGCCAGGACTTTTCAGTTTCCCGCCAAGAAGTCTAGGTCAGAATTTCAATGTGTCGAAAAACACATTTTTTTTTACAAAAAAAAAAACAATTGCCTTAAAATCTATGTCGATAGACAATATGCGTTGCCGACCAGGAATATTGAGTTGTTGCCTTCCAATTTATTGTGAGTTGCAACATATTTTTTTTGCATTCCCACAGATTATATTTGTTATACTTATAGTTATACAACATTAAACTGTTTTTTTTTTACATTTCCCCGTTTTCATCATACTTCACATATTTTGAAGTCTTAACATATATCTGCACTCTACTTAATACGTAGTATTTTAAGTCGTATGTACCTAACAATAGTTGATCGCAACATTCTATCATTTTTAAGTCTAAGCCTTGTTTTTTTTAAGTCGTAACCTTTCACGGAGAAATAATACTCCCGGAGTCTCGCGAACAAATATTGAAGCATATAAAATTAAACCGATTTGTGTAGTAAACGCGAATTCGCGTGAATTATTTCTTCGTGAGTACGTCAAGTGCGAGATTATTCGTAAGCTTACTATATAGTTTACGTATTAACACACTTGAATGGCAAATTGAACAGCGCCTCTAGCGGACAGTATTTAAAACATTCAATTCGCCACACAATGTGCAGTCTAAATATGTACCCGCAAATTTATAGACGTTCCATAACTCTATCAAACGTCATATAGTACTGCGCAAAGCAAAACTATTGTGCGCAGTACTATATGACGTTTGATAAAGTTATAGAACGTCTATAAATTCGGGGGATAGACTATAAAGTATACGGTTGGCTTACGAATAATCTCGCACTCGACGTGCTACAGTCGTAAAGGTATAGTAAAGTTATAGTTTTGAAGTAGTTTTTTATGATCGCAGGATAAACTTCATGAAATACGAAAAGCCGCCCGTATCGCTCGACCACCTCCAGAACTCGGAGGTCTACAAACTGGTTCACAATATGGACCAAAGTCCCTTGAAGAGAGTTGAACAGCGCACGCCCGTTATGTCCGAAGCTGACTACAGAGAGGTACGTACTAGGCTTGGTCTGCCCCCCCCCCCCTCCCCCTAATCGCCAGATGAACACACCAGCTGGGCCCCAAGTCTGCTAACACAATCTATTCATAATCGAACAGCAACCGCATAGTAACTGTCTTCTTCTTCTTTCTTTACGAAATGAAATGCGATGAAGTAAAATGGATATGAATATGGCCTCACCCGCAACTTAGCGGGTATTTTGCCAGTGTCAAGTAATTAATAGCAATATTAAATTCAATAAATACACATTATAAATAAAATAATGGATGTGACATGAAGAAATGAAAATGGCGTGTCCATAGTAACTGTCACTTTTGACAGATATTGTATGGGATATCTGTCAAAAGTGACAGTTACTATGCGGTTGCTGTTCGATGATGAATCGATTGTGTTAGCAGACTTGAGGTCCAGTACGGTATCAAACGAAGCAACGCTTGTCTAATAGTTACCGTACACTGGATCTTATTTTTTTATTTTTTCGTAAAAAATATGACTTTTCAAAAAAGCCGACAAGCCCGCTTCGTTTTTCGCCGGATCTTCTCAGTTGAGGATGTAGAGTGGCAGTGTGATAGTCAAGTTGGTAGAACGCTTGCGTCGGTAACGAGGATTGCAGGTTCAAACCCCGGCTCGCACCTTTGGGATTTTTCACGTGCGAATCTCATTTTCGACCATGATTATCATTTGCTAAACGGTGAAGGAAAACATCTTGAGGAAACCTGCATGTCTGAGAGAACCCCTCCAAAGACGTGTGAAGACCGCCAACGCGCACTGGGCCAGCGTGGTGGACTTTGGCCTAATCCCCCTCGCATTGAGGGGAGGCTCGTGCCCAGCCGTGGGACATTAAAAAAACGGCTGGAATTATTATTGTACAGTTAAGAAAAAAAATGTTGATGACAATTTATAAGTGCCCAGGGCTAAACGAAATAAAATATTTGACTTTGACTTTGGCTGGGATGTCTATTATAATATATTTTTTATCTCCAGAGATGTCGCTCCGCGACGCCATCGATAGCCGTCCAGAACCGTCTCGAGATTCCGCAGCAGTTCCACCCCTAATTCTATAGCTACTTCTGATATGTTACCCTAGTACATAGTTTAATCATTGCTCACCTTGTAACATAAAATAATTGTTTTTGGAATAAATAATTGTTTGGGAATTTTAGTTTTATTATAGAAAATTATTTTATTTCTTAATTACATGAAAAAAAATGAACAACCATGGAGTTTCTTGCCAGTTCTTCTCAATCGGAACGGCATTTCGAACGGGTGGTAAAGTAGTAGCATAATATTTTGTAACTTATGACGATTCATAAGTTGGTCTACGTGAATAAAAAATATTTTGATTCATGCTGGCTGAACATAAAGCTTGGGTTCGATACCCAGTTCAATATTGTATTTTTCTAGCTCTTATTACCTAGCTAGTTTAAAAAACAGCAATAGGATGGTCGCCTTTGATATCTAATACTACAACATGTGTATAATATATATCACAATATTATCAATATATTATCACCTCTGCCTTGCCCTTGAAATAAAATAGGTATGTAGGTTTACGGAGTAAGTTATTACTAATTTACCTGAGGCAACGTAAAAAATGAACCTTAGCTAGCTTTATAAACAGAGTAACTGTCAAAATATTTCGTTCCGATCTCCTCCATTTATATACTTCAAGCATGAAATAGAAGAGTTGACACACCCTTTCCCGTCAAGTATAAAAGAGATAAACAATACAAAATAAGTATACACCTCCCGTACTGGGTGTGGAACGCAACTGTACGTCATTGAAATCAATCACGTCGTTTTGTTTACTTCTAGAAAAATACCAAAGAAATCTCTGTTTATTTCAAAAACTCGTGTTTCTCTAATCGTATAAATCAAACATGAGCAAAATGTTGACTTCGAAGGTAAGCCGACTTGTTGTAACTGCGTTTTATTGGTGTATATCAACGTCTCGCATGTTATTATCAGATATTTAACCGCTTCAAATTAAATACTTTATTAATTACTGTGCATTATAAAGTTTGACCTCGCTCCTTCGTGATTATTTAATCACATTATCAGCAATTTATTGTTAAATAAACGGCAATGCCTAATAAAGACTGCCACCTCTGGCTTGCTTTTTAAAATAGGTATATATGTTTAATTTGTTGATAGGAAATAAAGGGCGAAATGTCAGGGTCATTTATTTCGCCCTTCAAAATAATATGTTAACAGGGGACTTCTTGGCGGTAAGTTGAACTGTGAATTGAAATAAAACTAATCTTAAGGATTTTATCGCGGTTTATTTTTTATTTTACGTTCCCGACGTTTCGGCTGCTTTGCAGCAACCATGGTGAACTGTGAAGTTGTAAATTTGCTCCGAAATATGTGTTTCTTTGATAAATAATGTGTAATATTTGTGGGATATTAACCATTGTGTGTTCATATACATCCACGAGTAATGGAAATTGAAATAAAATAGTATAAATAAATTTTTCAAGTTATCAACATTTCTGGTAAATATCCAGTAAAGTATCCACAGCTTTACTGATAGGGGTACGAGATTCATTTCATCATCAAAATAGTTATTGGCATCATCATTAGCATCAGGGGAACTTATACATTTATAATAATTATCAAGATACTCAACACTGGCATAAATATCACTATTTTGTAACTGATTGCAAACCTCAAAAAAAAGAAAGAGAATATGCTAAAAAAAATTTTTCCGCACTGACCACTGACATAAATCTTATTTTTAATTTCTTTGTTCACAGCTAGAAGTGTTAGTAGATTTTGGACCTCAAGTAGACGAGAAGATATTAATTAAAACACTGAATGAATTAAAATCACAAGATGGTGTAAATGAGGTACCTATTAAAAATATTGACTTTGGAAACCTGCATGTATGTCTGTAGTTGTGTGAAGTTCACCAAACAGCACTGTGCCAGCATGGTGAACTATGGCCTAAATCCTCGTCATATTGAGAAAGAAATGTGCCCAGTATAATGGCAATAGATTTGCTCCCTGTTACATCGAGACCAAATACCATCAACGAAATATATATAATAATGGTCTATTATCTATACATATAAATAAAATTGGAGTGTCTGTTTGTAATATTAAAATAACCGCTTTTTACTAAGTGCATTTGGATGTACACGTTACCTATACCGAAACAACATTTTTTACAATTTTTGTCTGTCTGTCCGTCTGTCTGTCTGTCTGTCTGTTTGTTCCGGCTAATCTCTGAAATGGCTGGACCGATTTTGACGGGACTTTCACTGGCAGATAGCTGATGTAACAAGGAGTAACTTAGGCTACTTTTATTTAAGAAAAAAATAAGGATCTCACGAAAAAAAAAACCAATGTTGCCGCGCAGCGCCTGATTGTTTGATAGCAACAACCTGCAATGCGTCCCGCGGGCTCAGAATGGGCGAGCAGGCTGTTGTCAACGGTTGTCTTTGTTAAATACCACGCGGACGAAGTCGCGGGCAACAGCTAGTTTAAATAAATAAATATCGCGAGATGAACATACCAACTATACGGTCCCTCAATAAGCAACGCTTGTATTATGGGTACCGTACAATGGACTGGGGACGGAGCCAGTATATATTATGTATATAGATAATAAATATCCATGACTGAGATACAAACTTTCGTGCTAATCACACAAAGTTTGTCCCTACCAGGATTCGAACCCGGGACCCGCAGGGCGAGAATTAAATAAAATATTAAAGGTAACACATTTTTAGGCTGTCTTCAAAGATGGCGCTATTATGGTGGAGACGACGTTACCGAGCTCCAATATACTGGACATGGTGACGAGAACATCGGGCAAGAGGGCCGTCCTGCAAGGGTTCGGGGGTGAGGCACTTCGTACCCGTATTCCTATGAGGGTTCATTATGGTGCTACCAGGGCCCCAAGTCTGCTAACACAATCGATTCATAATCAAACAGCAACTGCATAGTAACTGTCACTTTTGACAGATATTGTATGGGATATCTGTCAAAAGTGACAGTTACTATGCGGTCGCTGTTCGATTATGAATCGATTGTGTTAACAGACTTGGGGCCCAGTATTGTTTCTTCCAAGCTTTCCAGCAGGGTTATTTTAAACCATTCGAAACCGATACCGGAAACGGAATCGTAAACATCCAAACTGGATTACAGCAAAAGCTATTAAAATTATAAAATTTCCGAATTTAATTAATTTCCATGTGTCTCGATGGAAATACTAATTCGTTTTTCACAAAAAGTTTCCGTCGGAATGAACGTCGGGAGCGACATGGCACCAACATCGGAAAGTTTCAAATCCGTTTCCGATATCGATTCCGAATACTTTAAAATAACCCCCCCTGATCCAGGTTTAATTAATGTGGTTAGAGCAATATAAATATTGGTGGTTAGACACGCAGTCGGCAGTCGCCATGGTCTCCAGCCAGTCTTGCTGCCAGGGCCGCGTGCTGGGTGTGGTTAGGTTCCAGCAGGCCGCCGAGGGGCCGCTGGTGGCCGACGGCAGCATCGACGGCCTGCCCACCGGCCTGCACGGCCTGCACGTGCACGATGCTGGGGACTTGAGTGAGGTAAGCCTCTCATCAATACACGTGTAGCGACCTCGCCACGAGCTACACAGATGGCGCTGCAGACGACATTCAGAACATATGACAATTCTCCACACAATCCTGAAACGCGCTATGAGAGTTTTCGGAGCACGTAACATATATATATATATACAGTGATAGCTTAGTTGTTAGCACGCTTGCCTCGGTAACGAGGATCGCAGGTTCAAACCCCGGCTCGCACCTCTGGGATTTCTGAATTTCATGTGCGAATCTCATTTTCAACCATGATTGCTCTCACTTGCGTAACGGTGAAGGAAAACATCGCGAGGAAACCTGCATGTCTGAGAGAACCCTTCAAAAGATGTGTGAAGTCCGCCAACCCGCACTGGGCCAGCGTGGTGGACTGTGGCCTAATCCGCCTCGCATTGAAGGAAGGCCCCTACCCAACAGTGGGACATTAAAAAGGGCTAGTATTATTTATAGGGCTAGTACTATTATTATTATAGGCCAGGCGGGTGGTATGGCTGGCGGGGCGGCCGCTGACTCCCGACGGTTATTGTCGCAATCTTGTATATATGTTACGTGCTCTGAAAACTCTAATAGCGCGATTCAGGATTGTATAGACAATTGTCAAATGTTCTGAATGCGTCTGCAACGCCATCTGTGTAGCTTGTGCCGAGGTTGAAGTGGTCGCTACAAGTTCATTTCGCATTCGCTGTTGCTTATAGTTTATGATTTGGCCATCCGCGCACCCTTGAAAAATATACCCTGTATACAGGTGCTAGCCGGTGTTGAATCTGTGACTCTCGTTACCAAGTCGAGGGTTCTACCCACATGGCTATCGCTCCCTAATTAGATAACCTACTTCGGCATATAATATAACACGGAATCTTACGCTCCAGGGGTGCAGTTCAATAGGGGGTCACTACAACCCCAGGGGGGGTCCACACGGAGGTCCAAATGACCCCATAGAGGGCAGACACGCCGGCGACCTTGGCAACATTGTTGCTGATGAATCGGGCAGATCGACGTTCAGGATAGTCGATAACGTTTTAAAGGTAAGTTAAATTTACTTAATTAATAATTTATTAATAATAATAATATCGCCAGACGAACACACCAACTATACGGTATAATTGATAGAACTAGGCGATACTTGGCGGAAATCCATTGTTAAACAAATGGGGGAAAAGGAACCCACCACTGACCCTCGGCTTGTCAACTTTTCCAATTATAAACCAAACAAGTTGATCGATAATTAAAGAAGCCAGCAACACCGAACTCCTCTAAGATGTTAGTCGAGAAACTATCTATTACGAGTGACGGGACCACAAATAAAATGCAATTCTCCGCGAAACATCCCACACTAAGCAACGCTTGTATTATGGGTACAGTACAATGGTCTGGGGGCGATCCCAGTGGACAGTGTGTAAGGGGCATGGTAACGAAAGCTTTGGGTACAGGTACATTAATGCCTATAGTAAAATTATAGAAATCATTTATGTTGAAAGTCATGGGTTACAAATGTTATAAGTTTTGAGCGCGCAATGTATCGTTATCCACGCGATCACAACACAACGCTCCGCGCGATACCCGACGCGTGCGAGTGACGAGCACGCTCGAGCGTATCGAGTTTTAATTTACATTGCAGTTTTAGATCAAAATTAGTAATTATGAAATTAGTATTGAAATTAAACTAATTCTACGGATTTTACGTTCCTTATAAAATAATTTGTTCGTCTGGTGATATTTATTTATTTGCAAGAAACATGGATACAATAAGGATGCCAAATAAATTAATATACCAGCAGGCAATGTTTTTTTTTTATAAATGTTGGGTTTTTTTATCTATGGTTTGTAGCTATGGGATATAGTCGGTCGGTCAGTCGCTGTCACGGAGAAGGAAGATAACCTCGGTCGAGGATCATCACCCGAGTCCAAAATTGACGGAGACAGTGGCAAGCCGTAAGTACAACTTGTAACTGTATCCCGGGACTCGCCGAGCGTCACACCTCGGTGTCATCATGGGACACCACTGTAGATCCTGGCTTACAGGAGTAGCAGTGGTGGGAGTGTGTGGCGGGCCTAGTCCCATTAAAAAAAAAGCCGTAAGTACAATCTATACAGAGATGCATCATCATCATTATTATCATCGTCTGACAAACAACGCACAACCTAAGCCGTTGAACTTGAGATTTGAAGTTGAACTTGAGATTTGAAGTTGAACTTGAGATTTGAAGTTGAACTTGACAAATGCAATGAGGAGGATTTTTTTGGAAATTTGGACCCCCAAGGGGTTCAAAGTTTGTATGACTTCTTTTCGGGCACATGGGTAGTCGACTTAATTAAGTTCTTAACGCTGACTGACAGTCAAACGTCTTCATTATAATAATTCCAGCCCTTTATTTAATGTCGCACGTTTGGGCACGGGCCTCCCCTCAATGCGAGGGGGGTTAGGCCATAGTTCACCACGCTGGCCCAGTGCGGGTTGGCTGTCTTCATTAAAAAAAAAAGTATTTTTTAAATGTGGGTACCAGTTAGCTATTAACATGTAATTATATACAAACCCTCGAATTTATAGACGTTCTTTAACTTTATGGAATGCCATATAGTACTGCGCACAAGAGTTTTGCTTTGCGCAGTACTATATGACGTTTGATATAGTTATAGAACGTCTAGAAATTCGGGGTTTGGGGGTTAGTACTTTTTTAACCAGCTCTTTCAGCCTGCCTAGACTCATTGTTCTCACATACAACAATGTACTGCTCAAAAATGTAAAAGATCTTTTTAAAAGGAGCAACCATGGAGTTTCTCGCCCGTTCTTCACCATAGGAACGGCATTCCGAACGGGTGGTAAAGTTGTAGCTCGGCATTTTGTAACTATATTGACGATTCATAAGTACTGTGCTTAATGGTTTACACTTTACATCAATAAAAAATATTCTGATTCCTGAATTCAATATTTTTTTAAAGTTGTGTCAAAAAATAATGATTTTTTTATTTTCTTCCACAGTATAGCATGTGGCGTGATAGCTAGATCGGCTGGCATTTTTCAAAATCCGAAGCGTATATGCGCGTGCGACGGTGTTGTTGTATGGGATGAAAGAGATAGACCTCTAGCGGGGAAAGGGAGAAGAGATGACAAGTGCTGTAAACGAGACAGCGAGAAAACAGAGTTTAAAACGTGTTGTAAAGTTTGAAATGTACTGTGATACGGTCTCAGACGAAGTGTCGCGAACAACCTATTAAAGGACAAAATACTAAGCCGTAAGTACGTAATTCGCGTGTACTACACAAATCGGCTTAGTTTATTTGTGCTTCAATAATCTTGATCGCGATGCTCCGTCTGTATGTTTCTTTGTTTAAGGATCCGGCTCATATTGTATTTAAAGTGCAATAAAAGTTTTTATTTAATTAATCCTGACTCAATAAGTTATAATTTTGTTGTTTTTTTTGGGCGGGAAATTTAACACGGAAGTTGTAAATTTTGGTTTTTTTTTTCAAAAAAATGTGTTTCTTTGATATATAATGTGTAATATTAGCGGGATATTAACCATTGTTTGTTCATAAACGTGCACGAGTGAAGGAGATTGAAATAAAATAGTATAACTTGACTTATCAAGTTCTCCCAAGATGTCTGGTAAATTTTCAGTAAAGTATCCACAGCTTTACCGATAAGGGGTAGGGGATTCATTACATTATCATCAGGGCTACTTATATTTTTTTATCACAATAATCAAGAAGTACTCGTCACTGGCAAAATGGTTCTATTTTGTAGCCAACCTTAAAAAAGAAGAAGTATACCGCAATAACATTATTGTAAATAGGCACTTAAGTCATGATCAAGTTGTACTTATCATTACTTTAATGTATATCTTGAGACTTGAATTTTGTTAATTAATAAATTATTTTTGGTTATATATATATTTTTTTATCTTATATTCGGCTCAGCAGCTCCACTCGGCCACTATTCGTAACCTAATCCCAAATGTACTCAATCCTTTGAGTCCAATAATGAGAAATAATCAAATAAAAATTTATTTTGCTGATTTTATTGCGTTTATTGCATAGCAGTTTCTGCGTAGATCAGACCGCAAACAACAACTAAATATGAGGGTACCCCAGTTCTAACTATGACACTAGGACGTCAACCACCTCAGTCCTCCCGTGACCATGGTTGCTGTAAAGCAGCCGAAACGTCGGGAACGTAAAAACATAAAATAAACGCGATAAAATCTGTTAAGTTAGTTTTATTTCAATTAATATTAATAAATGAAACTCTGATTTGGCTTATATAATATCAGTTTATTTTCACTTCAAAGAAAGTCTACAAACACGATCCGCTCATAATCGAATTTCAATGGCACGGTAATGAAATATGACTGACAATTACGACTCACTTCCTATTGTATTGGGTTCGGTGGAAATTATGAGTGAATTGTGTTCACAGATTTGAGACTGGAAACAAATCAAATCCAGACATAGTTATATAATAATAACTAGATGCGCCCGGCGGTGTTACCCGCGATAAAAAGTATGAAAAATTAAAACATCTATCCCACGGGAACCATACATTTTACCGGGATAAAAAGTAGCCTATGTGTTATTCCAGACTATAATCTATCTCTGTGCCAAATTTCATCCAGATCCATTCAGCCGTTCGGGCGTGAAAGAGTAACAAACATCCATCCATCCATCCATCCAAACTTTCACATTTATAATATTAGTATAGATTATACAAAATGTTTCACACGATGATATTCAATACGCAATTATGCAGAGACTACAATATTGAACCTTATCAACATATCTTTAAAACACATTGCGCAGTATATTTTTGATAGTGGGGTCATTAAGAGCGAATACATGTGATAAGGTCACCCGTGATTACCCTAATGGGGGTAAAAAAAATGCATAATAATATTAACGATCACACAATTACAATGATAGATAGTGAGGTCATTAAGTGAGATCTCTTGTGATAGTGACCCCCATGTGTACCCTAATGGGGATCAAAAAAACATAACATACTAACATTAATAATCACACAATTACAATGATAGATAGTGAGGTCATTAAGTGAGATCTCTTGTGATAGTGACCCCCATGTGTACCCTAATGGGGATCAAAAAAACATAACATACTAACATTAATAATCACACAATTACAATGATAGATAGTGAGGTCATTAAGTGAGATCTCTTGTGATAGTGACCCCCCATGAGTACCCTAATGGGGGTCAAACAAACATTACATATTGAAATTAAAGATCACGCAATTACAATGACAGATATAAAATAAATATTTTAAAACTCTCACAGGGTTGTATTATTATTTATTTAATGCTAGCGGGTTACAATATCGACAGCACACACGGAAAATTATCTGTGACAAAATCAGGCACGAAAACCAAGAACGAACGGAGAGTACGCGCCATCTGATTGGCGGTCCTATTAGCGAGCCAATCAGCGCGCTTTTACGGCCAGCGTCTGAGCGCGAACCGCTCTGATTGGTGGTGCCGGCGCCGACCTAGTGCGGTGAAGACGCGCGTAACAACGTAAAACTTTGCTTTAGTATGTGAAATAAGGTTACAAATTTACATGTTTTACATAAGCTGAATTGTTTTAACATGTTGCACTAAGATTGTACATGATTTGACATTTCTATTGCCCACATTTTGAAGAGGCAAGTGTATTTTTATGTCATAGTGCATATTTTGAAAACAAAGAACAATTTAAAAGTTGAAATCTAAAACGGCCGCCATTCCAAAACAGAGTTCTCCAGTTTTAGTGTGTTTTATGACATTAATTCTAGTTTTATAGTGTAGATTATTTTTTCACCAGTGACCGGACATTTTCTATTAGTTAATATTTCTAGCCTGGTGGCTGTTTTAATAGAATTTGGCAGAAAATGTACGGAGTAGAAACGTGGACAATACTAGCGCGAGAGAGACAGAGAATTGATGCATTCGAGATGTGGTGCTGGAGGCGTATGTTGCGGATACCCTGGACTGCCAAGCGCACCAATGCATCAATTCTTGCGCAGCTCCGAATAAAAATCCGCCTGTCCACAATTTGTCAGCAGCGCATTCTGTCTTACTTCGGCCATGTAGTACGGAAAGGAGATGAGAACCTCGAAAAGCTGATCGTAGTTGGGAACATCGATGGCAAGAGAGCTCGAGGACGGTCCCCAACCAGATGGACCGATCAAGTAAAGGACTCATCTTCAACCAAATTCAGCTCGGTGGTCAGAAGCGCCATGAACAGAGACCGATGGAGGCTAATCGTTCGATCCACGTGTGGACTATCCAACGATGATCGCGATTCTCAGACATGAGGGACCGACCATAGAGAGGCAGAAAATGTTAATGGCACTGTTCGCCAAGGACGCGATAAGTATATTTAACAAATTCAAAATGTGTACCCAACTTAATAGTTAAAACGTTGTCCCATCATGACATTTATTGTTATTATAAATATCTTAACTATTACATAATCTATTGGCTGTGTTTTGCGTTTGTCTGTGGTTGTCGCCAAATCAAATGGGATCCGTTATAAAAGTATTTATGGTATTGCCAACAAGCGAAACCGTCTAAGGGCAAATTCGTAGCCCCGTCCAATGACTGAAGTGTATGAGATCACGAGACGAGATGTACTATCATAAAAGCTATGGCAACCAGTGGTATTGAATACAATCGTGAATAAATGGATGGTATATTAAGTAAGAAATAAATAATGTATGTTGTTACAGAGATCCTAACGATATTTTTGGTGTAAAATGTATTGATATTTGATATTAAACATCCAAAATCAAGTTATCTGCGACGAACTAATGTGACGTTTGGCAATGTAGGTACAAAAAGTTTTTTTTATTATTCACCTTTTAAGGGGGAAGCTCAGGGTCAGGGCGCGAAATTCAAAATATTATATTAGCATTCAAAAAAGTACCTAATCCGATACAATACCATAAGGTTTGTAAAAACCGCCACTTTTACTAACTTTATGGTGTTGTATCGCTTTAGGTATTTTTTTAAGCAAACTTAATACATCGAGACATCCAATGCAGAATGCTAATATCGCAAAACACTAAATTACATCGTAAAGATGTCCAAATTTTTCGTAAAAAAATAAAAACCATTGACATTTTGAATTTCGCGCCCTGACCCTGAGCTTCCACCTTAATAGAACAGATAAATTATTTATTTACTCGTTAATGAGTTGTTGGCAATACTATTACAAACTGTTCGCTTACTTTATAGATCCCATTCTAATTTGGCGCGCTTAATATTTTTTTTATCAAGCAATAAGTATCCATCTAAAGCTTTTTTTTTATTTCATACAAAATATATCAATAGACACTTAATAAATGTCAGTTATGTCTTTATAACTATTTATTAACCCCTTAAAGTAGGATTTTATACACATTCAGCCCTTTATGGGGTCAAAAAAATAATTGAGTAATAACCTTAAGACCTATTAACCCTCGAAAAATATGGGGTCGCCAGATCAATATAAATGTTTTTTTTTCATAGACACACGAGGTTATATTTGAAAGAAATTTTTGACTTCAATCTGGGTGTTTTCAAGTCAAGAGCGAACAGGTACCTTCTAGGCAAGTATGCTCCATCGTAGATCTCATCGTCACTCACCATCAGGTGAGATCGAGATCAAATACTTGCCTATAATGTAATAAAAAAAAATCATTTGAATTAAGACTGAGACACACAATAATATTACACAACGCGAATTACAATCTAATGGTATGTAAATCACAATGTACCTATACGACACTTCAAGCTTCACAACATCAATTCTGCATGTGAGCAGAGGAATAACAACACTCCTTGGATCGCATAAAACAAACATGTGCCCCAATGTAACGGGTTTGAGGGTTACAGGGTTCTTACAGAGCCCTTAGTCTGCTAACACAATCGATTCATAATCGAACAGCAACCGCATAGTAACTGTCACTTTTGACAGATGTTGTATGGGATATCTGTCAAAAGTGACAGTTACTATGCGGTTGCTGTTCGATTATCAATCGATTGTGTTACGTACCTACTAAAAAAATAATTTAAAACGTACATTTATTCCTCAGCCCTCAATAAAATTGGGTTTCATGTAGGTACCTGTAAGTGCTTGAACACATTCGAATCAGCATTTACAAAATATATAAATAAAACATGCTTACATTATTAAAACTAATTAATTGTTAGTAAACCCTTAGTACTTATTACCCAAAGAGTATTATGTTACTACCAATGCGTTTAAATAATTGTGAACTGTCAGTAAAGATTATAAAGGATTGTAAGATCGTGGTACAATAATATGCTTTTCCGTGACAAAGGTGTCACGTGATAGGCCCAGACTACGTTATCGACCAATGAGCGGTGTTAACTTATCAAAACTGGCTTAAGTATAGTTACAAAAATAACTTCGATAAATATAAGGAAGTTGGTAACCTACCTTGTCAAAATTAAAAACAAAATAAATATCTATGATTTAGTCATCATGCCAATTAATATTGTGTGCAATATAACTTTCTAAGATGGGTCAAACCCACTAATTATGTTTTGCAATAACATTTATAGTCGCTATGTGACATTCATAATAACCTAATTAAAGCGAAATTGTAAAAATATCCACGTTATCTACGTAATCAAAAAATTTTTAAATAATAAATATCGCCTGAATAACTCGCACAATAAATAGTCCCGAAACGAACAACGCTTGATTTATAGACATCACACTATGCACTGGGGGCAATCCCGAAAACGTAAGAACGAATCGGTAGAAGACATTTGCGAATACCCATCATATTATTAAATAACATTTTACAATCCAATTCAGACAACACATGGCGTGCGCTACAAGTGAAGCCTAAAAAAACTCTGGTCTAGCTTGTAAGCACACGCACACATATAAAAAACGATATCCAGAATTTCTTAGTCTATGCCCGGACTATTTACGAGGCAAAAAGACACGCACATATAAAAAAATATGTCCAGAATTTCTTAGTCTATGCCCGGACCATTTACAAGGGAAATAATAAAATATGTTGTAACATATTTGTGGTCATATTTTTTTTTTAATGTGGTTTCACTTTTATAGTGGCAAGGTTACGTCTGAACTTTTAAACAAGTCTATGACCCCAAATCAAATAAATGGGTAAAAAGGGCCCTCCACTGACCCTCAGCTTATCAACTTTTCCAATTATAAACCAAACTAGTTGATCGATAATTAAACAAGCCAACAACACCCAACTCCTCTAAGATGCTAGTCGAGGAACTGACTGTCACGGGTCGGGACCACAATTAAGATGCAATTCTTAAACAATTACATTGTCATTTTGTTAGGACCAAAAAATATTATTTCCTTACGTCACATAATGCTTAAAGTGCACCAAATAAGCGCAGGATTAAGGCTTAGTAGGACTTTTTGGCGGGAAACTGAAAAGTCATGGCGTCAGTTATGATTTAATTTCTCAAACTAGTGTTCCTGCGAGTTATAGTGAGTGATATAAGTTGAATATTAACCGTTATGGGTTCGGTAAAGTGCACGAGTGTAGGTAATTGAAACAGAGTGACGAAACTTGGCTTCTCAGTTTCTCACAAAAAATCCATAAAAAATCTTTCAATAAAGTATCCATCACTTTACTGATTGAGGGATGGGGGAGTATTTTACTTGGGCCTAGCCTTTGGGCCTGTGCATATGCTCAAACACTGAAATAATTTATATTACTTGACACTGGCAAAATACCTATGGTGATGCCAATTAAAAAAAAAACTTGTCTTCAATCACTATATCAACCTCAACATCTTAATATATATAAATCTCGTGTCACAATGTTTGTCCTCAATGGACTCCTAAACCACTTAACCGATTATAATAAAATTCGCACACCATGTGCAGTTCGATCCAACTTGAGAGATAGGATAGTTTATATCTCAATTTATTTTATATGGCAAAACAACGTTTGCCGAGTCAGCTAGTTATATATATGCTTATTGAGAATAATTCTTTACCAACCAACCAATCAACGACCAACTAATCCATGAAATTGATCCACACGGGATTCTGAACAAACCCCCAAAACTATTTTTTTCGACTCTCCTCTAAATGTTGTCGAGTACTTATATAAGGTTTAATAGACAATAGTGTATAATATTTACATACGAGTATGTAACAGATGAATCAGTAAGTTATATAGATCACGTTGATGTATAAAATGACGTTTGTTGTTTTTTTTTAAACATGGCGACCCACTAGCGTTTGTCCGTGCGCTCAGTACAGAGCACAGAGTACTTTGGTACAGAGTGTCATTTTTTAAATGTCTAATAATTTGATCTATTTGTTTGGGAATGTAAATATTTTACACTAATATTGTTAGACCATATATAATTATAGCTCTATAAAGAGCTAAATCGATTTTTTTTAATAAATGCATAGTAAAGTCTTCCAATCTGTCGACGAATCAGAGTCTCTCCTTTCAACCCACTGACGAATCGGCGTCCTCGTTCTTACTGCTCATAATGTGAAACGCTATGACCGGGATCGAACCTAGAACCATGCAGGAGCCCATGCCGTAGAAACACCACGCGTAACCACCGGTGACATCTCGAATTAGGCCTGTGAACATAAATTGAATAAATAAATAAATATCGCCAGACGAACACACCAACTATACAGTCCCACATTAAGCAACGCTTGTATTATGGGTACCATACAATGGACTGAGAGCGAACCCAATATATACGAAAGACATGTGAAGTCCGCCAACCCGCACTGTGTCAGCGTGGTGGACTATGACCTAATCCCCCTCGCATTGAGGGGAGGCCCGTGCCCAGGGCTGGTATTTTTATATACTGTCACCCTAACTCTTATAGTAATACTAGCTGTTACCCGCGACTTCGTTCGCGTGGTATTTAACAAAAACACAACCGTTGGCAACAGCCCGCTCGCGCGTTCTGAGCCCGCGGGACGCATTTCAGGTTGTTGCTATCAAACTTAATCAGGCGCAGCGCTGCAACATTGGTTTTAATTTTTTTTCGTGAGATCCTATGTTTTTTTCTAAAATAAAAGTAGCCTAAGTTACTCCTTGTTACATCAGCTATCTGCCAGTGAAAGTCCCGTCAAAATCGGTCCAGCCATTTCAGAGATTACCCGAAACAAACAGACAGACAGACAGACAAAAATTTTAAAAAATGTTGTTTTGGAATAGGTACCGTGTATACATCCAAATGCACTTAGTAAAAAGCGGTTATTTTAATATTACAAACAGACACTCCAATTTTATTTATATGTATAGAGTAGTATCACGAACCAGCTGTAGGTGGAACAGAAACGGCAGCTAAACTCTGAAACATCCTGACGAGGCCGTACGATGACGCGATGCGGGCCGTCCCGAAGGTGTCCGCCAGGAGTACCGGCACCAGGAGGAACCAGCAGCCCAGGCACAGCCCATAGGCACCTGGAAGCACATATTGGAACATAATAGAAGACCACTACCTCAAGCAATATCCTATCATACCCACACTAAGCAACGCTTGTGTTATTGGTACCGTACAATGGACTGAGGGCGAACCCAGTATATAAAACTTATATACATATTAAACATCCATGACTCGGGTACAAACATTCGTGCTCATCACACAAAGTTTGCTGCTACCATGACTCGAACCCAGGCCCCTTGTCTCAGAAGGCAGGATCAATCCCAATTGAGCTAATCAGGTCGTAAGTGAATTCGCCCCCAGTCCATTGTACGGTACCCATAATACAAGCGTTGCTTAGTGTGGGACCGTACAGTTGGTGCGTCGTCGTGCGATCCTATTATTTAACTAGCTGTTATCCGCGACTTCGTCCTCGTGGTATTTAACAAAAAGCGGACGAAGTCGCGGGTAACAGCTAGTCTAAAATAAAAGTAGCCTAAGTTACTCCTTGTTACATCAGCTATCTGCCAGTGAAAGTCCCGTCAAAATCGGTCCAGCCATTTCAGAGATTAGCCGGAACAAACAGACAGACAAAAATTGTAAAAAATGCCGTTTTGGTATATGTACCGTGTATACATCCAAATGCACTCAGTATAAAGTGGTTATTTTAATATTACAAACAGACACTCCAATTTTATTTATTTGTATGTATAGATTCCTGACCTGAGGCAACGGCGAGGGCCCACCATGATGATAAGCTGGGCAGAGTCAGTACCGCAACTCCAGCGATGAGAATACTGGTGACCAAACATATTAACATACTTAATGATGAATTAGTCACGATGACATTCCATAATTCCATAATTGTACTGCAACTGTTACGATATCTAGTTTAATCGCTATAATTAAATAAAAACTTCCTGCGAGACAGGCCTGACCTAGTGCAGGAAGTTTTTGTCATTAACTGACTGGTATTTAAAAAATATTATTATTGAAATGAAACTAAATTCTAAGGATTTTATCGCGATTTTATTTCTATTTTACAATTATTATTATTTCTATTTATTTTTATTTTAGTTTCATTTCAATGTGTAATATTCGCGTAAATATAAGAAATCAATAAACATTATTATTATATTATTATAATACTGATCTGAATCGGGTTCGTGGTCGCCATTCTAGAACCTTTCTGCTCCAACGGCCATCGGTTTTGCGAACTATGTGCCGCCCACTGCCACGTCAACTTTGAAATTCTTTGATCTATGTCGGTTACTTTAGTTTGTCTACGGATCTTCTCATTCTATTGCGTAGCGAAACACCGAGTATAGGTCTCTCCATTGCGCGTTGAACGACCTTGAGCTTTCTTATGAGGCTCATAGTAAGCGACTACGTTTTTTCGTTTTCAAAAGTAATTTGTAAATGTGAACTATGTAGTCATTAACTTGTAATGATATACTTAGAGTTAGTACTTACGAGTATTTGACCAGCTGCTAAAGTCTGCCTAGCCGTTCCTATATTATTCTCACACACCTATAACAATGTACTGCTCAAAAATGTAAAAGATCTTTTGAAAAGAGCAGCCATGGAGTTTCTCGCCCGTTCTTCTCCACAGGAACGGCATTCCGAGCGGGTGGTAAAGTTGTAGCTTAGCATTTTGCAACTAATTTGACGATTCATAAGTACTGTACTTAATGGTTTACATGAATAAATAATATTCTGATACTGAATTACGTTGTATAAATTGAACATACCTCAGTATATAAGCTTTTCTTCTGCAAAACAGATGCAAGTCGCATAAATAGCCAAGTCCAAGTCGTCCACACAAGTCCAACACAGCGCTTATAGCCACTAGGTGACCTGTAACATACATATACAAACCCCCAAATTTATAGACGTTCTATAACTTTATCGAACGTCATATAGTACTGCGCACAAGAGTTTTGCTTTGCGCAGTACTATGTGACATTCGGCAATAGTTATAGAACGTCTATAAATTTGGGGGTTATTCATTATAAAAGCAACACATACTTAATTTTGAAAAATTTACGTAAAATTATCAACTTTGCCATCAAATTGAAATGAAACTAATAAATAAAAGGATTTTTTCACGTTAAAATGATGTCTTTACGTTCCCGATGTTTCGGCTGCTTTACAGCAACCATGGTCACGGGAGGACTGAGGTGTTAAACGTCCTGGTGTCATAGTCAGAACTGGTGTACCCCCACATTTAGTTGTTGTTTGCGGTCCGATCTACGCTTCTATCTAAAGTGCTCACAATGTCTTGAGGTTTTGCAATGGTGCGCTTGGTTTTGGATTTAATGATATTAATTACTGGATCCCAAGTCGGTGGTAGCACCCAGCCATCTTCCCTATTGAAATTAGGATATTTATTCATTTCAATGGCCTCAAGAATCCTTGGTTGGAATCGGTGTTATTTTGCGAGGATCTGTGGTTGATCAAATCTGATATAATGACGGGTGCGATCCTGTGCATGTTCACAGATTGCAGACTCCGTGGAGCGCCGGTGTTTCACATCAGCGATGTGTTCTTTTACCCGGGTTTTTATGGATCTTTTAGTTTGCCCTATATAGAACCATGTAAGACCATGTAGGATCTTGGTTGGTATAAAGCAGCCGAAACGTTGGGAACGTAAAAAACATAAAATCAACGCCATAAAATCTTTAAAATAAGTTTAATTTCAATGTGTAGTATTGCACAACTAGTACCGTATAAACGCAGTGATAAAAAATAGTTTAGCGAGGTAGGTACGCTACAATATATTAAAAATATTTTTTTTCAGTTAATCTCACCGGAGCAGTGACAACCAAGTTGGTAGAACGCTTGCCTCGGTAACGAGGATTGCAGGTTCAAACCCCGGCTTGCACCTCTGGGATTTCTCATGTGCGAATCTTATTTTCAACCATGATTATCACTTGCTAAACGGTGAAGGAAAACATCGTGAGGAAACCTGCATGTCTGAGGGAACCCCTCGAAAGACGTGTGAAGTCCGCCTACCTGCACTGGGCCAGCGTGGTGGACTATGGCCTAATCCCCCCTAGCATTGAGGGGAGGCCCGTGCCCAGCAGTGGCACATTAAAAGGGCTGGAATTATTAATCTCACCGGCAGCTGATTTAGTATGGCCCGCGGCTACTGTGTACGCTGGTAGGTAGTAGAGTGCGTATGGAGAGCCGCAGGACATGAGCGCCACGGACGCGCACAGCAGACCGAACCTCCAGGACTTGAGGAGAGACACGTCCAGGTACCTGTGGTCACACGAGGTAATGTACCGCCAGATGAACACACCAACCGGGCCTCAAGTCTACTAACACAATCGATTCATAATCGAACAGCAACCGCATAGTAACTGTCACTTTTGACAGATATCCCATACAATATATGTCAAAAGGGACAATTACTATGCGGTTGCTGTTCGATTGTGTTAGCAGACTTGGGGCCCTGTACGGTCCCAGACTAGCAACCCTCGAATTATACAGGGTGTAGGGGGCATGCTAACGAAATATTGGGTAAAGGTTACACTTAATGCCTATAATAGTACTATAGAGATCTGTTGTTGCAAGCCATGGGCTATTAATGTTGTTATTTTTGAGCGCGCAATGTATCGTAAACCACACGATCACAACACAACGCTCCGCGCGAAACCCGACTCGTGCCAGTGTCGAGCGCGCTAAGCGTAACGAGTTTTTATATACATTGCAGTTTTAAGTCTAAATTAGTTAGTACTTATGCTTTTCTTTTATCAAAGATCACCATTAAGATATACTTATTTTATGTTTATGTGTCGCGGGCCGCAAAAATAAATAAAATCACCTGGATATTTTCTCAACGCATCCAGTCTGTTTCTTCTCCTCAGCGATCTCGTGCTTCGGCACCTCCAGCTCTGGTTTCAATGCGACCGGCTCCACCAGCTTATTCTGGATCAGACGACTCGGCAGCGGAGGACGGATGTATAGAGATCTAAACAAAAAAAAAACAAAGAGGCTTTTTGGCGGGAAATTGAACCGCGAAGTGGCCAATTTTGTTTTATTTTCCATAAAATGTGTTTCTTTGACAAATAATGTGTATTATTAGCGGGATATTTAACCATTGTGTGTTCATAAACGTGCATGAGTGAAGGAGATTAAAATGAAATAGTATAACTTGACTTTTCAAGTTCACCCACGATGTCTGACAAATTTTCAGTAAAGTATCCACAGCTTTACTGATAGGAGGTAGGGGATTCATTTCATCATTATCATCGTCATTGGCACCACCATTATCATCAGGGGTACTCATGATTTTAACACAATTAATAAGAAATACTCGATACTGGCAAAACTTGCTAAATTTTGTAGCCGATCGCCAACCTTAAAAAAAGAAGAAGAAGACAAACAAAAAAACTTAAGATGCCTAAATAAATTAAGTCAGATGTAATAAAACTTATTTTACATATTTTATCGCATTTATTTTATGTTTTTACGTTCCCGACGTTTCGGCTGCTTTACAGCGACCATGGTCGCGGGAGGACTGAGGTGGTTGACGTGCTAGTGTCACAGTTTGAACTGGGGTACCCTCATATTTAGTTGTTGTTTGCGGCACGGTAAAATAAACGCGATAAAACCTGTAAAATAAGTTTTATTTCAGTGTGTAGTATTCGCGTAATAACAAATCAATATGTCAGTTGTATCAATATGAATGAATCAAAGTTATTGGTACAAGTAATATGGCCTCACCCACAACTGGGTGGGTATTTTGCCAATGTCAAGTAATTAATAGCGATAACACATTCAATAAATACACATTATAATGAGTCTAGTTCCTGTACTGAGGGTCCCGTATTTGAATCGTGTTAGTGCAACTTTTTTTGTTATGACCACGAATATTTATACCCGAGTTATGGACTAAGAAAATTAACTTTCGACCTCAGGATGTAGAAATTCCCCTCACCTGCTGAATTTTCGTCTGCTTGCCTTGTACACGCAGGTGCTGTCAGTGGACAGATCTTCCACCGAGTGCAGGATGGAAGAAGACCGGGTTGGACGAAGCCGAAGATGGGCTACCTCTCGGGGCAATCCTGAGGAAATTAATATACGTGAACACAAACACCTCAGGACGATATATTTATAGATAGATTATATTATTATTGAATTCTTATATTTACGCAAATACTACACATTGAAATAAAACTAATCTTACGGATTGATGACTAATGATACGATCATTGGTTGGAAACAACACCGATTCCAACCAAGGATGATACGCGAGGCCATTGAAATTAAAAAAACATCCCAATTGCAATAGGGAAGATGGCTGGGTGCTACCACCGACTTGGGATCCAGTAATTAATATAATTAAATCCAAAACCAAGCGCACCATTGCAAGACCTCAAGACACTGTGAGCACTTGCTGCATAGATCGGACCGCAAGTAACAACTAAATATGAGGGTACCCCGGTACAAACTATGACACTAGGACGTCAAACACCTCAGTCCTCCCGCGATCATATAGATATTAAACATCCATGACTCGGGTACAAACATTCGTGCTCATCACACAAAGATTGTCCCTACAGGATTCCAACCGGGGACCCTCGAAATAGAAAGCAGCGTCACTACTAACTACGCAAATAAGGTCGTAATTCGTCTACTAATTGCATAGTAGGTATCTTATAATCAGCCCCCCCCCCCCGATCAAAAATAAAAATTCTGGTTTTATTTATTTTTATGTCTTTAGATATTATAAAATCCTAGCAGAACCTACCAACCACACCGAGAACGTCGAGTCCTTCAGAATCCTCGGAATCTGACAGCTGTGAGGTCATGGGAGGTCGAGCGACCTGTGGATAAAAAAAATCATTTTAAGAAGTAAATATCATGCCTTCTCCGCTAAAATTCACTCGATCGTGTTGTCATAATAGGGTGCTGTTGTTAATTATACCTAGCTGTTACCCGCGACTTCGTCCGCGTTGTATTTAACAAAAAGCGGACGAAGTCGCGGGTAACAGCTAGTCTAAAATAAAAGTAGCCTAAGTTACTCCTTGTTACATCAGCTATCTGCCAGTGAAAGTCCCGTCAAAATCGGTCCAGCCATTTCAGAGATTAGCCGGAACAAGCAGACAGACAGACAAAAATTCTAAAAAAAATTGTTTTGGTATATGTACTGGTTATAAATCCAAATGCACTTAGTAAAAAGCGGTTATTTTAATATTACAACCAGACACTCCAATTTTATTTATTTGTATAGATGTGTATTTATTGAATCTTTTATTGCTATTAATTACTTGACATTGGTGAAATACCCGCTGAGTTGTGGGTGAGGCCATTTGCATATCCATTTTATTTCATCGCATTTCATTTCGTAAAGAAAGAAGAAAAAGAAGAAGATGTCTGGTGATACTCACTTCGATCAGGCTGGGATGCATAATTTCCGTGATCAGATTGCTTCTCTTAGCTTCTTCATTCAGGTACGCGTTCTTCTGATTGTATGCTATCTCTGTGTCAGGTTGGAATAGACTCTGCAAACGATTGTCCTTGTTTGGTTCGGTTTTACCTGGAAAATTGATATATATTTTTTGGTGAAAATTACATTATTATACAAAACTAATATAAATTAAAATGAGTATGGAATGACATATGGTACCGAGACGTGGTCGCTAACATAAGCCTCATAAGAAGGTTCAAGGTCGCTCAACGCGCAATGGAGAGAGCTATGCTCGGGGTTCCACTACGCGATAGAATCAGAAATGAGGAGATCCGTGGACGAACTAAAGTAACCGACATAGCTCAAAGAATTTCAAAGTGTAAGTGGCAGTGGACGGCACATCATAGCTCGCAGAACCGATGGCCGTTGGGGCGTAGAAAGGTTCTAGAATGGCGACCACGAGCCGGAAGACGTAGTGTAGGACGGCCCCCACAAGGTGGACCGATGATATCACACGCGGCGCAGGGAGCCGGTGGATGCGAGTGGCGGAGAATGGCTTATTATATTGTTATTTATGTATCTCTCCACACGGGCTACAGCCAGTCATTTGGAAGGCTTGCGCGGGGACATGGGTCCAACACCTAGAGGCTTATTTTGAGAATTTTAATGTTATGTTACCCACCTGCTTGGGTGAACTGCTGAAATGCCGCTGGCGAAATTGACCTCAGCAGGCAGAGGAACTATTACAGGTATATGGAAAGATAATTTGGACTGTGGATTGAAGATTGGATGGAAATGTGATATGACTACTGGAATATTATGTTCCTCTCCACACGGGCTATAGCCGGATATTTGGAAGGCTTGCGCGGAGACATGGATTCAAAAGGTAGAAGCTCTTTTTTGAGTATTTTAATGTTACGTTACCCACCTGCTTGGGTGAACTGCTGAAAACATTATAATTATAATTATGTTATACCTTCCTGTATGTCATGGAGTAACGTAGTATGCTCTGTGGTGGTGGTGGTCGCAGGAGTTCTGTCCGCTGTCGTCGAGGTGTTGAAGCTGACCGGCGCTGGGCGGTACAGAGTCGCCGACACACACACGTGGAGCATTCCACCTCCTGCACCAAGAAGAGCAGGGTTACCCAATCGCTGATACAGGATTTGGGTTAAGGGGAGGTGAAGTTATTCAGGGTGGACCAATGCCAAATTTAATTTGCTTTGATCGTGAGCCAGGGGGAAATTGCTTGCACCCTTTACCTTCCCCTCCCCCCCACTGTAAAAAAAACCCTAAGAACAATTCAGAATACGCCCACAGAGGTCAACATGCAACACACCACACCGAAATCACCCACAGAGGTCAGATGGATCTACATAAGTATTCTGGGATCACCCCCAGTTACGTACGGTACACATAATACAGGCGTCGCTTTGTTTGGGACCGTACAGTTCGTGTGACGATGCTATTATTATTTGTTACACCGATACGTTCTGGTAGCATCTACGACAATTGCTGTGTCAGTTTATGTGTCATTTGCAGTCTGTTTGGGGGCCCGACTCAGTTGTATAGCCTGTTATTATACGAACCCAATAGTAGCACAGTTCCATGAAGGCCATACATATCGACCAGTTTCTCGATCAGCATCGGGAACACGAAGCTACCGGCAGCGGTCCCGCTCACGCATATGCCGTTCGCTAATGCTCTGAAAAGAGACGGGTGCACGTGAGTGAGCTACCTCAAACTCGTATTCGTTGCTCGCGCGTTAATTGACATAGAATGTTGGTATTTTATGTCGATTGACGCGCTAATTCGTTAATTAACGCGTTAATTGACATCAAATGCTGATATATTATATAGCTTGACGCGCTAATTCGTTAATTGACATAGAACGTTGGTATTTTATGTAGATTAGCGCGCTAATTAACGGTATTAGGCGCAGGTGTGGCCCGAACGTAGGAAACTTGTACATGTTTTGTGCAGAAAACTGTTATGAGTATGTGAGAATAATGTAGGAACGGCTAGGCAGACTTTAGCAGCTGGTCAAAAAAAGTACTAACTTTAAAGTATATCATGTGCTGCTCATTAATGTAAAAGATCTTTTTAAAAAGAGCAACCATGATATTTCTCGCCCGTTCTTCTCCATAGGAACGGCATTCCGAACGGGCGGTGAAGTTGTAGCTTAGCATTTTGTAACTATTTTGACGATTCATAAGTACTGGTCTGTGCTAAATGGTTTACATGAATAAAAACTATTCTAATTCTGATACGCACCTGTGTTTGTCGAAATATTGCGAGACGATCACAATGCCAGGGGTTGTGGATAATCCACCACCGATACCTGGTGAAAATAAAAACAAATACAAAATATTATATACCATCCCTGAGGGGCTAGGCTGAGGTGCATTATAGTACACCCTCAATTCACCGATGGTATTTGATCCCAATGTAATAAGGGGCGAGCTTATCGCCATAATACCGGTCACACTCCCCCTCAATATGAGCAGGGTTTAGGCCATAGTCCACCACGCTGGCCCAGTGCGGTTTGGTGATCTTCACACGACTTTCAAGAGACGTGTACGTTTCACCGTCCAGCAAGTAGATAATCATTTATTGATTTCTTATATTTACGCGAATACTACACATTGAAATGAAACTAATCTTACGGATTTTATCGCGTTTATATTATGTTTTACGCTTCCGACGTTTCGGCTGCTTTACAGCAACCATGGTCACGGGAGGATCAACACGAGGACCCCGCGAGGGAGGATCAAAATCCGTAAGACTAGTATTATTTCAATTGATAATCATTATTGACAATGAGAATAGTACATGAAAATTAAAATATCTCAGAGAAGGCCGGGGTTTGAACCTGCAAACCTTGATTCCAAGGCAACCATTCTACCAAAAAGGATATTGCTTCCATAATATGTAACACAACGTTACACAGTACACGTTGCTTTCATGATCGCGAAAGAGACAAAAAAGGAACAAGAACAGAGTGTATATCTCACCAGTCATTACACCAAAACTCAACAGAAGATGTAGCAATCCTCTGCTGAAGTAGGACAGAGCTAGCCCGGTCGCACAGAACAACCCGCCGATGAACACCACGAGTCGACACGAGTACTTCTCGCACAGAGCTGATGAGAGAGGCGCTGTAATATACATATACATTGTTAAACATACCAAGGGCCCTGGGCTGAATAATTCTCCCGCCATGCTGCTCTGAATGACATCATCCGTCGTTCTCTTGCCACCGCCAACGTACCGGCCATTTTAGAGCCGCAAGGTATCGTGCGGGACGATGGCAAGAGACCAGACGGAGCATGGGGTGGGCTCTGGTGTGGGACGCTGCCTGCGTCGACACTTTGGCTCCGTCCCACCTCCAGGTAACATGTCAGAGAGCAGGCAGAGGAGGCCGAAAACTTAAAACGGCGCAAGTATTCGGTTATCGGCTCCGAATACATATTCGTTCCGTTTGGAGTCGAGACCCTGGGTCCATGGGGTCCAAGCACCATTAATTTTGTAGAAAATCTTTCTAGAAGATTGGTCGACGCAACCGGCGACCCAAGGGCTGGGTATTTCCTCGCTCAGCGAGTAGCTTTGGCTATTCAGCGAGGAAATGCGGCCAGCATCTTGGGCACATCAACTCTGCCATTTTATATTTCCCTGTTTCTCATAGTTTCAGAGCCTGGTAGGTAAAGTCTGCTCACCCAGAGCCAAGCACAGCGTTGACAGCGCAGCCGGTATCCATGAGGCCACAGACTCCGAGGAGTCCGGGAACGTCTCCATTATCTCCACGTATAGAACTCCGTAAGACTTGAACAGGCCGGCCACCCAGAACTGAACCATGAACGCGCCGAACACCACGACCCAGCCGTAGCCGCCGTCAGGGGGCGCTGTGCTCCTAGGGTCAGACCACAAGGATTGAACAAATGGGGGAAGAGGAACCCACCACTGACACTCGGCTTGTCAACTTTTCCATTTATAAACCAAACAAGTTTGATCGATAATTAAAGAAGCCGGCAACACCGAACTGAAGATGTTATTCGTGAAGGAAAACATCGCGAAGAAACCTGCATGTCTGAGAGAACCGCTCGAAAGACGTGTGAAGTCCCCCACCCGCACAGGGCTAGCGTGGTGGACTGTGGCCTAATGCCCCTCGCATTGAGGGGATGCCCGTGCCCAACAGGGACATTAAAAGGGTGGTATTATTATTCGTCTCTCTCCACAAGGGCTACCACCCGGATCTTTAGAAGGTTTGTGCGGGGACATGGGTCTAACACGTAGAGGCCCTTTTTGTGAATGTTAATGTTATGTTAGCCACCTACTGGGGTCAACTGCTGACAATGATAGCATAAACAGCGAATTGACCTCAGCAGGCGGAGGAACTATTGCAGGAATATGGAAAGATAATTGGGACTATGGATTGAGGTTTGGATGGACATGAGATAGGGCTATTGGAAGGGTATCGGACACCTGCCATAATCAGCTTTTACTACTATTGGCAGAACTAGGGGCATCAGCCTGAACATAAGAGCACATAATAAGCTGCCTGGTCCGTGAAGTGAGAATCAGTGGGAACAACTCACTCAGCGGAGGAGTCGGGTGGAGGCCGCAGATTTCTGGACGCTGCCAGCAGGGGGCGCGCTGTCACTGAGGACAGAGTCAGCAGCGAGTCCTCCTCCTGCTCCGTGGGAGACATGGCTGATAGATAAGCCCCAACTTGCTGCAAGGAAAGTCACAAATATAAGTTGAAATTGTGCAGAATTGGGTTTAGACCTAGATCTATCACCTAAATGACGTCCACTGTTGGACAGAGACCCCAATGACTTCCCCACATCCCGGTCCGCCGCCACTCACGTCCCCCGGCTTCCTGCGCCGCCTTTGATGTCATCGCCCGACCTTGTGGGGGCCGTCCTATACCACGTCTTCTTGCTCGTAGTTGCCATTCTAGACCTAGCCCACCAGGGACCTATCTCTAAAGATCTAGTAGGCCAAAAACAACTCTCATGATTGTCAGAATGAAATGTAATTGTAATGTAAATGTAATGTAAATGTAATGTAAATGTAATGTAATGTAAATGTAATGTAAATGTAATGTAAATGTAATGTAAATGTAATGTAAATGTAATGTAAATGTAATGTAAATGTAATGTAAATGTAATGTAAATGTAATGTAAATGTAATGTAAATGTAATGTAAATGTAAATGTAAATGTAATGTAAATGAAATGTAAATGTAATGTAAATGTAATGTAAATGTAATGTAAATGTAATGTAAATGTAATGTAAATGTAATGTAAATGTAATGTAAATGTAATGTAAATGTAATGTAAATGTAATGTAAATGTAATGTAAATGTAATGTAAATGTAATGTAAATGTAATGTAAATGTAATGTAAATGTAATGTAAATGTAATGTAAATGTAATGTAAATGTAATGTAAATGTAATATAAATGTAATGTAAATGTAATTTAAATGTACACACCGTGGCTAGCGGCAACTCAAGCAGCAAGCTTGCCGGTCGTTCCCTGGGCTCCGGCGGCGCTGACTGTATCGACAGCAGGGACCCTGCCTTGTCTGGAGACAGGATGCCCTGGACCAAAGAAGCTATCGTTATCTTCACCAGGACCTAATCGGCAGACGAACACACCAAATGTACGGTCCCACACTAAGCAACGCTTGTATTATGGGTGCCGTACAATGGACTGAGGGCGAACTCAGTATATATATAAACATCCATGACTCGTGTGCAAAAATTCGTGCTCATCACGCAATGTTGGTCCCTACCAGAATTCGAACCAGGGAACCTCGATGATATATTTTTTTTATATCTAAGTATTGCCTCAGTATCAGCCAAATTCGTAGAACGCTTGACTCAGTAACGAGAGTCGCGGGTTCAAACCCCGGCTCGCATCTCTAGGATTTCTGGAATTCCAATCGTGATTATCACTTGCTAAACGGTGAAGGAAAACACCGCGAGGGAACCTGCATGTCTGAGAGGACCCCTCGAAAGACGTGTGAAGTCCGCCAACCCGCACTGGGCCAGCGTGGTGGACTATGGCCTAATTCCCCTCGCATTGAGGAGAGGCCCGTGCCCAGCAGTGGAACACTAAAAAGGCCTAATAGTATTGTAGCGACCACTTCAACCGCACAAAAATCAACACAGATGGCACAGCAGACGCATTCAGAACAACAGACAAATGTCATCACAATCCTGAATCGCGCTATAAGAGTTTTCTGAGCACGTAACATATATACAAGATCCCGACTATAACCATCGGGGCATAGCGGCCGCCCCGCCAGCCATACCACCCGCCTGGCTGGAAGATCTTCCCTTTTCCGCTAAAGTATATTTACCTCAGCGTTGGTATCGGTTCGCAGATCGATGGAGCAGGACAGGGGTGCCGTGGATGCTGGTGGTGCTGACATGCCGAGGAGTTGGCTGTCCATTTGCGACAGCTCCTGCAGACAAGTCGAGTCGAGAGTGAACAGGTACCTTCTAGGCAAGTATGCTCCATCGTAGATCTCATCGTCCCCTACCATCAGGTGAGATCGAGATCAAATACTTGCCTATAATGTAGGTAATACTAAAAAAACAAGAATATCAGGTGAATCGGAGGCCAAACCAAAGTAATTTCTAAATGTGAGAACCATGTAGCCATTAACTTGTAATTTTATACTTAGTACTTTTTTGACCAGTTGCTAACACCTCACATACCTATAACAATGTACTGCTCAAAAATGTAAAAGATCTTTTTTTAAAAAAGAGCAACCACGGAGTTTCTCGCTCGTTCTTCTACATAGGAACGGCATTCCGAACGGGTGGTAAAGTTGTAGCATAGCGTATTGTCTTCTTATATTTACGCGAATATTGCACATTGAAATAAAGTAATCTTAACTATCTTATCTTAGTTCCGCGACCATGGTTGCTGTAAAGCAGCCGTCGGGAACGTAAAAAACGTAAAAAATATTCTGATTCTGCCGTAGGCCGCGGTGGGGGTGCAACACCGAACCCCCCATCCCCAAAAGCAATTCCCCACACCTCCATAATCTCCAAAGTTTGCAATGGTGCAATATCTAATATAATTAATGTCGATAAAGGTTTACATATGTAAATAAAACGGTATTTCATATAATCTTAAGTGGTGGTTGTGGGGGTGTTATGGATGTTAATGGTTTTTTTTTATACTTTTATTATATAAAAATACTAGATGCGCCCGGCGGTGTTACCCGCGATAAAAAGTATGAAAAATTAAAACATCTATCCCACGGGAACCATACATTTTACCGGGATAAAAAGTAGCCTATGTGTTATTCCAGACTATAATCTATCTCTGTGCCAAATTTCATCCAGATCCGTTCAGCCGTTCGGGCGTGAAAGAGTAACAAACATCCATCCATCCATCCATCTAAACTTTCACATTTATAATATTAGTATAGATTAGTATAGATGAGTTTTAAGTAGAAAAACTGCACATTTACATATCGAAATAAAAGTAATTTCACGGATTTTATCGCGTTTATTATGTTTTTACGTTCCCGACGACGCGACGGAACGTAAAAAACATACAATAAAGGCGATAAAATCCATAAGATACGTTTTATTTCAATGTGTAGTATTCGCGTGAATATAAGAAATCAATATGTACATTTACATGTTTAATTAAAGTATTATAATTCTCCTCTACTATTATAATAGTTTTTTTTTGGGTTGCCAACACATAGTATTTTTAAATGTCCAAAGAACATTTGTCCACCAATCAGGGCACGGCGACCATATCTAGTAAAATGTGATTAGGTACTTATGTGATCGCGTATTATCGATTTTTCTATTCTCGGGCACTGTTTAGTAAGGTTGGGACATAGAAATTGAAGTAGAAATCTTTATTGGAAAAGCAATAAGTGGATACAAGCTTCTATGAAGCCCTGACTTCTGAGCTTGGTATGTTCACGTGTGTTATCGAAGTCGGTGTCCTCCCCCCCCCCCCCCCCCCCATATACATCTATACAAATAAATAAAATGGAGTGTCTGATTGTAATATTAAAATAACAGCTTTTTACTAAGTGCATTTGGATGTATACACGGTACATATACCAAAACAATTTTTTTTTTGTCTGTCCGTCTGTTTGTCTCGGCTAATCTCTGAAATGGCTGGACCGATTTTGACGGGACTTGCACTGGCAGATAGCTGATGTAACAAGGAGTAACTTAGGCTACTTTTATTTTAGAAAAACTTTTTTGTTAAATACCACGCGGACGAAGTCGCGGGTAACAGCTAATATATTATAGGAGTTTAGTAATTTAGTTTTACTATGTGCCTCATAAGAATCCAATCATACATTATCCGAGTCAATTACCAACGAGATTAAAAAAAAATTAAAACAACATTCAACAAAACTTTTTAATGCCATAGACTAGAATGTTATCTGTCGATAATCGACCGGCAGGTACGTCTGAGTATCAGGCACTGGTACGCAGAGGAACGACCTCGGATCGATGGGAACAGACCAGACAGACAACGTACTATAAGCAGTGGCGTAGCCAAATCACCCAGGGGCCCCGGGGCAACATTAAAATCTGGGCCCTATTTATAATAATAATAATATAATACCAGGCCTTTTTTCTTAATGTCCCACTGCTGGGCATAGGCCTTCCCTCAATGCGAGGGGGTTAGGCCATAGGCCGCCACGCTGGCCCAGTGCGGGTTGGCGGACTACACACGTCTTTCGAGCAGTTCTCTCAGACATGCAGGTTTCCTCGCGATGTTTTCCTTCACCCTTGGGGCCTTATTTAAACTAAACAAAAATGTTTGAAGATACAAAGCAACTTTTTTAATTTATTTAATATGAAATAGCTATCGTTATCGCCAGTTAAACCACGTCTAGGTTAATCTCAATGAGAAATTAAAACTTACTGCGAGGCAAAAAATCCGTAAAATTAATTTTATTTTAATGTGTAGTATTCGCGTAAATATAAGAAATCAATATAGGATATTACATTATAACTTTTTTAGAACGTTGTTCATAGAGATTGAGGGGCCCCTTGCGCTTGGGGGCCCCGGGCATTGCCCCGCCTTGCCCTACGGTAGCTACGATAGCTACGCCACTGCACTTAAGTACCTATCTATAATATTAGGTACTGTTGCGGAAACGGGTGCCAAGATTCTGGTGATTTTAAAATCGATACTGTTTGTTGCACGTTCAACAACGAACCCGACTGCGTTAAAAAATAACTTTAAATATAAACTGAAATAAAAAAATATACAAGTCCAGTAGCGACTTTAACAGTCGGGACCCATTATAGGGAAACTTTGAGCCGGTCTAGAGTTTTATTGCGTTTACTGGGTAATGAGTAATATACGGAGTGTAAGTGGCTTTGTACCGAAAATTGATACCATGGATCCAACTCATGATTCTGGAGCCCCCAGAGTTGGAATATTCCGTCGACCTTTCATGAATATACACATCTTTATTCGGTAATTTAAATTGATTTTAGTATAGGTACAAATAATACTAGAAGTCTATCTTACTGGGATTTTTAATAAAATAAATAACATAATTACTAATTATTAATAGCAGCATTAATTAATAGCAGTGATAGCCTAGTTGGTAGAACGCTTGCCTCGGCAACGAGGATCGCAGGTTCAAACCTCGGCTCGCACCTCTGGTATTTCATTTCATGTGCGGATCTCATTTTCAACCACGATTATCACATGCTCAACGGTGAAGTTAAACATCGTGAGGAAACCTACATGTCTGAGAGAACCCCTCTAAAGATGTGTGTAGTCCGCCAACCCGCACTGGGCCAGCGTGGTGGACTATGGCCTAAACCCATTACATTAAAAGGGCTGAAATTATTATTATATTATTTATAATTACTAATTCAAATCTTAAACTGCAATAAAAAAACCCTAAAATTCTCCATGATTTATTTTATGTCTCCAAATTTTTTACCGAGAGCCAAATTTTTACCCAGAAATGCGAAAGAAATACCCGAGCTGGTGGCCCTGCCTTTAAGTTGCATGCAAGCTGACCCCGCATGCATCTAGTGCTGAAAGGTCGTTCTGGTATATACTGTAATGGTATTTGACCTAGTTTTATTCACCGCAACGGGTTAATGCGCTCTCGAGCTGACAATGTTCAGCTTTTCTGCACTCGTAAAGACTTCGAGAGACTTCTACCGTAGAAGAACTGGGCCCCAAGTCTGCTAACACGATCGATTCATAATCAAATAGCAACCGCATAGTAACTGTCACTTTTGACAGATATTGTATGGGATATCTGTCAAAAGTGACAGTTATTGTACGGTTGCTGTTCGATTATGAATCGATTGTGTTAGCAGACTTGGGGCCCTGGAGTAACCAACATAGCTCAAATAATTTCAAAGTTGAAGTGGCAGTGGGCGGCGGCACATAACTCGAAGAACCGATGGCTGTTGACCTTTGAAAATTGTCATGTCGAAATTCTGAATAATTATTCTGTATAAGTTCCTCTGTTTGTGATTATATTGTCTTTTATTTCTATTCTCCATTTGTTATATTCCTTATTATTACTCTAGTTTTTAATTGACTCAAAAAAAGGAGGAGGTTCTCAATTCGATTGTATTTTTTTTAAATTGTTTTAATCTATTCTTTTTTTATTTCGTCATTTAACCACACAATGTAATTAAAAATATATTTTGCTTTGTTTTCTTTTTTTCAGTTATAATATTCTACCGGCAAAATCTTTTGTCAAACTCTGTTGTTGGCAAAATCGTCGACAAAAAAAAAGATGGAAGCTATAATATTTTAAAAAGTGAAGTGACTTTTACTACGTTAAGGGTATACCTCAGACGCCACAATATAATCACGCTTGACTCAAATATAGACACGCCATTTTCATTTCATCATGTCACATCCATTATTTTATTTATAATGTGTATTTATTGAATTTAATATTGCTATTAATTACTTGACATTGGCAAAATATCCGCTAAGTTGTGGGTGAGGCCATATTCATATCCATTTTAGCATCGCATTTCATTTCGTAAACAAAGAAGAAGAAGAACGTCGCATTGAGCTCGGTTCAATTGATAGTCAGAATCAGAGTTACTGACATTTCATTTGAAATAACCAAATTAGATTTTAGTTAGTACTTAAGTCATCCTATAGTTGACAGGCGATAAGCCAATCGCCGCAGACATGCAGCTTCTATTAGATCAGGGTTTCCCAAGCTTTTTTGCATGGTGCCCCCCCGGATTATAAAAAAAAATGCATCCCCGATATTTTTTTTCATTGCTTCAATAAAAAACACAAATTAATTTTACGATCTTATTTATTTCACACGATTTATTATTTATTTATGGGATGTTTGCGCCTGCATTTTTTGAACCAGTTGGTTGATATCAGGTTCTGTTTTTAACAGAGCTAGGTATCATCAAATCATACACTTCATGCCCCCCTAAGATCTCTCTACGCCCCCCCGGGGGGGCACGCCTCACCGGTTGGGAAGTCCTGTATTAGATGATCTTTTTAGTTGCTCAGCCAAAACCAAGCCATTATCTTGTAATTATATACTTAGAGTTAGTACTTTTTTTTGACCATCTGCTAAAGTCTGCCTAGCTGTTCCTACATTGTTCTCACACACCCATAACAATGTACTGCTCAAAAATGTATATAAGATCTTTTTAAAATGAGCAACCATGGAGTTTTTTGCCCGTTCTTCTCCATAGGAACGGCATTCCGAACGGGTGGTAAAGTAACATTCTGTAACTATTTTGACGATTGATAAGTACTGTACGTAATGGTATACATGAATAAAAAATATTCTGATTCTGATTCTGAAAACACAGACTGGGAGTTATACTAAGTATAGCTTACCTGGTTGAAGTTGAACATCCTTGGTAACGACATACTTCAATATCCGGAGGTAAGTTTATATAGTCGAAATGGTCTTCAGATTCCGTCGACTCTAATTTATCACTTTTTGACAGAGACACGGCAAAAGCCGTATTATACATTGGTTTTGTTGAACCTAAACCTCTTTTCGGAGCCGTTTTAGTAATTTTAGTCGACCTTTTTTTAAATAAAAAACTTTATTTTATATGTAAGTTCTTTTTTTTGACAGAGATTTTTTGATCAAGTTATTACGGCGCGTACCCGGTCATTTTCGTTATAAAATATCAAATAATATTAACCGTGCCTGTTTATTTTATATACTTAATTGGCACTGTTGTAAGGCTTTTTTTTTTCTATGAATAACAAATTTTCGAAGCGAGCGTACTCTCCAGAATTGTGCGACTTATAGTCAATTCGAGTTTGCGCAATGGAACAATCGATATTTAAATGTGTCTGGTTATTTATTTTGGGTGGTAACACACGGTGAACGGAAATGTGGTAACCCTGTTCATGGACTTTTTGGCGGGAAGTTGAACCGTGATGTTGTCGATTTTGTTTTATTTTCCAAAAAAATGTGTGTCTTTGATAAATAATGTGTAATATTAGTGGGATAGTCACCAGAGTGTGTTCATAAACGTGCACGAGGGAAGGTAATTGAAATAAAATAGTTTAACTTAACTTTTCAAGTTCTCCCATACAATCTCTGTGAAAAGTGACAGTTACTGTGTGGTTGCTATTCGATTATGAATCGATTGTGTTAGCAGACTTGGGGCCCTGGTTAAAGTATATAATGAGGCATGTAATAAAACGAAAAAACCTTTTTTTCGATTTTATTTCTAATTATTTACATGTTGGGTTACACATTTTGAAAAAAAATACATAAAATTTTCATGAACACACCTATTCAGGCCGTAATTCTGTGAGCAAACTGACCGGAGTCTTTATCAGCGCGTATTCAGCGCTGACAAGACCAAAGCTGAATCCACGCTGTCTGCTTACACCAATGCTCTCATTAGCGAACGGCATACTGGCATAGTTGAAATGACTTCTCGAGGGTTTCGTATAAAAAAAGAACCTGTCGTGTAGCGATATTGTTGGCATGGCCGGATCCAAGCTGGCCGCACTGTGTCGAGGCACAGGTATGGACAGATAACAAGCTCGCCTGAGGCAATAATCACGCCTGTCATCTGTCATTTGCTTGGCTATTATCCTGCGCGTGGTATGTCATGTAACCGCGAAACTAAGATCTTTTTAAAAAGAGCTACCATGGAGTTTCTCGCCCGTTCTTCTCCATAGGAACGGTATTCCGAACGGGCGGTAAAGTTGTAGCTTAGCATTTTGTAACTTTTGACGATTCATAAGTACTGTACTTAATGGTTTACGTGAATAAATATACTCTGATTCTGATTCTGAACCAGCATTTTTACCGATCAGCGTACGTACATATGCCAAAATTTTAATGGCTGCCTGGACTTCTTACTCACCGTCGAAAGAGAAAAACAAAAGTTGATAGTGCTTGGAAGGCTATGTTGGTTGCTCTACATTCGGCCATCGCAATTTCATTATGGAGCAATTGTGTTTAATTGTAAAGCCTTGTGTTTCAGTTGGCTCACAGAATACAGGGCCCCAAGTCTGCTAACACAATCGATTCATAATCGAACAGCAACGGCATAGTAACTGTCACTTTTGACAGATATTGTATGGGATATGTGTGAAGAGTGACAGTTATTATACCGTTGCTGTTCGATTATGAATCGATTGTGTTAGCAGACTTGGGGCCCAGGTTTTGAGTCGAATATTCTTCATGCAGATCTGATTACCTTAAAGACCTGGAGGTTTTGGACAAACTAGGCGACATATTGTTGTAGGGCGGCGAGCAATTCCTAGTAGGCGACATTGGCGGGTTCCGCTGCGGTTTTATGTCAACGTGAAGGATCTCCGATACGGATAAATGTCGCGTTTGACTTTTGTCTATGTTACGGAATACAAAAAGCGGCACCTCGGCGAGTAGACCTGTAGACAAATTTATGAAATTTACTACCTGACCATATGTATTGTAACATATATAAATACTAGCTGCGCCCCGCAGTGTTACCCGCGATTAAAAAGTTATGTTTAAAAAACACGGTTCCTGTCTGCTATCCCATAAGAACCGTGCATTTTTCCGGGATATAAATTAGCCTATGTCATTTTCTGACCCCTAAACTACCGCTACCTGTGCAAAAAATCATGTCGATCCTTTGCTCTATGAAAAATTAAAACAAATCTATCCCACGGGAACCATACATTTTACCCGGATAAAAAGTAGCCTATGTGCTATTCCAGTCTATAATCTATCGCTGTGCCAAATTGCATCCAGATCCGTTCAGCCGTTCTTGCGTGATTGAGTAACAAACATCCATCCATCCAAACTTTCACGTTTATAATGTTAGTGGGATTATCTGTGGGCAAACCTTGGCCTTCTCATTGGGGATCGAATTTCCTGAAACACCTCTTACGAATACCTCTACGTAGTCAAGAAATATGAGGTGTAACTTAAATATCTCCGGCAACTGAAGGTCCTTTTTCTTATGGGATTTGGGTAGGACAACGTTGACTTTTGAGTTCGTGCCCTCGCCACAAGATACACAGATAGCCCTGTAGACGGCATTCAGAACAAATGACTATTTTTGATACAATTCTGAAACGCGCTATGAGAGTTTTCGGGGCACATAACATATATACAAGATCCCGACAGTAGCCGTCGGGGCGTAGCGGCCGCCCCGCCAGCCATACCACCCGCCTGGCTGGAAGATCTTCCCTTTGCCGCTAAAACTATATTACTAACATTCCTTAGGCGTCTTCTTCCTTTCATTCTTGCCGCTTGAGTAATCAGAAAGGATCGCTTGCGCTTCGACAGGTTTCGCATTCAAAGTTCGAATTGCGACTCCTCTAAAAAACAAAGCTCTAATGTTTAACAAAACTCCATGACCTGGGGCCCAAGTCTGCTAACACAATCGATTCATAATCGAACAGCAACCGCAGAGTAACTGTCACATTTGACAGATATTGTATGGGATATCTGTCAAAAGTGACAGTTACTATGCGGCTGCTGTTCGATTATGAATCGATTGTGTTAGCAGACTTGGGGCCCTGGGGGCCATCTGGTAATACAATCAGGGCCAAACAAGTCGATCAGCGAGCGGCAGTCGTTCAAGGGGTACCCTATTTATCTGGATTCCATGTTAATTACCCATCAAACGACTAGCTTTATAACGTAACGTTCCCTTATGAATGTCTATGAAAGACAGGTGTGTGTTATATGCGAAAGCCATTCAAATGTTTTTTATGGGGTTTTGCGTTTAACTTACCTGCATAATAAAAATAACCAGTGTTATAGGAAAGGCCTTTCAAAAGGTAAGCCAAGTGAACGGGTAATCACACGTCAAATCTGACAGCAGTTGAGGTTGAAACATCCAATCAAAACCTGGCTGTTATTATCGGGTTTTCCGATTCCCATTTAAATTAATGTTGTCACACCTTGGGTAGAGATGGCGCTGACATAAATACCTCGGACTAGGTCTTTTCTGAGGGAACACTCCATATTTCAAATGCGGTGCTGTCGGGTCTGTCCCTCTGGCCTGTGACTCGACTTGGAGCCAGGTGGTAGACGCTGGCTGTGGAGGCACTTTTGCACTGCAAGATTTAGATAGATAAATCATCGTAGCGGTTTGTTTTTACTTTGAATCATTACTGAACCTTATAGATTACCCATTAATAAACGTAGGTAACTACTAATCTTGTGCTACTGATGAAGTACCTATATTATAAAAAGGAAAGTAAGTATAGTTGTAAGTTTGTAGGGGCTAATATACAAAACTGCTGATACTATTCGGACGTCCGCAACTATTACAATCTCGCACTGTCAAGCCTGTCAAGCCTGGGTCGCACCTGCAACCTGGGCCGCATCTGGTACAAGCTGGGGCCTCCTCGGTTACAAATTTAGTCTTGTAGCGACCTTACAGCCTCGCCACAAGCTACACAGATGGCGCTGCAGATGACATTCAGAACAAATTACGAGGCTCCACACAATCCCGAAACGCGCTATGAGAGTTTTTGGAGCACGTAACATATATAAAAGATCCCGACAATAACCGTCGGGGCATAGCGGCCGCCCCGACAGCCATACCACCCGCCTGGCTGGACGATCTTTCCTTTTTCGCCAAAGGCTGTTCGATTGTAGGCCTAGACAGAGCTGGGCCATCCCTGTTATAAATCTGGGCCACCGCCTCCGAAATGGACATTGATGGCTGAGAGTCGTTATCTAGCACTCCATAATTAACAGGTCCAATTATAAAATACCATCGAAGTCGTTGGGATCTTAGGGGGATAGATACCACTAGGAAATTGAGCAGTTATGGTAGAATATCTTATTTACTTTATATTTCGTGATCTTCCATTCAATGTTCGCAAAGGTGGCTCAACATTAGACTGCGTATATGGAATAGGGGATCTTAAAGACTTGAATTTTCTGTAAATAAAATTAAAATTTATTAGTTTCGTATAGTAAATCTTTCGTAAAGTAACTCTTTGATTATAATATAGTCATGAAGGTAGTTGGGTACATACGCCGTTCTTTGTATTTTCGGTGTTTGGTTTTCCATTATAATTTGCTTATGTTTTACTCATTTATATATAAATTTCATTGTATACTTGTTAAATTTGATTTATTTTTGACAATAGGTACCTAACCAAAAATATATTTTGATGTTTCTCGAATTACCGCACAAAATGATATCCAAAATTTGTTTATGACTTTTATTTTCATTGCAACGGTGAATTTCCGAACAAAACATTTAACGCCTCTGTCAAGCTGTCAAGTCAAAATTCAAATGTCAAAGTTGTTTACATCGCGGTCACATAACCTCAATTCCCCATGTGATAATATAAAATTGTATAAAAAACAATTTACATAAATGCAACAATGTCCCAATTGCATATCAACGAAGTCTGTCCCAAAGGAGAGGTCTACCCATTTAATGTAAACTTCCAAAATGGCTACGTTACCGAAAATTTTAAGAAGAACGAATGTTTTCTACTTGAAAACGAAAACACTGGAAAGAAAGCTGTTGATACCGAATTAGGTGACCTATTATACGCTGGAGAAGAGGAGGAGGAGCTTTTGGGTAAGACGTTAATTCTCGCACGCAATAAAAAGACCGGAAAAGTCCGTTTAATCGAAGTTGAAAACATCCAACTGAAACCGCTTATAAAATCGAATTTAGACGCTACAGAGGTGCTTGAGACTAGCAATTTAGAGCTTAGCAGAAAGTTTGGGTCCAAGAAACATAAACAAATAATGGAACAGCGGGAAAAACTAAAGGTAAATGTCCAAACGGTGACCGAGCAGATGTCAAGTATTACTGACAGTTTAGTTGAAGACCAATTGGACCTATCTTCATACAATAAAGCTGACGGTGATGACTTTTACATACCACCCATCAACAGACAAGCGACCAAAGTTGATGAGGTGTATGACATGGATCAAATATTAACGCATAATCAATACGAAAAAATTTACTCCGAGTTAGAGGATACAAAGTACAAGAATAACTTGAATGACTTCCTAAAACCTATAGCCGCAAGGAATATGTCACAAAGACATACAGTGCTCTTAGTTTACGCGAATACTTTACTAGAATTGTATGCAACTATGATGAAAGAGATTGGGAAAAAGAATTTCATGGCGTGCCAACATTCGGCCACACTAAGTGATGTTGTGGTTAAAAATTTCCTTAGCAATGTTAACGGTAAGAGAGGACGATCACCGCAGTACAAAGATAAGTCCCTATGTCATGCAATTGTTTTTATTTTACTTATAAATAACTATAAGTTTGATTTTGACGAGTTGTGTCAACAGTTGAAGTTGACTCCGAGAACTGTTACGTCTAAAGTTGCATTAACCGGAGCTAGTTTAGTTGTGTCCGGCTCTAAGAAAGTTGCTCAGTTGAAACTTCCGTTGAACCGGCCGGCGTTCAGGAGGAAAAGTACAAAATTTTAAATTAAACTATTATGTAAGCACAAATTACTGGTTTCATTTTTGTATCTCCTAAATACTGACTGACGAGACTTTCCTTTTGATGGATCATTTTTTGCAATCAAACCTATGCAATCTGCTATCATTACCATAAAACTCAAATATACCATATGCCATGGTGTGGCTATCATGGTGGGCTAGTTATGTTGTGTGCATTTTAGTTCTCAATTAACCCGAGACCAAAAAAAAATATTCCAATTTCCAATTCCATTTAAAAACTATGGCTCCATTGTCTACCACTGATTCTACCAACGACAAGGCTAGAGATTAAAAAAACAAAAAAAAATCAGTTACTGATAGACGATTTTCCAGTAACATAAATAATATACTGTAGTATATGCTAACAGTACTGGTTTGGTGTGCTGCCACTTCTCTATCTGGTGGGGTAGTAGGTAGTAGTAAGGTCTTGTGGTATAGACTATTATTTAACTGAATTCCATATTCAACTGGTAAAATTAAACAACTCAATAAGCAAATATGTGATACAAGATTTATTTTATAGATACTATCTAGTAATACATAATAATTAAAAATGCTTAATTTTAACATATGATTCTATAATAATTAAGTTATGGGAGCATGCTCGGCAACAACTTATATATGTCACCGCCAGACACGGTCGGCGGTCAGTCGGTAGGGTCAATTCACATTGCCACACAAGAACATTAGGGAAGGCGAAGCAAATTACTTGGAGCAAAATTGTACATTTAATTTTGAACTTTATCTCCATTTATCACAAAAAGCAGGGCCCTAAGTCTGCTAACACAATCGATTCATAATTGAACAGCAACCGCATAGTAACTGTCGCTTTTGACAGATGTTGTATGGGATATCTGTCAAACGTGACAGTTACTATGCGGTTGCTGTTCGATTGTGAATCGATTGTGTTAGCGGACTTGGGGCCCAGTTAGCGCGTCTTCCCGCAAATTCTTGGGAATTCCCTTGGCGAGCGACTTGATAAAGTTCAAAATGCAATGGACAATTAAATTCTTGGCTTGGCTTCCCTTCATTTCTTTCGTTTGCGAGGTGTCGTAAACGAAATGTACACCTACGGTATAGTTTGCGTATTTGTCATTCTATATCACAAAGTAAACAGCGCCTCTAGCGGACGGTAACTAAAACATTCAGTTCTGTATACACGGTGTAGGAATACGCAAACTTGTACCGTTGGCTGACAATTAAACATGATTAAAAATACAATTTGAGATTCTCAAGATTAATATGCCAGCTCAGACATGGAAATAATAATATACTATTTCATCGTCTGAGTATGTCAGTTACAAACTAGCTAATACTTCTATTGGGTACTTATAATTACATTATATAATTATTTTGGGGTCGAGTCACCTTCGTCCGTAGGAGAATTAAGTACCCTCGAGATACCCTACACGTGACCCTGGGTGGTGCCAACCAGGTGACAACTCTACTGGTGGTAGGCTTCGGCCGTGGCTAGTCACCACCCACTGAACAAAGCCATGTCGCCAAGCGGCCTAGCCGTGTTCCGGCATGATGTTCGGTGTTGCCATTCATGGATGGCGGGTCAGATCAGCTGCGCTGCATGTGCCTAGTGAATGTAGCGTCTCGATCTACTGCCGCCTTCCTACCTAGGCAAGTATGCTCCATCGTAGATCTCATCGTCACTTACCATCAGGTGAGATCGAGATCAAATACTTGCCAATAATGTATAAAAAAAAAAAAATGGGATCAAATACCAGTAGCGAAATGTGGGTGCAGTACCATGCACCTGCTCACTTCGGAGATAACAGGGCCCCAAGTCTGCTAACACAATCGATTCATAATCGAACAGCAATCGCATAGTAACTGTCACTTTTATATATTGTACGGGATATCTGTCAAAAGTGACAGTTACTATGCGGTTGCTGTTCGATTATGAATCGATTGTGTTAGCAGACTTGGGGCCCAGGTGTGTTTTATGCCGAGAAACAACATTGCCCGATCCAGGAATTCAATCCAAGGACTTGGCTTGATTGGAGAGCGTAGTCCCCGCGAGGCGATTTGTGTATATCTACAACGCGAGAGTCAAGTGAAGCAGACGCCACTTCTCACACACAGCCTGGACCAGGGCCCGGAACTGGATAGCCCATGAACGGGTTTTGATTGGGTTTTTGAACGACTTAACTGCGGTAATAAATTAAGATTCGCATCGTTTCGTGGAGAATTGTAAGCTAATTAGGGTTCCAACACTCGTGACAGACAGTTTTTCGTATAACATCTTATAGGAGTTCGGTGTTGTTGGCTTCTTTAATTATCGATCAACTTATTTGGTTTATAATTGGAAAAGTTGACAAGCCGAGGGCCCTCTTCCCCCATTTATTTAGAATCACGTTGATTTTTTACCCACTCCGTTAGAAAGTCGTGCTGATATAGTTAATATGGTGACATTGGTTCAGACTTAATCTCTCCTTCCGAAACATACTCCACAGGTTCCGATTTTACATCAAGCGTAGTACTCTCCGGTAGCATGTCATGGAACGACCCAAAGCCCGAACCAGTTGCCTCGTCATCACTCATCTCAGCGGTACAAAGCTCACTAAGAATCATTTTGCTGCGACACAAATCGATATTTGTCACTCTGTATCTTTGTATCGCGTATTCCAAAGAATTGTACGACGACAAGCAACTCTCGCATTTAAAGATTATGGAGTTCCTCAAATGTTTGAGTTTCAAATAGACGTTATGGTGGAAATCGTCGTTGAAGTTCTTAATGCAGTCCTCACAGTCAACGTTTATATTTCTACCCCTGTTACCGAAGTTCGCTAACTCGTCCACCTCGAATTCCTGATGGAATTTCTTGATATGACGCTTCAGAGTTTTGCGAGTACTGAAGTCCTTTGTGCATAACACACACCTAGGTAATACCTTCTGCTTGATGTTAGGGACTAAGGTCACGTGGCATATTTCGTTATGATTATCGAACTTTTCCTGCCCCTTGAAAACTAAGTTGCATACTTCGCATTTATAAATCTCGTCCTCAGCCAAATGCTTAGTTTTCAAATGTATAGTCAAAGCTTCGTTGGAGCTGAACGAAACCGAACACAAGTGGCACGGATGGGTGTTCATGTTGAAGGAATGAAGCAACTTCAAATGTATCTTACAGGATTTCGCCGACTCGAACCTTTTATAGCATATATGGCATTGCGGGAACGAAGCAGAATTAGGATGTTTCGTTCTAACGTGTTTCCTTAAGCTGCGTTTCTCTTTGAATAACGTTTCGCACTCGATACACTTATGCCTTTGCATACCCAAATGAGTGTACTCAATGTGACGTCTAATATTTCTTTTAGACTTGAACTGCTTGTCACAATATTCACAGCTAGACCACGAGTTTTCGCTATGCACGATTTTAATGTGAGACGCTAAATAGTACTTGTTACTACATATTTTGCCACAAATCTCACACTCAACTGCTTCGTCGGTGGTGTGTTTTAATTTTATGTGATGCTTCAAGGACCTATCGCTGTAGTAAATGCGATCGCAATGCTCACATTTAAACGAGCCGTCTGACTCGTCTGTATTCGTTGAAGTGATATTGGAGTCGGCGATTTGCGCTTGCGGGTGGAAAATGCGCGTATGAAACTCCAAACTGGATATATCCGTGAAGAGTTTGTCGCAGTGGCTGCAAGAATTCACGTTCGGAGGTGGCGTGCACACCTTCTTGTGCGCGATAATCGTCTCTTTACTGTAGAACTTGACAAAACAAACGTTGCAAGTCGACAGCGAGTATTCGGTGTCATGGTTAGCCCTCATGTGGTCTTTCAGCTTGTACACACTCAAAAATGAGTTGCAGCAAAGCTCACAATTGTACACGCTTGTTTTAACCTCCGATTGTTGTTTCAACAATGAATTCTTGCAGTACTTATAGAAAGTGTCAAAGGTGTGTTTAGTTTTGACATGCAAACGCAGATCAGACTCTTCGCCGTAACTTTTGCCGCATGTGTCACATGTGAAATCGTCGTTTTTACTGTCAGCATCGGTGCTATGATGAAACTGTACGTGACTATCGTAACTGTCTCGGCCGACGATGATTTTGTAACAGTACTCGCATTTGTACTGATCATTGTTGTCTGTTACGTGTCGCGTGCGTTCGTGACGTCTCAAACTCTGATTGGACGTATAGATCTTGGGGCAAATGCCACATCTGAACTCGCCTTTCTCGCCGTGCAACATTTCAACGTGCCTCTTCAAATTACGACTGTTCGTGTACACTTTGTCGCATAATCCACACTTTATGAAATCTTTTTCATTTGTGTTGTGCACTGATTGTATGTGAGCTATCAAGGAATGTTTTCCTTTGAATATTTTATGGCAGTCGTTGCACGTGGGGTACTTCACATCGGGATTATGCAATTGGTTGATGTGTCTTTTCAAATTGCGTTCAGTTGTGAATGTTTTCTCGCATAACCTGCATCGAATGTCAGTGCCCAAGCCTTGCAAATGTACTGTGATCATATGGGACATGATGTTCTGTTTTCTAGTGAATATTCGGCCGCACAAATCGCATTCGGGTAACGGCTGTCCGTACGAATTATGTCCTCTGGTTAAATGCAGCTGTAGTCCGGCTGGGCTGCCGAATTTTTGCTGGCATATATCACAGTAGCATGACGAGTTAATATGGCAGTTCTCTATGTGTGTTTGTAGATTGTATTTCCTTGTGAATGTCCGGGAGCAATAGTCACATACGTAATCTAATTGGTTTTGGAACATTTTGGTTCAATCCAAGATTGTTTTGTTTTGTAGTATAAACCACAGCTTGGCTGTTAACTTTCAGGTAACTCCTTTTATGATATTCCCTCTCGTGAGGCCGGTCTACGCCGAAACCAAATCGAGAACATGAGGTGCTGTATCCTTGAGGGAGTTGCAGACACCTACCCTGAGGTCCAGGTGTCTGGTGCAACTGTGGAAGTCATCTACAATAAACACCAGTTTAGAACTCACATAAAAATGTGGCAATAGCTTGGTGGTTGATATCTATCTCCATGGGATTGATAACCAGTGTTGAGTCAAATACCTGAAATTAAAGATTTATTGAATGTAATACAAGCTTTAGTTTAAGTACAGAACTGATTGGATGAGACATTTGCATTATTGGTATGAAGTTTCAGTTTCTTTTTTGGGTATATGTATATATTTTTAATTACTCAAAGTATTCTGTGAAAATAGTTAGAGCAACAATAGATAGTAATTAGAAACTACTCTTTAAAATTGACTAAAATAAATCCGCTTTTGTTATAATTACATTTTGAATTACAGACAAGTAATAAAAAGAAATGCAATGTATTCAGAGCCAACTTCAGTGCTTCCTGACTCAGAGGAAGAAATCATCAATTAAACATTGTGAATATAGCACTTTAGCACATATATATATATTTGTGCTAAAGTGAGTGTGTTGCACTGAGATTATTTTGTCATGTTCAGCATATCCATTATTGTCTGTTTGCCATAACACACAAGCAAAGCGAACAATATTGTTATGGTTTGAAAGGTCCCCATTGCTTCAGAGGTCATGGAAAGCAGTGGGTTCCAGTTCATCCGTCTTAATGTCTGTTAGAAGCCTGATAAATGTAATGGTAGGTAAGTACCTAGCATTTTAATTTTAATCAAAAAAGTATTATGTGATTGCTGTTCTGACCATTAGGTTACCGGTAATCCACTAGTTGGGTCTTGGAGGGCAGATGATATTCATCTCGTGTATATATCAGTATCAAACAATAGGGAAAAGAGCCGATCCCAAAACGAAAATGTTAAATGGTATACAAGCTAGGAATATATCATTGAAATAATCATGTTCAGTCGAACCCGGTGCCTATTGTTTGTTAAAGAGTCTAGTTAGTATCGGGATGCGATTCCAGCCCGGAGAGTACAACGAACGAAGGAAAAAAATTGCATAAAAGCCGAACTGTTTTTTTTTATATATACACTGCCGTCCAAGCTCCTATTAGTAGAAATAAATAGCACTTACACTGACGTTTGATGTTTATTGGACCGTCACAACGTAAGGATATAGTTTATGTCCCATAATTACCACTCTTGTTTCTAAATATCTTATGTTATTTTGTAATAAATGAACAAAGTCAGTAGAAAGAAACAATCACAGGAATAAAATAATATGAATGAATGATGTGATGATAGACTTTGTTTGACATTTGTTGAATCTTGGGTTGCCAATCTTAAAAAGAACGGCTAAAAATCAATTTTATTTTTCCTAAAACTCATGACGCACTTAATAACTAACGGCTATTATCAAAAGATTTCGTATAATAATAGTATTAAATTATACTTTTCTTCTGAGATATAATGGATGGAAAATTATTTAAATTTGGTCATAAATTATATTTATTTTTTCATAAAACAAGTAATCCATAATAGGAAGAAATAAAAACATCATTGACTTATGAAAGCCCTAAACAAATTATAAAAGCATTATTTAATGATATTATAACATACTTGCTGCGTGATTAGGAATACTATGTAAATGTGGTTTTCTTGGAATTACTGACTAGTGTTGCAGTTCTCAAAATTGTCCGATACTATTGCAGTATTGGAAAGGCTGATTAACCACAATATAAATTCGATAATTGTAGGTTCAATTAATGTGATAGACTACCAAAGTACGCCAACCCGTGCCTGAGCCAGGCCAGAATGGTAACCTGCTGGCTAGCCTATACATTGATGGAAGGCCCATGCGTGCGTGCGTGCCAGCCAAACCCAGCCAGCAGTGAGACTGACTGTAGACATTTAAGGCCCAATTATTAGTATGTATATAAGAACTTATTGTATTATTTTCTGCTGACTGATTTCGCCATAAAAATATTGGATTTTTTCATTCTTTGAGCTAGCATCCCCACACCTGTCAATTACTTCAGTTCAATCCAACCATACCATCTCTAGTTCATCTGTGAACCCAACCCATGAGTGGGGGTGGGGTGTTTTTTGCACGAATTTCCTTGAAATTTGTTATTTCGTTTCGTCCTTCTATTTTTTGTCTCACTTGCTAAGGTCGTGCTGCCTGGTTTAGTTTTAAATTTTATTATAGTTAAACAGCAAATAATGTGATATAAATCAACGAATTGAACCGTCGATGGAATTATATTAGTTTAAGTAAGTACGTAAGCATAAAATAATATCTAAAATTAAATATGTATTGCTTGTGTGCGTGCATGTGATGTGATGGTTGTGTATGTAGTGGGTGTCGTAGTGTGTGTAAACGTCAAATTTCTCGGAATTCGCTCGGCTGGGGACTTGCGTTTGCAAGGCAAGGCACGAGCTACGTTCAATACAGAACACAGGTACAATTGTGTGCTCCTAGAAATTGTTTAACTAAAAACTTGTTAACATTTTCAAAGGTTAATATAATTATTTGTTAGTAAAAAATAGTATAGTGCAGTTCCTTTGCCTCTGGAAACTTTAGCACGCAATGTAAAGTTTGTGTTACAATTGTGCTTTAATCAGGTAAAATCTACATTATAATTCTACGTGCCTACGGTATTAGCAAGCAGTGTTGCTTATAATAAGATAACGTTTTGTGTAGCCGAATGTAATATTCATGAAAGTATAGAAATCTTAAGATTGGCAGTTTATTTATATAAACATAAATGTATTCTTTGTCATATTTATATTTTATACATCAATAAGTACATACCTTCTTACTACCTATAGATAAAAAAATAAAGCAATACATTGGCTAGTGCAGGGTTAAAAAGTCATATTTGAATTAGGAATCCTATTTCTTGATTCAAATGAATCATTTTATTTTAAATCCAATGACAAGGTTTTTTTTATAGCTCTATGTTTAAATCAGTTTTTTTATATCAGCAAAGTGAATTACCTCAAGTGTTTTGTTCGATAGGACTACTTTGGAATATATTTACTTAACTAATTATAATTTCATATTCATAATACATAAAAAAAGAAAGCCTACCTAACAATATATAAAATATTTTACCTAATAACTTATTAAAATTTATAGATAAATTGTAATAAAATATGAATTATGAGACTAAAATTACTTCTTTTAACCAACATCAAGAAAGAGGGGGTTCTCAATTTGGTTGGTTTTTTTGTGTTGTTATGTTTCCAATATGCAATTAAGTTACAAAAACTTAATTAAAGTAGACACCTGGGTATAGCTTGTATATTACATATTTATTTGGACATGTAATTAAGTATACCTTCAGATTCTAGGAATGTTGCCCAATAAATAAACTAGTAAATAAATTAGTTTAAGAAATGAATGCAAATTTAGTGTGACCACTTTTAATGAGATGCCATTCACATTAATTGGATTTTCGGTGATACCTTCAAACTGGCTAAATAAAAAAAAACCTTTTATTTTTTGTGCTTAATGTTTTTTTTATTACTTATTATTCCCCAAATGGGTAATTGATAGGTGTTTGATTTCAATGTAGGTACCTTTATTAATGTATTTTATTTACTTTTTGTTATTTTAAGATAAGCAACAGATAATAATATTATCTCTCCAGATAAAAAATAATAAATAATAATCTACATATTTACCAATGAGGTTCAAAATCGTTATTTAAAATGCCTTTGCGGGATATTATCAATACAACTTACTATATCATAATTATAATATATCGCCAGATGAACACACCAAATATACGGTCCCACACTAAGCAATGCTTGTGTTATGGGTACCATACAATGGACTGAGGGCGAACTCAGTATATAATACTTATATAGATATTAAACATCCATGACTCTGGCACAAACATTCGTGCTCATCACACAAACTGTGTGTCCCTACCGGGATTCGAACCCTGGACTATAACCGCAGAAGGCAGGGTCACTAACCACTGAGCTGATCATGTCGTTAGGGATAATGGCGGTATAACATTTCATTCCACCCAATGAAAAAGTCTGATATGTCGCTCCGCCATTTTTACATTATAAGTTCTATTGAAAATGTTTTATCGACAATTTGATTCGGCAATCGCGGTTATAAAAGAGCCCTGTCCTCAATGCAAGGGGGGGTTAGTCATTGTTCATCTCACTCGCACTTTCCATACTATATGTAACCCCAACATTTTTTTTTCACAGGAATAAGGGAGCTCAAAGTACAATAATTGTTAAATCTTTATCCAGTACATTGAATTGGTAAGTTCTTCCCTAATTTTGTAGAAATTATTTGTCCATATGCAGTATTACAAAGTTACTTATCAATTGAAAAATTCAAAGTATACAGTGTTGTATGTAATTACCTGAAAAAGCATGGAAAAGTCCGAATCCATAGGACACACGTACAGGGCCCAAATCTGCTGACACAATCGATTCATAATCGAACAGCAACCGCATAGTAACTGTCACTTTTGACAGATATTGTATTTTTTTTGTCAAACGTTGGGGTCTATTAAGGTGGAAGCTCAGGGTCAGGGCGCGAAATTCAAAATGTCAATGGTTTTTATTTTTTTACGAAAAATTTGGACATCTTTACGATGTAATTGAGTGTTTTGCGATATTAGCATTCTGCATTGGATGTCTCGATGTATTAAGTTTGCTTAAAAAAGTACCTAAAGCGATACAACACCATTAAGTTAGTAAAAGTAGCGGTTTTTACAAACCTTATGGTATTGTATCGGATTAGGTTCATTTTTAAGCAAACTTAATACATCGAGACATCCAATGCAGAATGCTAATATCGCAAAACACTCAATTACATCGTAAAGATGTCCAAATTTTTCGTAAAAAAATAAAAACCATTGACATTTTGAATTTCGCGCCCTGACCCTGAGCTTCCCCCTTAAATTATTTCTCTGATATTACAGACGCAAGATGTCGCTCTGGGCACGCGCTCAGCAGCTGCCGCCTGAAAGTCTTCAGAAGGTAATAACTTACGCAATTTTTTTCTCAATAAACGTTCAATGTTTGTACGCTAAGGTGGAAGCGCTAGGTCAGGGCGCGAAATTCAAAATGTCACTGGTTTTTATTTTTTTACGAAAAATTTGGACATCTTTACGATGTAATTTAGTTTTTCGCGATATTAGCATTCTGCATTGGATGTCTCGATGTATTAAGTTTGCTTAAAAAAATACCTAATCCGATACAATACCATAAGGTTTGTAAAAGTAGCGGTTTAAAGGTATCGGTTTAGGTATTTTTTTAAGCAAACTCGTTAAGGCCCCACCACACTCTTGGTCAAGAATTCTTGGCAAGCACTTCGAGAATTATTAACTGTTTCACTCGAATTGCATTAACGCACGTTGGCTGGAGTCTTTATGAATGTTTTGTGTTGGACTGTTTTTTTTTTTAATTTAATCGATTATTTTTTAAGGTGCGCACGATTTACACCGAACATTTCCCGTTGGAAGTGCGCCACTGCCTCGCGCCATGGATCGAGAGCAGAATATGGTGAGTACATTAATAAAAAAATAATTATCTTATAAATAAATCTATTCATAAATGACGGAGATATGAGGTAACAAACACCAAAAAAAAATACAACCGAATCGAGAATCTCCTCCTTTTTGAAGTCGGTTAAAAATGTATATATGTAAAACAAAGTCGATTAGCTCGGTGGGTAGTGACCCTGCTCTCTGCGCCGAGGGTCCCGGGTTCGAATCCTGGTAGAGACAAGCTATGTGTGATGTCCATGGATGTTTGTACCCGAGTCATGGATGTTTAATCTCACTAATATTATAAATGTGAAAGTTTGGATGGATGGATGTTTGTTACTCAATCACGCCAGAACGGCTGAACGGATCTGAGAGATAGATTATAGTCTGGAATAGCACATAGGCTACTTTTTTTCCGGTAAAAAGGACATACTTTTTAATCGCGGGTAACACCGCGGGGCGCAGCTAGTATCTGTATAAGTATTATATACTGGGTTCGCCCTCAGTTCATTGTACGGTACCCATAACACAAGCGTTGCTTAGTGTGGGATCGTATAGCTGGTGTGTCCTCCTCCAGGACCACGGAGCCTGAGGAGCAGCAGCGGTTCTTCGTGGACGAGCTGGTGCAAGAGATCCAAGCGCACGCCGACCTGATGCTCTCGCCAGACATGTTTGTCACCAAGATGAAGCTACTCGACGCCGCCAAGAACTTCCACATGCAATACAGGTGAACCAGATTATGGAGCGTTCAAGGGAGTATTACGTAACGCAATTTTTGGAGACTTTGACCCCCCCCCCTCCTCCCCCACATGTAACGCGCCGTAACGTTTTTCTCTACCCCCTCCCCCCTCCCCCTAGTAAAACGTAAAATCTCTACGCGACCGTTCTGAAGGGTTAAAACAATGTTACGTAACGCGTAGTTTAAACAAACCCCTCCCGCCCCTGTAACGCCGAATTCGTTACGTAATACTTGAAGGCTCCCTTATCTTTACCAGCCTTTCCCAAAGTGGGTGATAACGCCCCCTTGTGGGCGCTGCAGGCCTAACGGGGAGCGGTAAGAGACCCAGAAAAAAAATGGGGGCGTTGTGTAGAGGCTTACAATAATGAATTGAATTTGAAGTTATAGTGGTTTTTAAGTAGGTGAAAAAATGAGGGGCGCTAAAAAATAATTCATTCTCAAAGTGGGCCATAGACAAAATAAGTTTGGGAACCCCTGATCTATATGTACTCTCAATAGAAATACTTATTTTAAGTTCTACATATTATCGACAACTCTCCCAACACACGTGCTAAGATATCACGAGATATATAATTAATAGAACTAGGCGATACTTGGCCGAAATCCATTGTTAAACAAATGGGGGAAGAGGAACCCACCACTGACCCTTGGCTTGTCAACTTTTCCAATTGTAAACCAAACATGTTGATCGATAATTAAAGAAGCCAGCAACACCGAACTCCTCTAAGATGTTAGTCGAGAAACTGTCTGTCACGAGTGACGGGACCCCAGATAAAATGCAATTCTCCGCGAAACGAAGCGAATCTAAAATAGTATTCGACACGTGTTTCGCATCTAAACGAGGCATCCTCAGCACAGCTGGGCCACGAATGAGCCCAAGCACAACAACACAAGCCGAGGGTCAGTGGTGGGTTCCTCTTCCCCCATTTGTTTATCAAGAGATATGTCACACATTTGTTGGCAATAATTCTTGTTAATTGAAAAAAAAAACACAATTCTCGTTTAGGCAATGCCTAATTAATGCCTGGTCGGTTTTTCTTGATACCTATACCTATTGTTTTAGAAATATTGAAAATTCTTGAACATTTCATAGCAGGATTGATTGTTGACAAGAATTCTTGATATCTTAATAACCAAGATTTATTGAATATCGACAAACGAATTCTTGAGTACAGTCATGTATTCTCGCTCAAGGCACAAATTGAGCGAGAATTCTTGATAAGTTCTCATGAATCGATAAGTCAATTTTCATCGCACCGGCAACAATAGCATAATATTGCAACTCTACTGAGTCCAAATAGGAGTTAGAGAGTGACTGAACAAAATCTAGCAATAATTGAAATAAAACTAATTTTACGTATTTTATCCCGTTTGTATTTTTTTTAGTATGGGAACGTAAAAACAAAAATAAAAAAAAATACAATCGCGATAAAATCCTTCAAAAATAGTTTTATTTCAATACTAGCTGTTGCCCGCGACTTCGTCCGCGTGGTATTTAATAAAGACAACCGTTGATAACAGCCTGCTCGCCCATCTGAGCCCGCGGGACGCATTGCAGGTTGTTGCTTTCAAACTTAATCAGGCGCTGCGCTGCAACATTGGTTTTAATTTTTTTTCGTGAGATCCTATTTTTTTTTCAAAAATAAAAGTAGCCTAAGTTACTCCCTGTTACACCAGCTATATGCCAGTGAAAGTCCCGTCAAAATCGGTCCAGCCATTTCAGAGATTACCCGGAACAAACAGACAGACAGACAGACAAAAATTGTAAAAAATGTTGTTTCGGTATAGGTAACGTGTATACATCCAAATGCACTTAGTAAAAAGCGGTTATTTTAATATTACAAACAGACACTCCAATTTTATTTATATGTATAGATACTTAAGCATTATCAAGAATGAAATATAAATAGCTGCACTAATTTATAGTGGTTGTTTGTTTTATAATTGAGAAAGGGTGACAAGCCGAGGGTCAGTGGTGGGTCTTTTCCCCCTCAGTTCTAGAGGATTAACAGAGTAAGTGTCTCCGCAGCCACGCCCCCCATGAGCTGTACGCTTACATGCGGCGCTGCCTGGCCCTCGAGATGGAAGTCATTCAGACCGCAATGGGAACACCCTATATCGCCCAGCCGCAGACGGAGAGGAAGTATAGCGAGGTATGTATCACCTTTTAAGGGTGACCAGCCCTTGAACATTCCACTAATATTATAAATGTGAAAGTTTGGATGGATGGATGTTTGTTACTCAATCACGTCAGAACGGCTTAACGGATCTGGATGAAATTTGGCACAGCGATAGATAATAGTCTGGAATAGCACATAGGCTACGTTTATCCCGGCAAAATGTATGGTTCCCGTGGGATAGATTTGTTTTAATTTTTCATAGAGTACCAATAAATTCATTTTCTCATACATTTGATGCTGAGGCGGTACGAAGTTCGCCGAGACAGCTAGTTAGCTAGGCATAAAAACTCATTGCTGAGAGATTGAAAAAAAAAGTAAACAAATAACACACGCGTATAGTAAGCTGCATTGTGAACCTAAACGCTGTGGAATAAGAGCCACATTACCAGGGCCCCAAGTCTGCTGACACAATCGATTCATAATCGAACAGCAACCGCATAGTAACTGTCACTTTTGACAGATATCCCATACAATATCTGTCAAAAGTGACAGTTACTATGCGGTTGGCATAGTAACTGTCACTTTGTAAAAGATCTTTTAAAAAAAAAGAGCAACCATGGAGTTTCTCGCCCGTTCTTCTCCATAGCAACGGCATTGCGAACGGGCGGTAAAGCAGTAGCATAGTATTTTGTAACTTTTGACGATTCATAAGTACTGTACATAATGGTCTACGTGAATAAAAAATATTCCGATTCTGATTATGAATCGATTGTGTTAGCAGACTTGGGGCCCAGGACGAGTGTTGAAAAAGTAATATATCTGTGTGCACAGCTCATCACCGGCCTGCAAACGGTCCGTCAGAAGGTGAACATGGTGGGCGAGGAGATCCGGAGTCTGCAAGCCAACATCGAGTCCTTCTCGCTGCAGTACCACGAGTGCCTCAAGAACAAGGGTGAGACCCATACAACGTAACACCTTGTATCCCACTAACCGTAACCCACTAATATTATAAATGTGAAAGTTTGGATGGATGGATGGATGTGTGTTACTCAATCACGCCAGAACGGCTGAACGGATCTGGATGAAATTTGGCACAGAGATAGATTATAGTCTGGAATAGCACATAGGCTACTTTTTATCCCGGTAAATGTATGGTTCCCGTGGGATAGATTTGTTTTAATTTTTCTTGATTATTTGCATAGGTAGCGGTAGTTTAGGGGCCAGAAAATGACATAGGCAAATTTGTATCCCGGAAAAATGCACGGTTCCTATGGGATAGCATACAGGAACCGTGTTATTTTTTATATATTTTTTTAATCGCGGGTAACACCGCGGGGCGCAGCTAGTATATACATAAAATACACGTTGAATATGATACAACTAAATATGAGTGTACCCCGGTTCGAACTATGACACTAGCACGTCAAACACCTCAGGCCTCCCGCGACCATGGTCGCTGTAAAGCAGCCGAAACGTCGGGAACGTAAAAACATAAAATAAACGCGATAAAATCTGTGAAATTAGTTTTATTTCATTGTGTATTATTTTTTTTTCGTCAGGACATATGAATTATCTCCAGCAGTCCATGACGAATGAACGCAGAGACCTCGTAGCGTGCCTGCGAGTGCAGATCGAAGAGACAGAGAGGAAACTCAACGCTTTGGTAAATAAATCTATACAAATAAATAAAATTGGAGTGTCTGTTTGTAATATTGAACTAACCGCTTTTTACTAAGTACATTTGGATGTATACACGGTACATATACCAAAACAACATTTTTTACAATTTTTGTCTGTCTGTCTGTTTGTTCGGGCTTATCTCTGAAATGGCTGGACTGATTTTGACGGGAGTTTCACTGGCAGATAGCTGATGTAACAAGGAGTAACTTAGGCTACTTTTATTTAGATTTTTTTTTTGTTAAATACCACGCGGACGAAGTCGCGGGTAACAGCTAGAAATAAATAAATATCGCCGACGAAAAAACCAACAGTATAAGTCTATATATATATATATATATATATATATATATATAGACATATGACATATATATATATATGACATATATTGTGTGGGATATCTGTCAAAAGTGACAGTTACTATGCGGTTGCTGTTCGACTATGAATCAATTGTGTTAGCAGACTTGGGGCCCAGGTCGGTTGGACGGACTGCAGAAAAGTGTTAAACTGTAATAGCGCCGGCTTATTGTGACTGAAAATAAATAGCGTATAGCGGCAGCGATGGTTCCTTTGTCATCCTGCAACGGCCGAGGTCATTCCTTTGGCGGAAAAGGGAAGATCTTCCAGCCAGGCGGGTGGTATGGCTGGCGGGGCGGCCGCTACGCCCCGACGGTTATTGTCGGGATCTTGTATATATGTTACGTGCTCCGAAAACTCTCATAGCGCGTTTCAGGATTGTGATGACAATTGTATATTGTTCTGAATGCGTCTGCAGCGCCATCTGTGCAGCTTGTGGTGCGGTTGAAGTGGTCACTACATTCCCAAAACTATAACATGAATATTTTGATGCAGGTGGCTCAAATTAGTCAGGCGCAGATGGAGTTAGTGGATCACATGAAGGAGAACATCGCCAACTTGCAGCAGCTGCAGAGCCAGGTGCTGGACGAGGAGTTGATCAAGTGAGTGACTACAATTGTTATGGAACCTATTGCGTAACATAAACTGGTTCATCAAAGTTTTTTATTTAATTCAAAAAATACTTGAAGTTCTAAAATGTTCTGTCACTATTGATTTTGGGGTTTTTCGTTTATCCTTGTAATATTTATAAAGTATGTATCTATGTCATTTTCTGACCCCTTAACTACCGCTACCTATGCAAAAAATCATGTCGATCCTTTGCTCTATGAAAAATTAAAACAAATCTATCCCACGGGAACCACACATTTTACCGGGATAAAAAAGTAGCGGTTTCTAAAAACCGCTACTTTTACTAACTTTGGGGTGTTGTATCGCTTTAGGTATATTTTTAGGCAAACTTAACACATCGAGACATCCAATGCAGAATGCCAATATCGCGAAAAACTAAATTACATCGTAAAGATGTCCAAATTTTTCGTAAAAAAATAAAAACCATTGACATTTTGAGTTTCGCGCCCTGACCTAGCGTTTCCACATTAAAAGGGCTGTTATTATTATATTATAGCAGAATTGGGCCCCACTTGATATGTGCGCCTAGCGATACAGTAATCATTATCTTAGATGGAAACGCGAGCAACAGCTGAGCGGGAACGGGGTCCCGATGCAGTCCAACCTCAACACCATCCAGGAGTGGTGCGAACTGCTCGCCGACCTGATCTGGACCACGCGGCAGCAGGTCAACAACGTCACCAGGATCAACACCAAGACCATCGTGGAGCTGCGCCAGCCGCACCTCGCCGAGATGCTGGACGGCATGAGCAAACAGGTATTAGATAGATCAGGACTTCCCAACCGGTGGGGCGTGCCCCCCCAGGGGGGCGTAGAGAGATCTCAGGGGGGCATGAAGTGTATGATTTGATGTCATCACCACGAATCGGAAGACGAAGTGTAGGACGGCTCCCCACAAGGTGGACTGATGACATCACACGCGTCGCAGGAAGCCGGTGGCTGCGAGTGGCGGAGGACCGGGATGTGTGGAAGTCGTTGGGGGAGGCCTATGTCCAGCAGTGGACGTGTATCGGCTGATAGATAGATATATAGATAGCTGTCATCATCAGCATCAAATGATCAGTTATTGAGCGAGATGAAAAATGATTGAATGACTAAAATTACTATTAAAAAATAGGGGTTGGTGATAGAAGGGTGAAAATTGAGGGTTGTATGTATTTTTAATGCAATATTAGAAAAATAAATGTTAGGGGTGGACAACCCTTATCACTTAGGGGTATGAAATTTAGATAGTAGCCGATTCTCAGACCTACTGTATATGCATATAACAACGTCGCAGCCGAAACGTCGGGAACGTAAAAAACTAAAAATAAACGCGATAAAATCCGTAAAATTAGTTTTATTTAAATGTCTTTTAATAATGTTTAAACTTAATTAACCCAGCCTGCACTAGCCCAGGGCCCCAAGTCTGCTAACACAGTCGATTCATAATCGAACAGCAACCGCATAGTAACTGTCACTTGACAGATATCCCATACAAATGTAAAGGTGTATAGGTGCTTTTTTTAATGGGTAATGGCTTCTGTAAGCCGGGATTTACAGTGGTGTCCCATGATGACACCGAGGTGTGACCCTGGGCGAGTCCCGGGATAAAGCTAATTGTCTTGGAACCCGCACGAATTTAATCGAAAGATAAAAATATTAATTGGTGCCTGTCTAACCGTGGTATTTTGTCCCATCAGATAACGGGTTTGCTATCGACCCTGGTCACATCCACGTTCGTCATCGAAAAGCAACCGCCCCAAGTGATGAAAACCAACACACGGTGAGAACTATTTACATACTAGCTGCGCCCCGCGGCGTTACCCGCGATTAAAAAGTATGTCCTTTTGCAAATGCACGGTTCCTGTATGCTGTCCCATAGGGACCGTGCATTTTTCCGGGATAAAAATTTGCATGTCATTTTCTGACCGCTAAACTACCACTACCTATGCAAAAAATCATGTCGATCCTTTGCTCTATGAAACATTAAAACAAATCAATCCCACGGGAACTATATATTATACCGGGATAAACAAGTAGCCTATGTGCTATTCCAGACTATAATCTATCTCCGTGCCAAATTTCATCCAGATCCGTTCAGCCGTTCTGGCGTGATTGAGTAACAAACATCCATCCATCCAAACTTTCACATTTATAATATTAGTGGGATGCAGTGTAACAAAAATATGGTAATATACATTGTGATACAAGGTAGCTAAGTTGGTAATTACATTCGCGGTGGGGTTCCAACTCGGGCTGAGTAAGATAAGTTTTTCAAACACTGTCAAATAGCCAAATTTTTGGGGTCGAGTCACCTTCGTCCGTAGGAGAATTAAATACCCTCGAGATACCCTACACGTGACCCTGGGTGGTGCCAACCAGGTGACAACTCTACTGGTGGTAGGCTTCGGCCGTGGCTAGTCACCACCCACTGAACAAAGCCATGTCGCCAAGCGGCCTAGCCGTGTTCCGGCATGATGTTCGGTGTTGCCATTCATGGATGGCGGGTCAGATCAGCTGCGCTGCATTTGCCTCTATCTACTGCCGCCTTCCTACCTAGGCAAGTATGCTCCATCGTAGATCTCATCGTCACTTACCATCAGGTGAGATCGAGATCAAATACTTGCCGATAATGTAATAAAAAAAAATAAAAAAAATTGAGATGATTTTATTGATCGTTCCAGCTTCACTGCTACTGTCCGGCTTCTGGTCGGGGGTCAGCTGAACGTGCACATGACGCCGCCGAGAGTCAGCGTGAGTATGCCCCTGTGGTATGCCCCTTGAAGGGTTCATGAACATCAGGAGATTAATCAGAACATAATCGATAGAACTAGACGATACTTGGCGGAATTCCAGTGTTAAACAAATGGGGGAAGAGGAACCCACCACTGATTGGCGTGTCAAAGTTTCCAATTGTAAACCAAACAAGTTGATCGATAATTAAACAAGAACTACTAGAAACTGTCTGTCACGAGTGTCGGGACCCCAATTAATATGCAATTCTCGGCGAAACGATGCGAATCTAAAAAAATATTCACTACGGCTGGGCTCATTCGTAGCCCAATCTTCCTGAGGATGCCTCGTTTAGAGGCGAAACACGTGTCGAATACTTTTTTAGATTCGCTTCGTTTCGCGGAGAATTGCATATTAATTGGGGTTTTGACGTTTGATACCCCAGTACAAACTAATAATAATATAATTACATTTGCCTGTAATGTAATAAAAAAATAATAAAAAAAAAGTACAAACTATGACACCAGGACGTCAAACACCGCAGTCCTTTTTTTTTTTTTTTTTTTTTTACAAGGGGAAATGCGTTACGCATCCCCTCTCGCCCGGGGGGACGAGAGGGGTATGTGGGACTCCCCGGCAGAGTGCCGGTATACCCACTAAAACCCCTTGGTCCGCCATCACCGCCTTTGAGCGGGGCGCCACAGGATAGCACTTGGCATACTGCTGTGGCGCCCGAACACCGCAGTCCTCCCGTGACCATGGTTGCTGTAAAGCAGCCGAAACGTCGGCAACGTAAAGAACATAATATAAACGCGATAAAATTAGTTTTATTTCAATGTGTAGTATTCGCGTAAATATAAGAAACCAATAAGTTTATAAAAGCAGTGATAGCCAAGTTGGTAGAACGCTTGCCTCGGTAACGAGGATTGCAGGTTCAAACCCCTGCTCGCACCTCTGCGATTTCATGTGCGAATCTCATTTTCAACCAAGATTATCACTTGCTAAACGGTGAAGGAAAACATCGCGAGGAAACCTGCATGTCTGAGAGAGCCCCTCGAAAGATGTGTGAAGTCTGCCACCCGCACTGGGCCAGCGTGGTGAACTATGGCCTAAACCCCCCTCGCATTGAGGGGAGGCCCGTGCCCAGCAGTGGGACATAAAAAAGGGCTGGAATTATTATTATTATAATAAGTTTATAAAACGTCTATAAATTCGGGGGATAGATGATAGATGTATTATTATTCATTCACAGGTTGTTATAATATCTGAGCAGCAAGCACAGTTGCTACTGAAGAGCGAGACCCAGGCCGGTAAAGGGAAGCAGCCTGTAGAGTGTGGGGATATTCTGAACAACACCGGCACCATGGAGTACCAGCCCACCAGCAGACAACTCAGCGTCAGCTTCAGGTATTGTGGTGATTTGATGTTTGAGAGCATAGAATTGATGTTGGTGGTGAGATTGGCGAGTGTGATGATATTGGTGAGAGTGATATTGGTAAGAGTGATGTTTGTGGTGATATCGGCAAATGCAATACTTGTGGTGTATGATATTGGCGTTTGTGATGTTTGTGGTGATATTGGTGAGAGTGATGTTCGTGATGATATTGGTGAGAGTGATGGTTGTGGTGGGTGTTATTAGCGAATGTGATGTTGGTGAGAGTGATGTTTGTGGTGATATTGGTGAATGTGATGCTTGTGGTGGGTGACATTGGCGTATGTGGTGTTTGTGGTGATATTGATGAGTGCGAGTGTTTCTCAAGAAATTGGTACGGGTCAAATTTTTTAAAAATAAACCATTTTTATTTCTAAATTATCTGACATATGGCTGGTATTACTATAATAAAAAAGAACTATATTGAAGGGCATGGAATTCGATATTGTGGCAATATTGATGACAGTGGCGAAGTTGGCGTGAACGTAATTCTTTCGCCACAGGAACATGCAGCTGCGTAAGATCAAAAGAGCCGAGAAGAAGGGTACCGAGAGCGTCATGGACGAGAAGTTGACTCTCCTGTTCCAATCACAATTCAACGTCGGCGGCGGAGAGTTGGTCTTCCAGGTAAAAATAACTATACAGGGCAGTAGCAGTGATAGCCAAGTTGGTAGAACGCTTGCCTCGGTAACGAGGATTGCAGGTTCAAACCCCACGGCTCGCACCTCTGGCATTTCTGGATTTCATGTGCGAATCTCATTTTCAACCATGATTATCACTTGCTAAACGGTGAAGGAAAACATCGTCGGAAACTTAAAAAAAGAAAATAAACGCGACAAGATCTTTAAGGGGGAAGCGCTAGGTCAGGGCGCGAAATTCAAAATGTCAATGGTTTTTATTTTTTTTTACGAAAAATTTGGACATCTCTACGATGTAATTTAGTTGTTTTTTTTTTTTTTTTTTATACAAAAATATAATATAAATTTTTTTGCGATATTAGCATTCTGCCTTTCCTAAAGCGATACAACACTCCAAGGTTTGTAAAAACCGCTACTTTTACTAACTTTGGAGTGTTGTATCGCTTTAGGTATTTTTTTAAGCAAACTTAATACATCGAGACATCCAATGCGGAATGTTAATATCGCAAAACACTAGATTACATCGTAGAGATGTCCAAATTTTTCGTAAAAAAATAAATACCATTGACATTTTGAATTTCGCGCCCTGGCCCTGAGCATCCACCTTAACTGTCCTTACCACAGACAATATCAGAGACGTGAACCTTTCGCTGCGTTCAGAAAGGATGAATACGAAATAATGTACGTTTATTTATTCCATTGTTCACTTAGTTTGGTATGTGTGCAGGTGTGGACGCTCTCGCTGCCGGTGGTGGTGATAGTCCACGGCAACCAGGAGCCGCACGGCTGGGCCACGGTGACCTGGGACAACGCCTTCAGTTCCCCGGGACGAGTGCCCTTCGCCGTGCCAGACAAGGTACGTGGGCGAAGTCCTACCGCGAACGTTTAGGTATATGTAGGACCATGGAGGACTTTGTAGGATCATGCAGAACTATGTAGGACTGTGTAGTACCATGCAGAACTATGTAGCACCATGTAGGACTGTGTAGGACCATTTAGAACTATGTAGGACTGTGTAGTACCATGCAGAACTATGTAGCACCATGTAGGACTGTGTAGTACCATTTAGAACTATGTAGGACCATGTAGGACTGTGTCGTACCATGCAGAACTGTGTAGGACCATGTTGAACTATGTAGGACTGTGTAAAACTATGTAGGACCATGTAGGACTGTGTAGGATCATGTAGGACCATGTAGAACTATGTAGGACTGTGTAGGACCATGTAGGTAGAACTCTGTAGGACCATGGTCGCTGTAAAACAGGCGAAACGTCGGGAACGTGAAAACTAAACGCGATAAAATCCGTAAGTTTAGTTTAATTTCAATGTGTAGTGTTCGCGTAAATATAAGAAATTAATATATTCGATGATTTTTTAATTTAGAAAAGTCAAATTATAAATGCCCGCTGAATTTCTCGCCGAATATTCTCAGTTGAGGACGCGATCCGATCCGGTTCTAGAATTAAGAAAAATGTAATTGACAATTTGTAAATGCCCCCGGAGGCCTATACGTAATTAATGATTGGACTTTGGCTTGACGTTGTTGAATATTTGAGTCGATTTTTATTAGGTGACATGGGGCCAATTGGCTGAGACGTTACGCATCAAGTTCTGCTTCGCGACGGGAGGAGACCTGTCCGAGGACAACCTGCGTTTCCTTGCCGAGAAGATATTTAGGTGAGTTGCTTATCACACTAATATTTTTTTTTTTTTATTATATTTATGTATTGCCCTGTTGGGATTTTTTAATCGCAGGAGTAGGTTTTTAATCAATTGGTTTTTTACAAAAATGATTATATTGAGGCCTGGGTTGGCGTGGCCCGCGATTTGATACGGGTTTTTCTTGCCAAGTCCAGGTCCTCATTGTAAGAGATTCACACTAATATTATAAATGTGAAAGTTTGAATGGATGGATGTTTGTTACTCAATCACGCCAGAACGGCTTAACGGATCTGGATGAAATTCGGCACAGAGATAGATTATAGTCTGGAATAGCACATAGGCTTCTTTTATCCCGGTAAAATGTATGGTTCCCGTGGCATAAAAGACATACTTTTTAATCGCGGGTAACACCGCGGGGCGCAGCTAGTCTATATATATAATAATACCCACTGTAGGGCACGGGCCTCCCCTCAATTCGAGGGGGATTAGGCCATAGTCCACCACGCTGGCCCAGTGCGGGTTGGCGGACTTCACACGTCTTCCGAGGGGTACTCTCAGACATACAGGTTTCCTCCCGATGTTTTCCTTCACCGTTTAGCAAGTGATAATCATGGTTGAAAATGAGATTCTCATTATATGTGACTTAAAATAAAGATGCCGAGCCAGCGTGGTGGACTATGGCCTAAATTTTGGTGTCGAGTCACCTTCGTCCGTAGGAGAATTAAGTACCCTCGAGATACCCTACACGTGACCCTGGGTGGTGCCAACCAGGTGACAACTCTACTGGTGGTAGGCTTCGGCCGTGGTTAGTCACCACCCACTGAACAAAGCCATGTCGCCAAGCGGCCTAGCCGTGTTCCGGCATGATGTTCGGTGTTGCCATTCATGGATGGCGGGTCAGATCAGCTGCATCTCGATCTACTGCCGCCTTCCTACCTAGGCAAGTATGCTCCATCGTAGATCTCATCGTCACTTACCATCAGGTGAGATCGAGATCAAATACTTGCCTATAATGTAATAAAAAAAAATAAAAAAATCCCCCTCGCATTGAGGGGAGCAATGCGACGGGGATTATGTATAATATAAAATTTAAAAAAAGTTGAGGTCCTCAATAAGTTTATAAGTGGACCAAACTTTCCGATAGGACCAGTCTGCCCATGAACACGATGGAGCTGAACGCCATGGCCGTGTCCTGGACGCAGTTCTGCAAGGACGCGCTACCGGAGCGCAACTTCACCTTCTGGGAGTGGTTCTACATGGTCATCAAGGTCACCAGGGACTATTTGAGGACTCTGTGGTGTGATCGGTAAGTACCGAAGCTGTGGCTAGGAGTTCAAGCTCTGCACCTGTGATAAGACAGAATTAGCGAAGGCAGGCATTTGGGGGGGTTAGGGGTCAAACTTCTAAATCCCCCCCCCCCCCCCCACCATGCCTACAGCCTTGGTAAGTATATTAGCATGAACCAGTGGCGATGGCTGAATATTCCGCACAGAGGAAGCCGAAATAAAAGCCTTACTTCTGTTAAGGTCTAAGTACTTCATGTATTGGAAAAATAAAGCTTCCTACTAATCAATGACTCTACAGGGTGATTCAGGGCTATACTAAGCCTCTCCCTAAGTGGGCGATAACGCCCCCTTGTGGGCGCTGCAGGCCTAAAGGGGGGCGGTAAGAGACCCAGAAAAATATGGGGGCGTTGTGTAGACGCTTACAATAATTAATTTAATTTGAAGTTATAGTGGTTTTTATGTGGGTGTACTCTTAGTACACACAGGCACAGCTCACACTGAGACCCACAATACCTACTTTATGTTCCTCACTTTTTAATGTATGTGCCTATTTGTGTATCTTTGTGTGTTCTTTACTTCTACTTCTTCATGTAAACGTACCCATTTGTGTATCTTCGTGTCTGTGTCGAATAAACTTTTTTCATTTCATTTCATTTCACTTTAGTACTCTTCCCCCATTTGTTTTAGTAGAGATACTAAACATCCATGACTCGGGTACAAATATTCGGGCTCATCACACAATTTTGGCTCCTAACGGGGTTCAAACCCGGGGCCCTCGGTACAGAAGGAACGGTCACTGCCAAACATCCCAATCAGTAATCGTGGGTATTTATTTCGACGGCCCGATTAGCGCAATGGCAGTGACTCTGCTTTCTGCGCCGAGGGTCACGGATTCGAATCCTGGTAGGGACAAGCTTTGTGTGATGAGCACGAATGTTTGTACCCGAGTCATGGATGTTTAATATCTATATAAGTATTATATACTGAGTTCGCCCTCAGTCCATTGTACGGTACCCATAACACAAGCGTTGCTTAAAGTGGGGCCGTATAGTTGGTGTGTTCGTATGGCGATATTTATTATTTATCTTTCCCAACAGTTTGATAATGGGCTTCATACAGAAGAAGCAAGCCGAGGATATGCTGTCCAAGTGTCCTCCAGGGACGTTCCTGCTGCGGTTCTCGGATTCCGAGCTGGGTGGCATCACTATCGCTTGGGTCGGCGGTGAGTATCATTTGTGGCGAGTTTGGTGAAGTTGGTGAAGGTTTTGTGGTGAGCTTGATGAACTTGGTAAATGTTTTGTGGCGAAATTTAGAATGTAACATTTTACATAACACCCATTATAGCATTTTTTATGTATTACCAATTTTAGCAATTTCTACCATTTTCTGGCTACCTCAAATTTCTACCGAATTTGGCTACCTCCAATTTCTACCAAATTTAGCTATCTCCGATTTCTACCAAATTTGGCTATCTCCAATTTCTACCAAATTTGGCTATCTCTGTTGTCCCGCAGAGGCGAACGAGGTGTTCAGCCTGCAGCCGTTCACGTCGCGCGACCTGGTGCTGCGCTGCCTGGCGGACCGCGTGCTGGACCTCACGCAGCTGCAGTTCCTCTACCCCAACATCGCCAAAGACGACGTCTTCTCCAAATACTACACCAAGCCGGGTACGAAAAAAAAAATAGTATAATCTATGACACTACTAGCTGTTACACGCGATTGAAAATTATGAAAAATTAAAACAAATCTATCCCACGGGAACCGTACATTTTGCCGGGATATAAAGTAACCTATGTGCTATTGCAGACTATAATCTATCTCTGTGCCAAATTTCATCTAGATCCGTTCGGCCGTTCTGGCGTGTTGGGAGTCACAAACATCCATCCTTCCATCCAAACTTTCACAATTATAGTATTAGTGGAATTTTTAATATATTTATATAGATTTATATAGACAAAGTTTGGATGTTATTTTATATCTATTCTTAAACTCATGAAACGATTGGCTAACCCCTTCTTCATAGGGGAATGTTACGGTACTAAGTCAGTCGTTTGATGGATATGTAAAATTTTAGGGAACCCTGATGAATGGGGTACCCCTTGATCGACTGCGGCTCGCTGATCGACTTCTCCGGGCCCTGATAATAATAATACCAGCCCTTTTTAATGTCCCACTGCTGGGCACGGGCCTCCCCTCAATGCGAGGGGGACTATGCCATAGTCCACCACGCTGGCCCAGTGCGGGTTGGCGGACTTCACACATCTTTCGAGGGGTTCTCTCAGACATGCAGTTTTCCCTCACCGTCTAGCAAGTGATAATCGTGGTTGAAAATGAGATTCGCACATGAAATCCCAGAGGTGCGAGCCGTGGGGTTTGAACCTACGATCCTCGTTACTGAGGCAAGCGTTCTACCAACTTAGCTATCACTGCTTAGTAGGCCTGGCTTAGGCCCTGATACCTATGAATGTAGTACGCAGTGTCTCCAACCATGCCGTAATTACGGTAGATCTACCGTAATTTTTCTAGGTCTACCACCTACCGTAGACATGTTATTACGGTGACACATTCTACCGTAATTTCGTCCGTGTCCTTATTTCTATAATGACAACATTTGATTTAGCAAAATATTACTAGTTTATAACGGCAACATTGCATTGGGGATGCGTAACGTAAAAAAAAAAGGTCATTCTGCTGCTTCAGTTTGGAAGAAGCAGCAGAATGACCTTTTTTTTTTTAAGCAACACTGGTCTGCCGTAATTTTCCACCATCTACCGTATTTTTAGACCAGGCAACACCGTAATTTTGACAAAGAGGGTTGGAGACTGGCAGTACACATAGGTGTGTTTGTAACATTATATATTGTTTGCACAGAAAACGAAATGCTTAAGAACGGCTATGTGAAGCCGGTGCTGGTGACGACGCTGCCGCCCTACATGTCGTCGTCGCCTGCGTACGCGCACTCGCCCGACTCGCACCGCAACACGCCCAGCGTGCAGAGCAGGTCAGTAACTGTCACGTATATTACTATACTACAAGTATACTTTATAGTCTACGTTTTTATGTTTGCGAGGAAAACCTACAACCGGCCCCCTGGGCCCCAAACCTGCTAACACAATCGATTCATAATCGAACAGCGACCGCATAGTAACTGTCACTTTTGACAGATATCCCATACAATATCTGTCAGTGACAGTTACTATGCGGTCGCTGTTCGATTATGAATCGATTGTGTTAGCAGACTTGGGGCCCTGATTACGTAACTTGCAATAGCCTAGGGGCCATCCATTAATTACGTCACACGAATTTCATGAATTTTTGACCCCTCCCCCGTCCTTGTCACAACTGGTCACATTTGTGAGACCCCCCCCCCCCCCCCTACCTAGTGTGATGTCACATATTTTGCAATTTTATTTCTCAATAAAATCAGTAGTTGTAATGCTTAGATATAAAGTATTATATTTTGAAAAAATGTGATGGCACAAAATTGTTGGGATCCCTCCCCGCCCCTTGTCACACAATGTCACACTTCGTCGACCCCCTCCCTCCCCCTTAACGTGTGACGTAATGTACGGATGGCCCCCTAGCGATAGCAGTAATCGCGCAATATTTGCTTGTAAATTGCTAATTCGTATTACGTAGCGCTGCGACGTCACACAAATCTGCGATTTGAAAGCAATTATTGCGAGATAATTGCTGTCGCTTTTCTTTCGCTAAGCTTGAAAAGATACGTAATCTGGGGGCCTAATCGTAACCGCAAGCAACAACTAATATGAGGGTACCAGAGTTCAAACTATGACACTAGGCCGTCAACCACCTCAGTCCTCCCGCGACCATGGTTGCTGTAAAGCCGAAACGTCGGGAACGTAAATAACGTATAATAAACGCGATAAAATCCGTGAGATTAGTTTTATTTCAATGTGTAGTGTTCGCGTAAATATAAGAGATCAATATGGAAACCAGCGTTTTTATGAAACGAATTTAACGTATTTTATTGCGTTGCAAAATGCCAAATCCGTAGACAATAAAGTATACGGTGCCTGTAGCCCGGCTCCAAGCTTACTTTCAGTATTTTTTATTGTTGCAATATTACAAATCCGTGGACTATAAAGTATACGGTGCTTGTACGTCAAGTGCGAGATTATTCTTAAGTTAACCGTATACTTTATAGTCTACCGTATTTACACATTTTGTATGGAGAATTGATAGCTTTAAATACCGTCCGCTAGAGGCGCTTTTCAATTCTTCATACAAAATGACTAAATACGGTAGACTATAAAGTATACGGTTAGCTCGCACTTGACGTGTTGTAGCCCGGCTCTAAGTGTATTTTCCGTATTTTTTAAATGATTTTGTTTTATTTCTGTGTTTTTTTTTTGTTTGTTTTTAGGTACATGATCGATTTTTGAATTTTATTTTTTTATTCTATTACTCTGAATGCAGAACTGAAGCGAATAATTTTATAAATAAGTATTAGTTTTTGTATTTAGTTGTATCGATTAATAGTCACATCCTTAGCTTGGTGTTTCTTTATTTTTTTGGCCAATTTTATTTTTTTTAATCCGATAAAATCTATTCGATCGCAAAGTATTTTTTTTATTATAGCTATTAATTTTATTCTTAATTTATGCTAGATTCGATGACTGCCTATATTTTGATCAAATTTTGTATTTTTTACTTAGTAAGTAATTGTAAGTAATCAAAGTGAAATGGAAGCTATCTTGTATAACTATTCACTCTCAACAAGTTAATGTGACTTAAGTATTAAACTAAAATCCATAGATATTATACAAGCTTTCATTCACGCTTACAATTAAAAAAAAAATTGTTCACTATGATATGACGTATTAAAAAAGTGTTTTTTTTTTTATTGACGAAATACAGTATTGTGGCTTAAGGGGGAAGCTCAGGTCAGGGCGCGAAATTCAAAATTTCAATGGTTTTTATTATTTTACGAAAAATTTGGACATCTTTACGATGTAATTTAGTTTTTTGCGATATTAGCATTCTGCATTGGATGTCTCGATGTATTAAGTTTGCTTAAAAAAATACCTAAAGCGATACAACGCCATAAAGAGTGGTTTTTACAAACCTTATGGTATTGTATCGGATTAGGTATTTTTTTAAGCAAACTTAATACATCGAGACATCCAATGCAGGATGCCAATATCGCAAAAAACTAAATTACATCGTAAAGATGTCCAAATTTTTCGTAAAATAATAAAAACCATTCAAATATTGAATTTCGCGCCCTGACCTGAGCTTCCCCCTTAAATATACGGCTAATTTAGCATTTCTTAAGTACCATAGAGTTCGGGTTTTGTATTGTCATAGTGAATAGTTATTTTTTTAACGTTCACATCCTAAATATTAAATTTTATTTTTAGCTGTGGCACAACCATGCTGCAACTCTAAGCGGATTGGATGTTACCTAGTTAAAAAAATAAATGTTGAATTGATTTTTAAATTCGGAATTATAATATTATTGTTTTGGACTTCAATTTAGATTCTATATATTACGATATTCCGACTCTAGACTTTATATAAGGCTACACAATAATGGTGTAAAATATTTTAAAGGGTCCATTGGTAGGCTATAAAATTCACATTATTTTTTTTTATTTGTAAATTAACAATACATACTAAATGCGCGGCGGGACTTTTTGGCGGGAAACTGAAAAGTCATGGCGTCAGTTATGATTTAATTTCTAAAACTAGTGTTCCTGCGAGTTATGGTGAGTTATATAAGTGGAATATTAACCATTATGGGTTCGATAAAGTGCACGAGTGTAGGTAATTGAAACAGAGTGACGAAACTTGGCTTTTCAGTTTCTCACAAAAAATAAATAAAAAAATCTTTCAGTAGAGTATCCATCACTTTACTGATTGAGGGATGGGGGGGTATTTTACTTGGGCCTACCCTTAGAGCCTGTGCATATTGCTCGCAAACTGAAATAATTTATATTACTCGACACTGGCAAAATACCTATGGTGACGCCAATAAAAAAAAATGCGCAGTGAAACAGTACTGTCTCGATTACTCACAGAAAAATCAAACACTGTATACACATATATTTTATACATAAACGTGATCGTTATCACCTACTTGTTAACCACTTCAAATATTTTACACTATTTATGTTACACTTTATACATATAAAAAAACATTTAAAAAAATACAACCGAATTGAGGACCTCCTCCTTTTTGAAGTCGGTTAATAATACAACGCCCGTTTACAAATTATAAAACACCTCTTCTGCAACATACCCTGTGATGCCATTGTGAAATGATTAAAAAATACTTTAAATTTGAGGGCAGTACTGTCTTTAAAAAAAATCTAAATTGATTTCCAAATGACTGCAAGTAATAGATGCGATCAGAATTGGTTCAGCAATGTTTGCGTAAAATTCTTTAAACGTACAAAGCGTCGAAACTTTTTTAATATTGTTAAAAATTATTGTCGCATTCACGGGAAATGCATGTTCGCACTGAAAAACACAGTATTATTTTTATTATTATAGCAAAATTGGCATTTAAAAAATATATTTAAGTGTCGACAGTACGTCCAGTGCGAGATTATTCGTAAGCTGACTGTATAGTTTACGTATTCAGACACATTGTATGGTAAATTGGACAGCGCCTCTAGCGGACAGTATTGACAATTTCCATTCCCCATAAAATGTGTATAAATACGTAGACTATGAAGTATACGGTTAGCTTACGAATAATCTCGCACTTGACATTCTGGTGTTGTCAGGTGCAAAATCTTTTAATTACATATCAAATTATATTCATTCGAATTATAAAGTCGATAAAAATGTTGTCAGATTATTAATGTTTTCTAATAAAAAAAACAACATTTACATACAATAAACTTGAAAATCTAATTTTCATACAAATGTATTATCTGTGTATTTATATAATATTTAAAATATATATAAAAAACTAACGTACGATAAAACTATTTTAAAAGTAAATCGGCATTGCTCTATAATAATATACATATATATGTATCTTGAATGTTAAATGATATTACAATTAGTATATTACATGATTATATAAATGTTGCTTAGCTACACAAAAATATACATTATATTAAATTTTTATTATAAATGTTTAAAAAAAAGAAATTGATTAGACGTTATAAAAAGAGTCCGTACTCAAGGTTGGAAAGTTGTTTGTTTTTAAAATATCCGTCCTCAATCGATATACAGTGTGTTAGTGGCTTCGTAACGAAAACTGAGCCGCAAATCTGCTAACACAATCGATTCATAATCGAACAGCAACCGCATAGTAACTGTCACTTTTGACAGATATCCCATACAATGACAATGACAGTTACTATGCGGTTGCTGTTCGATTATGAATCGATTGTGTTAGCAGACTTGGGGCCCTGATCATCGCCTCAATGAATAGACTAAATTATATGTCGACACAAATGATTTACAAGTGTTTCTATAAAATCATTGAAATCATAAGAATTTTGAGATTTCTTCAAGTGCTCGCTTAACAGTTGATTTACACTATTCCCAACTTATTTGATATATAAGTTAGCACCTAAAGAGACTCGCAATTAAGTTGTGGCTAAGGTTTTATAATATAAACATTTTTTTTCTATATGAGTATTGATTGACCAAATCTTAAAATGGTATTTCTAAAATATTGGGTCCATGTAATTGCATTTTTTAATTATATTAGATGGATGGTACTTCTTAATTAGATGTGAATATTATAATTACGGTTGATTTATATGTTAAAAAATACCTTAAACTTGTTAAAGTCACTTGGTAATACGATCAAATAAGTTGATATACTTAATAATAAATTAAATCAACTTTAATTTATTATTAATTTTATTTACTCAAAAAATATTATCAGACATATTTTATCTAATATTTAAAATAGAATCGGAATCAGAATATTTTTTATTCACGTGAACCATTAAATACAGTACTTATGAATCGTCAAAAGTTATAAAATATGCTACTACTTTACCGCCCGTTCGGAATGCCGTTCCTATGGAGAAGAACGGGACAGAAACTCCATGGATGCTCTTTTTTTTTAAATATCTTTTACATATTTGTGGAGTACATTGTTATAGGTATGTGAGAACAATGTAGGAACGGCTAATTAATCATACTTTAAGAGCTGGTCAAAAAAAGTACTAACTAAAAATACAATAGGTAACAGGGTCCTTAAAATATTCGCATTTAATTCAGAGACATCTTATTATTTAGATAACATTTATGTGTTTGTCATTAAAATTATTATTATTAAGTTAGTAGTAAGATGTATGTATATTACTTAATCATGCTTATTTTGACTTGGGCTTCAAAATATCGTTTATGGTGTAAGTAAAAAAAAAACGAAAAAAAATCCTATTAAAAATATAAACTTACATAATTTGCGCCAAAAAAATTGTAGGACTATTTAAAAGTTAAAACACGATGCCAAAGCGAGTGGCTTTTTTTCGTGTAAAGTATTATTTTATGTATAAATTCGGTGCTAATTTTTTTTATACTTTTTTTTCTTATTTTAAGTACAGTTTTTCATGACACTTTTAATTAAGTTAAAATAATTAGATAATTATATTGGCTATGTTTACAATAACTTGCGGTATTATGCTTGAGGAATAACAACTAGTACCCCCATATGCTACTGTAAATTCAGGATATATTATTATTATGTATAATAATAATAATACCAGCCCTTTTAATATCCCACTGCTGGGCACGGGCCTCCCATCAATGCGAGAGGGATTAGGCCAGAGTCCACCACGCTGGCCCAGTGCGGGTTGGCGAACTTCACATGTCTTTCGAGAGGTTCCCTCAGACATGTAGGTTTCATCGCGATGTTATCCCTAGACAAGACGGGGATTGACACGTAACATGGACTGTTAATAAGAAGATCCCGCGACTAATGTCATTCCCATGAATTTAATTTTAATGTTATTATTTCTAGAAACGCTCGTCTTGTCCGTAGCTAATAGATATTAAATGTCTAGTATTAAATATGTCAATTATTGGTGAAGACACAAAAAGCTGTGGATGTTAAAAGAAATAAACTTACCCCCAAACTTGTACACGTAGTTAAAATGATATTACAAAATGCTTTTCAACAACAAAAGCTCATTGTAAAACCATTTTAAAAGGACGATTCGTTTATATAAAGGGGATGAATGTTTAATATTTAGATTGATCTTAAAATAACTTAAGTTTGTTCTCATTGCTTAGATTAATTGAATGGAATGTTTGTGATTGCTAAATCTCGGAGGGTTAATGGCAGTCGGTTTTATTGAATAGAGGAGATGAGATATATCAGAGCGGACTGGAAACAGTATCTTATACGAGAATTGTATTGGTGCAGGGTACATATTTGAGGCGTTTGGGGTAGAGACATTAGGTCCGTGGGGACCGGGTGCCCATCGGACCTACAGGGAGCTCTCAAAACGTCTGGTGGAGACATCTGGTGACCAGAAAGCTGGCACATATTTTGGCCACCACATCAGCATTGCCATTCAAAGTGGCAATGCTGCCAGCGTTTTGGGCACCCTCCCCGCCGATGGTGGTGGGGATTTATAGAATTTTATTGGACTAAAGGCTAGGACAAGGATTATTTTGTTCTATACCTTAAAATAGATAAACTTAAATGCAAGTTAGTAATCACAAATATTTCAGAAAGATTTAGGGTAAGAAGCTGACGAATTTATGTGAAAAAAAAACTTGTTTCAATGGATGTGACTATTAAATATAGTTAGACATAATTTATATAATAAGCACAGCCCGAAAGGTCAAACTCGCATAACAAAAAAAACATAAACCAACAACAAAGAAAGCGTTTTTTATAAAATGTTGCTTCTAAGATTTTAAGGCGCTGTCTTAAATACAAAAAAGAAATTCATAGAAGTTTTAAAAAGTGTTATACATAATTGACTAAGGCCTCAGCCTCGAATTTAGCGGGCAGCGGGGCGGCGGCGGCGGCGGCAGGATCTTATGCGTATAATCAAAGGGACCTGTTCTCGAAAACAGCGGCGTGTCAGCGGCGCGGGGCGGCCAACGAGCCCAGCTCCCGCGCCGCCGCCCCGCCCCGCTGCCCGCTAAATTCGAGGCTGAGGCCTAAGTATACGTTTGGAGATTAATCCATGTGAGTCTGACCGATATTTTACAGCGTTGAAGATTCAAAAATACAGGATGTAAGTGGCTTCGTAACGAAAAGTGATACCATAGATTCATCTCATGATTTTGAACCCCCACAGTTGGAATTTTCCATCGATCTATTCAAGCGCGCTCGTCGCTTGCACGAGTCGAGTATCGCGCGGAGTGTTGTGTTGTGATCGCGTAGCTTACGATACATTGCGCGGTTACACATTGCGACATTAGTAATCCATGACTTTCAACATAAAATATTAGTATCATTTTATTATCGTTCAGTGACCTTTACCCAAAGTTTTCGTGACCTGGCTTCTTACACCCTGCATAAGATATCTAATAATTAATATGTATTTAATAAATCAACATATCGAATTAAGAGGGCCAATTTTAATAGAAAAATATCATTGGATTATATTAAAAAAGAATACATATTATTTCCAAAAACTAAAAATTAATAAGTAATTATTAATGTTAAATAATAAGAGAAAATACATTTTTGACTTGTCATCGCTGTTTTTCCCAAGATAATATTTATACTCTCTAGCTACAGATTATAGAGCTTTTTGACATTTTTTATCAAGTACCATAAACAGTGACAGGGAGACGCCATTTTCATAACTTCATGTCACATCCATTATTTTATTTATAACTAGCTGTTGCCCGCGACTTCGTCCGCGTGGTATTTAACAAAGACAACCGTTGACAACAGCCTGCTCGCGTGTTCTGAGCCCAAGGGACGCATTGCAGGTTGTTGCTATCAAACTTAAACAGGCGCTGCGCTTCAACATTGGTTTTTTTTTTGTGAGATCCTATTTTTTTTTCTAAAATAAAAGTAGCCTAAGTTACTCCTTGTTACATCAGCTATCTGCCAGTGAAAGTCCCGTCAAAATCGGTCCAGCCATTTCAGAGATTACCCGGAACAAACAGACAGACAGACAGATAGACAGACGGACAGACAGACAGACAAAAATTTTAAAAAATGTTGTTTTGGTATAGGTACCGTGTATACATCTAAATGCACTTGGTAAAAAGCGGTTATTTTAATATTACAAACAGACACTCCAATTTTATTTATATGTATAGATGTGTATTTATTGAATGTTTTATTGCTATTAATTACTTGACATTGGCAAAATACCCGCTAAGTTGTGGGTGAGACCATATTCATATCCATTTTATTTCTTCGCATCTCATTTCGTAAAAAAAAGAAGAAGAAACAGTGACAGATAAATAAAAAAAAAGAAAACAAAACTGAATGCCTATGATGGATAGCCGCAGATTCTTTGATGTCTTCTTCAAGAAATGAAATTCGATGTCATAAAATGGATATTAATATGGCGTAACCCACAGCTTAGTGGATATTTTGCCAATGTCAAGTAATTAATATCAATAAAACATTCAATAAATACACATTATAAATAAAATAATGGATGTGACATGAAGATATGAAAATGGCGTCTTTCTTTGAGTAATTTTATTTTATTCTTCATCTGTAAATATTTACGGATGATTCAGTCCGTGCGAAATCTGTCAAAAGCGCCATCTATATTCTGTGTAGAGCGAACACACATGACATATGTTATCGCATTGAGTGTATGTATGTGTCGACGTATTTGTATTATTATACGTGAATAAAAAGAAATATTTAGTGTTTTATTGAAACGGGGAACGAATTGTCTTTTTTATAAAATTTCATGATATATATTATCAGGTGTGACAAAAAATTGTGTGCAATATTTTAACGGGGCCTACAGTAGGTTATAAAGAAATTAACGAAATTATTAGACACTAGCTGCGCCCGGCGGTGTTGCCCGCGATAAAAAGTATGCAAAATTAAAACATCTATCCCACGGGAACTATACATTTTACCGGGATTAAAAGTAGCCTATGTGCTATTCCAGACTATAATCTATCTCTGTGCCAAATTTCATCCCGATCCGTTCAGCCGTTCGGGCGTGAAAGAGTAACAAACATCCATCCATCCAAACTTTCACATTTATAATATTAGTATAGATTTAAAAAATGACACCTTGTACTGAGCGCACGGAAGACGCTACTGGGTCGCCTTGTTTAAAAAAAACAAACATCTAATTTACACAATTATTTTATACATCCACGTGATCCATATAACTTACTGATTCATCGGTTAAAATAATTCACAGTATTTTTGTTACATCTTATATATTCATACCTAGTTAAAGAGATTCCAATATATGTTCTTACATATATACTTAAGTTATTTCTTAATATTTATTGTTTTCAACGTATTTTTCATAAGTTTTTTTTAATACTTTCAGAAAAGACAATTCATTTCTCTGTAAACGAAATCCAAAGCGAAAATGCAACACAGACGGTCGTACGATTTATATTTTATTTGTTTTTTTTTTTATATATTTTTTTTAAGTAATACATTTATTAGATGACACTACAACTGCTTTATTTTTGTCTGTGCTGCCTTTTTGGCGACGGGTTGTAGGATTAAGGGTTATTTTTTTGTCATTTTTTTTTTTTTATTGATCACGACCGTCTAAAGCTATGTCTAACGTGTTGCATTTTCTCTCTCTTTCCCGATGTCCTGGTTGGCGCTGGCGGATAAACAAACAAACATTTAAAAAAATCACAAAAAAAATGTGAAAAAACGCACATAAAACATGAAAATTAAAATCAAAACCACAATTACGTGCTAAAAAAAATGGTCATCGTTGTTCGAAATTTGAAAACGAGCAGCTACTTCAGCGCGTCGACTCCCGCGCAGGCGGACAGCAGTTTTATGGACAGCGAGTTGTTTGAGCAGATCCGCGCGTTCGAGCCAGACGGACTCGACGACTTCGACATGTACAGCAACATGAGCATGAAATGAGGTGAGATACAGTATTCCAGCCTTTACCAAAGTGGGCGATAACGCCCCTTTGTGGGCACTGCAGGCCCAACGGGGGGCGGCAAAAGACACAGAAAAAAAATGGAGGCGTTGTGTAGAGGCATATAATAAATAAATTAATTAGAAGTTATAGTGGTTTTTAAGTATGTGTAAAAATGGGGGCGCTAAACAATAATTCATTCTCAAAGTGGGCAGTAGACAAGATAAGTTTGGGAACCCCTGCTCTATGCCATGAATATAGCCACAGAAAACATAATAGTAGGTATTTTGAAAAAGATACGTTACTATATAATTTAAATTGTAAGTAGACAGACAGATAAGGGGAAATGGAAGCCATTATTAGTAACTTTTCCATTCTTATATCCCTTATCGTCTTATACGACGGCCTTTTTAGGGGGCCCACCTAAAGAGCGGCGAGTCGCCACCTGCCAATAGTAATCGGATAAGAGCTGATTATGGCAGGTGTCCGCAACCCTTCCAATAGTCCCATCCCATATCCATCCAATCCTCAATCCATAGCTCCAATTATCTTTATCTTCATATTTCTGCAATAGTTCCTCCGCCTGCTGAAGTCAATTCGCTGTTTATGCTATCATTTTCAGCAGTTGACCCCAGCAGGTGGCTAACATAACATTAAAATTCTCAAAAAGGGCCTCTACGTGTTGGACCCATGTCCCCGCGCAAGCCTTCCAAATATCTGGGTATAGCCCGCGTGGAGAGACTTATTTAATATATGGTATATTATTAAAATTTTCACAGGTAACCCATTGGAGTGAAAAAAAAATACATTTTACCTTATAGAATCTAAGCATAGACTATTTACCATTTTATCTTGCGTCCCTTACACTCCATACGAAGCTAGCACGGGTTGCGAGACAAAATGGCGTTCTGACAGACCCATATTTTTTTTAAACGCATTGTAGTTTTAAAATCAAGTCAATTCGTTAAGCTATTATAAATATCTTATTTTTTTCATAATGATGTGCCATATGTATTGGATGTGTGTATCAAAAATGGTATTTATACAGCACGTCAAGTGCGAGCTAACTGGGCCCCAAGTCTGCTAATCCAATCGATTCATAATCGAACCGCATAGTAACTGTCACTTTAGACAGATATCCCATACAATATCAATCAAAAGTGACAGACACTATGCGGTTGCGATTCGATTATGAATCGATTGTGTTAGCAGACTTGGGACCCTGTATACTTTATAGTCTACCGTATTTAGACATTTTGTATGGAGAATTGAAGAACGCCTCTAGCGGACGGTATATAAAACGTTCAATTCTCCATACAAATTGTCTAAATACGGTAGACTATAAAGTATACGGTTAGCTTGCGAATAATCTCGCACTTGACGTACTAGCCAGTGAGTTTTAACCACAATTTGTTATTCTATAAAATGTTTTCACATATATAAGTTATAAGTTATACTATAATATGCACGCACTTTTATAATGCAGGACAATGATTACGTTTTTTTTTTTTTAGTCTTTGACTGAATTACTCGTGTACCTAATAGAATTTCAGCTATATCGTTTAGGTAGCATCTTTATTTTTTTGTCTATGATTTATGACAATGCAATTTCAACGTGAGTATGAATTTTTAATATTTATAAAGTTGGACTTTTTGGCGGGATATTGAACTGTGAAGTTGTCAATTTCATTATATTTTCTGAAAGTTATGTTTCTTTGATATATAATGTGTAATATTAGCGGGATATTAACCATTGTGTGTTCTTAAAAGTGCACGAGTGAAGGAAATTGAAATAAAACAGTATAACTTGACTTTTTAAGTTCTCCCAAGATGTCCGGTAAATTTTCAATAAAGTATCCGCAGCTTTACTGATAGGGATATGGGATTTATTTCATCATCATGATTGTATTATTATATATTATCATCAGGGGTACTTATATTATTTACAAAGAAATATTTTTCTTGACACTGGCAAAATGGCTCTTATTTGTAGCCGATTGCCAACGTAAATAAAAGAAGACGATTGGGAATGCTTTCTTTTTTAAATATATATTACAATACAATTAATAATGGTCCCAAGTCCATGAATATTAAGATTTTACTACGACTAATTGAATTTGGGTGCCATTTTTTTTTTTTAATATACCGCACTTAGTTGCTTTTACACGAAACATAATTTAAAAAGTTCGCGCATTCGTGCGCGAAAGCCCATGCACGCGGTAAAGAGCATAGTACGTGTAAAGGCGTCTAATGAGATCGAATGGAGTTTTAAAAAACGTGCGTTATATACAAGGTGGTTCAGAAATGGTATACTAAGCATTAAATCTGCGCTTCTTTTGAGCATTTTAAATGATTATGAGAAGTCAGATTGCCAGAACGATTAAAAAAAAAATATGTCCCCAACAAAACGACTTCTGTGATTTTTTTAAATCGAAATTCTGATTTCACGTTATAATTACAAATGCACTAAAGCGCAGGCTTAAGTGCTATCGTCCGTTTCAGAACCACGCTGTATATGCAGCATTTATTTTTTACATGTTAATAAACAAAACTAATACGATAACAAACGAAGCTGGCTTAGAAAATAGTGCGATGCCATAGAAATACAAAATGTTTACAAAATAACGCTTTATAATGTGACCTACCTGTATGTATGTATGTTGTAAGAGTTGTGATAGGTGTGGCCTTATATAACACAGTGCCATTAAGGTATGGAGTGTAATTCTGATCACGGTACGAATAAAAACTACTGTTTTTAGATTGCGATACGTGTAAAAGCTAGTTTGTTTAGATCGCGATACGTATAACAACTACTGTTTTAGATCGCGATAGGTTAAAAAAGCTAGTGTTTTTAGATCGCGATACGTATAAAAACTAATGTTTTAGATCGCGATACGTAAAACAACTATTGTTTTAGATCTCGATACGGCTAAAAACTACTGCTTTCAGATCGCGATACGTATAAATAAAATTTGTGTTCAACTTATTGATCTACTAGACTTTAGATCGATGGTTCAACGTCGCAAGTAGATACGGGGCTCAATACGAAATACGGAGAATGACAAGTTTGTCGACAGCGAAACGTATACTTTACAGTCTACGTATAAACAGCGCACCTAGCGGACATTATCTAAAAGTTTACCATGCATAGTGTAGGAATACAAATGATTAAGTGTTCGATTAGTTTACTATAAAAGCTTGCACTTGGGATACAGAGATACTGCTCTGATAGGTTGATGGTACTGTAGTGACCTTAGAATTGTTATCGAATTAAAGTATTGCACTTTGACAATTATTAAAAACATGACCAATGCACTAACACAAGGTTCAAGTTACCAGTCGTGATAGGTACTCCTTCGGTGGAATATTCAATCGTTTTTTTAACGAGTGATAATTGATTATCTTATCACACAGACAGGGTGATCCAGAAATAGTATACTAACCTTTAATTGTGCGCTTCTTCAGTCATTATGCGAAGTCGGAATTTAATTTAAAAATGACATTTGTGATTTTTTGCGTACAAAATGATTTTTTTTTAATCGACCTCAAAGTCCTGACTTGACATAATGATTAAAACACGCCAAAGAAGCTTAGGTTCAATGGTTAGTACACCCTTTTTGAACCACCTGTATATGTCGTGGTTCTAGCACATTATAGTTGTGCATGGTCCATTGAATCCGAATCAGAATATTTTTTATTCATGTAAAACATTAAGGTGGAAGCTCAGGGTCAGGGCGCGAAATTCAAAATGTCAATGGTTTTTATTTTTATACGAAAAGTTTGGACATCTTTACGATGTAATTTAGTGTATTGCGATATTAACATTCTGTATTGGATGTCTCGATGTATTAAGTTTGCTTAAAAAAAGTACCTAATCCGATACAATACCATAAGGTTTGTAAAAACCGCAACTTTTACTAACTTTATGGTGTTGTATCGCTTTAGGTATTCTTTTAAGCAAACTTAATACATTGAGACATCCAATGTAGAATGCTAATATCGCAAAACACTAAATTACATCGTAAAGATGTCCAAAATTTTCGTAAAAAAATAAAAACCATTGACATTTTGAATTTCGCGCCCTGACCCTGAGCTTCCACCTTAAGCACAGTACTTATGAATCGTCAAAAGAGGGCCCCAAGTCTGCTAACACAATCGATTCATAATCGAACAGCAACCGCATAGTAACTGTCAGTTTTGACAGATGTTGTATGGGATATCTGTTAAAAGTGACAGTTACTATGCGGTGTTAGCAGACTTGGGTCCCTGTTCTGTTGGCTTCAGATGCAAGCATCCTATTTTCATAGAATAATTTTACACAGGAGGTGCTTTTATTAGTAATAATGTGAGTTATGTAAGCTATATTATGTAAAATATTTTTAATCACAAGCTTCAGTGTTTACATAGAGTATGAACGAAGATTTAAATTCCGAATATATACTGCCGAATACTCAATGTAGTCTGCTTTATTTAACGGCTTTTAGAAAAAAAATACATCATTATAGGCTGGTGATGGAGTGTGGTAGGAACGAATGCGAGCGGTAATAAATCAGAATCAGAATATTTTTTATTCACTTAGTTAGACCATTAAGTACAGTACTTATGAATCGTCAAAAGTTACAAAATACTATGCTACTACTTTACCACCCGTTCGGAATGCCGTTCCTATGGAGAAGAACGGGCAATTACTCGGAGAATTAGATGGATGCAGGTCTTATTCAGAGCATTTCAGTAAATCCTTATTCAGATGTTGCGAAGAAATTATGAGGTTAAAGTTCGTACAGCAGAGTTATTCCAAAATCGCCATGACAATTAAAAAAAAACAAACGCAATAGACTACAATAATGATTTTGTTGGGAACATTTTTTTAAATTGACATATCGAAATTATGACTTCAAATAATAAAGAAGCGCAGGTTCAAAGGTTAGTATACCATTTCTGAATCACACTGTATAGCGATTGCGAAAATTCGTCACAGGAAATTTTTGATTCCGTTTCAATCATTGTTGAAAATGAAATTGGCACTTGAAAAACCGATAATCTCAGAGGTGCGAGCCGGGGTTCGAACCTACGAGGCATGTTACCAAGGCAAGCATTTTACTTGGCTATCACAGCTTCTTACTATATCTTTGAGTATTCGGCTGTATAATTACCAGTTATTTCACTGAGAAAACCGTTTCGGAGTTTCCTTAGAGGCGCCGAGTATAATCTTCGTTCCCTACTCAATAATATAAACCCCAGTTTTATACATTGTTAATTAATAGCTTACGTTATGTCCCAAGCAGCGTTTTTAATAATACTTTACAATAACTTGCGTTGAATATGGCACACAGAATTATAATCATGATCCAGAACCCGGTTAGGTTATGAACGGTTTTTGAACGACTTAACAGCTGTCAGATTTGACCTATGCCTGACAACACAAGGCAAGATAAGATTCGGATAAATTAAAAAAAAACCTTAGAAAGGGTTTCTTATATATCAAACACCTGTCCTTCATAGACAAAGTTATATTTTTTAAATTTCAACTCAAAACCCAGGAACACCCTTCACAAGAGAAAGTTACGTTATTTAACCTGTCTATCAATAGGTAAGTGATATTGAGGGATCCCGATGAATGTGTTACCCCTTGAATGACCAGCTAAGTCATGAGACGGTTTAAGACCAGAAATAGTTTTAACTTTTAAACCAGTGTGCCATATAAAATGGCGGTTACTGTAAGTATATAGTTTTAAGCTTTACTATGTTAACTGTTTCACCATGTAGGTAGATGTCTAAATGGAAATTAAATATAATTACTGTTGATTTATTTGTTTTATTTTTAAAGTAATTAATATTGATTGTGTTATTAGTATATTTCGTACTTATTGGCGCCTAGTACTCACATTATGTCGTCTACTGCCCGATAGATGTCACCAATATCCATAAATGGTAAATACTTCGTCAAATTCTTACTCAACTCGAGTAGGCTAAGCAGGAACTTCTAATGCATTTGTCACTGTCATACTTATTTATGAAAGCCGTGGCGTGAGAGGGATGGAAGACGTTACATTACCGGAAGTCAAGTAAAAACATTTGTCGGTAAATTAATTAATTACCGCCCTTCTCATGCTGTGGCATGTATTCCTGGTATTTCTCTGACAGTTTTATTTTAATGGAAGCAAAGCAAAGGTAATAACTTATTTTGGCGGGAAGTTGACCCGAGTTGTCAAATTTGTTTTATTTCCCAAAAAATGTGTTTCTTTGATAAATAATATGTGATATTAGTGGGATATTAACCACTGTGTGTTCATAAACCTGCACGAGTGAAGGAAATTGAAATAAACTAGTTACAACTTGGCTTTTCAAGTTCTCCCAAGACGTCCGCTAAAATTTCAGTAAGTATCCACAGCTTTACTGATAGAGGTAGGGGATTCATTTCATCATCAACATTACTATTATCATCAGGGGTACACACATATAATTCAATCACAAATATCAAGAATTACTCGACACTGGCAAAATGGCACTATTTTGTAGCTGATTGCCAACCTAAAAAAAGAAGAAAGGCAATAACAATAAAACATACATCCAGATTTTCCACATTACCGTTATATTTAAATTCACTAAACATTTTATGTAATTATTATTTTGTTTGTGATAACATAAACCTCTAGCACACTATAACATGCGGCCGTACACTATTTATTTATTTATTATATCAAAAATTTACAATCAATTTACAAAATGTCATCCGTATTATTATTAAAAATATATTCTCAGTGGCATTCCGTCGGCGGTGTCACTGTGAGACCTTGATTCCGTGGTCGAGTGATGATTTTCTGCTAGAAAATGAGAATAGCAGTCTGAAAGTGTGCCCAAATACCATCGGGACTTCCTAATGGTAGATGGGCCAGCCTATTAACCATAAAGCAATAACTTTTTAATAATAATACAGACTTTAAACCTCTAGTTTAGTAGCTATAGCTACGCACGTGTAATTTCGGAGCGAAAGTGTATACAATTTGAGGCACTTTGTCGGTGAGAAGCTGAAATTACCCATAGACTGGGCGGGGCAGTGTTAGTTGGGCCGCCTGCAAACGAGCCACACAACCACAGGTGGTTTAAAATACCATAGGACAGGCAAGTATAGGCTATAGTCAGATAGTAGCCAAATAAAGTCACTTGGCTATGATCGAATCGAATGTGACTATGTGGCCCCGAACGTAAGTAAAACTAATCATAACTAGTTAGCAGAGTAGCAAGACAGGAGTGGGTAAAAAAAAAAGCCACAATTGACATTTTTGCCGCGTGTGGACATCTTTTTATTAAGCTTATACTTCGGACGGCGCACGCCAACTAAGTTGCGGACAAAAGCCAGATTAGCCAGTTTGTGGTTTACCACGTGTGGCTGTTGTGGCTCGCGTGAGGCGAGCCTAATTGTCAATTTCTGTACGATTATCCTTCATGTTTTCAGTCGATTTTGCCTTGCTCCGACGTTTTAAGTCAATATGAATCACATTATTTTGTACTGTTTATGCGAAAAATGAATCAAATTCCTACAATGAACTACAAAATTACCATATGCCACTCGGGTCGACAATAGTAAATCGAATGTGTGGCAGAAATTGGCATTCTGGCCGATTGCGTGCGATTTACAAGATGTTATAATGTTCCCTACTAGCAAGTACAATCTGATGATCAAAGATATACTGTGACTTCATACAGCTACTTCGATAAAGTACCTCGCAAGTATAGCCAGGTAACATTAAAAATAATATGCACTCATATTGACTTGAAACATATATTTTTCTTGCTTTGAAACTTAAGTCTATTATTCAGGATGAGCCATCGAGATGGGTCAGTACGGAGAAGTCAAATTATTATAGATATTTTAGAGTAAAGAAAAAAACATTCATAGATAAAAAAAAAACTCGGGTCCATAATCAAAGCCGGTCATTTCGTAGATACCATAGCAATATAGAACGTATATGCGCATAAGATTATCGCCATAAATAAAAAAAAGATTTTTATGGAAAATGAACGGGTATAATTGTAACTCTAAAATAGTTTTTTTTTTAGATACTAGTTTCGACCATTTCCACCGGTCGTATCTCGACAACTCACCGCAGCGGAGATATTTAAATTGTAAAACTAATTTATACACAAATTTATTATAAGTCCAATAATTAATAATTGCGTGAAATTCGCGTACAACTTATAATAATTACAAGCAGCTGGGATATTTGTATCGACACGCCGCCGGTGATTTCACTGTTTATTACACATATACAGCACAAATTAAATTTCAATAATGTCATTACGCTAAACAGTAAATAAAATCATATCATATATTTTTGACATTTATATTCGCGCGAATTTTGACAACCAGAAAACAGTCGAGCGCCAAATGTGACTTTTTAAATTCAAAGATTCACGTTCCGTTTACCATTTCAATGAATGTTTTAACTTATAATATTCTAATCAATGGGAGAATTATAATTTATTTTATTTAAACGATAATTTGTATAGTATTATTAAATAAACAAAAACAATTGTTTTATCAAACATTTTCGACAGAATGTGCTATAAATATAGTATGATACAATTTCAGGCATATTTGTTTTCTGAAACGAATCATAAGACTGACGAGCCTAAATAAGATTCATTCGATGAAACAATGTTTTAATAATATAAAAAAAAAAATATTATTCCTCGAGTACAAAAAATATATACCCTCAAGATTTTTGTAATTAGCTCAAACTTAATTCCGTGCGAACAAAACAGTGCCATACTATCGTTACAACACAAAAGAAATGTATTACCAGGACAAAAAAATAACAAAAGACTAATTCTTACCACATAAAAAAAATCTGTAATTTTGCTCTCGCAACCCTGGTATAATTGTGTGAAATTAAAAGAATATTGTTTCAAGCGTCGATGTAGAACCGAGCGGGATCAAATGCTTATTACCACGTGACCTCTGACGCTCGTTACAAGGCGTGACGTCACATCCACGCCGTTTCGAATTTTAACCAAGTTTTTTAAATTTACTAATTTATCCATATTAATTTCAATAACATAATTACGCAATTCTCTATGCATATGTCGGGCTAGTATTCACGCGTTGTATCCGTTGCCTGACTGAGAGAGAGAAAGAGAGAGAGAGGGAGAGAAAGGTACACAAAAGTTTTTGAGCAAGCGTACGATGTTCACGTATAACGTCGGCTTTTCATGGTCGCTCCATATTTTAATTATCGATTATTTATTGATTACTTGAACGATTAATATCAACAGATACACAATTATTTTTAGGTTGGCTCAAATTCGGGACATGATCGCAGATAAGCGATATAAAACTCAAGAGGTCGCGATAAAAACGCTGAGATTTTTCAGTTACCCAAGTCGTGTGCGATTTTGCGATTTGTCGCGATCTACAATCGCACCGGCAATTTCACGCATCCACTACACTAACAATTTAAACTCGGATTTAGGGTAAAAAAACACAAACCATGTGCATATATATTTTTTTTTAATTTACTTACTTTTTTTTTTCAATTTTTAAAAACTATTTCTATCTATTCGTAGTAGAATATTTAATGGACAGCCTTATTTTATAATCTGGGCTAGTTCGTTTTAAATATAGCTAAGAGATGACGTCACATTCACCGTGCCACTATATTTCGTCCAACGAGTCAAGCTACTTATGACGTATTGATTTCTTATATTTACGCGAATACTACACATTGAAATAAAACTAATTTTACGCATTTTTTCGCGTTTATTTTATGTTTTTTACGTTCCCGACGTTTCGGCTGCTTTACAGCAACCACGTGGAACGTGAAAAACATAAAATAAATGCGAAAAAATCCGTATTTTTTTTTATTTCAATACTTATGACGTATTGGCATGCTTACGAAAAAACAAGATGTGAATATGGCCTCACCCGCAACCGGTGCGCGGACAAGTCGTTCAATGTTCGAGGGGATTCCTATTCGTCGGGATTACCCATCGAACGACTGGCCTAATAACGTAACATTCCCTTATGAAGGGGTTACCCAAGGGTTACCGGGTTTTGAAACGAAATGTAATAGAAAACGCACTTTGTCTATAAATTACGCTACAGGCCCTGGCCACAACCAGGGGCCCAAGTCTGCTAACACAATCGATTCATAATCGAACAGCAACCGCATAGTAACTGTCACTTTTGACAGATATTGTATGGGATATCTGTCAAAAGTGACATTTACTATGCGGTTGTTCATAGTAAATGTCACTTTTGACAGATATCCCATACAATCATGAATCGTTCCATTATGGATCGATTGTGTTAGCAGACTTGGGGCCCTGTGGGTATGTTGCCAGAGTCAAGTGTGTAATCATTTTCCTTGCCATATCTTCGCTTGAAATTTCGTTGGATACATAATACATATTCAGTATCTCGATCGAATTATAGTCGCATACGATAATCGCGTGGCAATTATTGTGGGCAACAGGTCAACACTAAATATCGTTTCAATGAATGTGACATAACATTACCGATAGTGAGCTCATGGTAATATAAACTGTTCAGATCATAAATACCGGTTTTTTTTTATCATATATTTGCGGTAATAAAAACCGTCGGCAGTCGCAGAATAATAATTCTGAGGGCCGATTATAATCACAACTAACATTAATCAATTCTGGTACCGGTAAATCTGATAGATACCGGTTTTTATCTAAACAATATGTTTCGATTATTAGCAACTACCGGATATATCCGCGCCGGCAGCTGCAGGAGTAACATTATATCCTTCTTTAGGAGGAAAAAGTACCGCCTATCGGTTTTATATCTGAACGAGTTTTCTCTCACTACCGAACATTCTTCCCGCTAACCGCATATTTAGATACATAATTAAAAACTACTAATTATTATTTTAATTATTAACTTATATATTCACATAACATTACTGTTTTTTATACAACTATTATATCGTATTTTTTTTTAATTTCGCAAAAATAAATGGTGATCCTTTTGACACATTGCAAATCTGACAAGACGTGATAGTAATGGATTAATATCGCAGAGATGGGTACAAACAGGATTCGAACCCGGGACCCTCGACAGAAAGTGGGATTATCAGGGTACCCACTGAGCTAATTAGGTCAAATGTCGCCAAATGGAATAAGTCAGCCCTCACTCGCAAATTAGTTGGTATTATGCCAGTGTCCAGTATTTGAATAGGGATTCAATAGATACAGATTATAAATAAAAAAATTAAAAAGTCAATCCCAGTTTTTATAAAATCTTCTTACGAAATGAAATGCGATGAAATAAAGTCAACATTTACGAACTTGTCACGTCTGCGATGTGTCAAAACGATCATCATTCAGTGCCGCGACTATAATTTTATTTTTTTAATTCCGAAAAAAAAAATGCAATTCGTTTTTTTTTATTGTTTATGATCCAGTCGTTTTTTTTTTCTAATCACTTGCGATACATCACAAGCAATGTAAACTGTAAGACCGAAAGAACTACACGCAAAAGTTCGCTGTACACCAAAGGCTTTATGTCATAATGTCTTTGCCGGGTCATGTGTCAGTGTTTAAAAAAAATCAAAAATGTACACTATACTCGTACAACTTTGAGGGTTACCGTTGTTTTAACGACCATCATCTAATGGTGTTGCCAGTATTCATTGTTGTCCACACCAGGATAAATCATAAGAGGACTTTATTTTTATTATTTATTACTGCTGTTCCTTGCAATGGGTTTTTCTTTTACTACAACATTGTCTTTAGAACATATGCAGGGTTGCCAGTTGTACCCGTTTTCAATGTTATATTTGCCTATCAACAAATTATACGTAGATGAATTCCTTGTGATTTGTGCTTATATTTTACCAACTCTTGATAATAAAGAAAACATATCTCTCTATTTGCTCACAGATATTACTATTATCTGGGTTTTAGGATTAAATGTCCAGACAAAATACAAAAGAGCCCGGTTTATCTAAATTCAGAAGTAGCAACGCGAGCTATATATTTAGCCCACTGATAGAACTCTGAAAATATTAACCCCAAATTTATAGAGTTATAATGGCATTATAACGAACTATTCAAAGGTACAACTTTGTAACTAAGCTTTACAATCAGATATAACTTTACTATAAATTTGATAGTAATATATATCGTAGACATAAAATTATTTCTTAACCAAACGAAACAGAATGAAATAAAATGTTGTAGTTTTATTTTTAATATTTACTCCGGGAGTATTAATACAGTTGCCGTCAAGTATTGGCCGATATTGCCATCTCGCTCGCACTTACGGACCTAACGGAAAAGCCATACCCAGTATTGGAACATAGAATACACCTATACAATTTACTCATCTGTACAAAATAAATAAAATTGGAGTGTCCATTTGTAATATTATAATAACCGCTTTTTACCAAAGCAACATTTTTTACAATTTTTGTCCGTCTGTCGTCTGTTTGTTGCGGCTAATCTCTGAAACGGCTGGACCGATTTCGACGGGACTATGACTGGCAGCTGATGTGACAAGGAGTAACTTGGGCTACTTTTATTTTTGTTTTTTTTTTTTAAATACCACGCGGACGAAGTCGCGGGTGACAGCTAGTCTAGGTATATAAAGCGCCATGCACATACCCCGGTGTGGACTTAACAACGTGTTGGAACAAACATACACATCTAATAGACCGTATAGATATAACCTACTTGGCAGAGTTCTTCCTCTGTATTACCGGTTTTTCACTTTTCACAGCCGCCTTCTTCTCCACCTTGTCTATGGTTTTCTTCTCGGTTTTCAATGTGGGCGGCGTCGGCTTGTCTGTGGCGGGGGGCGGGCTTGGTTTTTTGGGTTTGTTCGCTTTCGCGGCCGCCGCGTAGTTTATGGGCTTGAAGCCGGATGGCGCTGTGGCCGCGGGTTCTTGTGGAGTCTGTGGGGGCTGTGGAAGACGAATAGTAGTCCTTTAGGTGAATGTAATCTCAATCAGAGCGCGAAATTAAAAATTGCGACGGTTTTTTTTTATTTTTTTTTCGAAAAATTGTGCATCTTTAGGTTGTAAATTTGCTACTTACTGATCAACATCAAAGTAATATTCCTCCAATAACCGGTAAATTACAAAACCGGTATTCAAAAAACCGGTTATTAACCGGTAAAAGATAAATTTAACTAGAATAATTTCGATATGGGGTCAAAGGTCGAAACCTGTTTGAAAATTTAACCAAAAAATAGAGTTCCGGTTTTTAAATTATACATACTTTTGCCGCTTCCGTGACCGGTACAATAGCGTCTTCGATTTTGTCTTCCGCTTTCGTCTCGCTCTTGACCGTCTTCACTTCCTTCTTCTTGGGCTGCACTTTAGTTTCCGATTTGACGGTTTGCGGCTTAGCTTTAGGTTTCACTTCCGTTTTTAGCGCTTTTTTAACTTCAACCTATTTAAATAAAAAACACATTAGAAATGAATAATTCTTATACAAAGTGTAGGCCCACCACACACTCCCACCACTGCTACTCCTGCAAGCCAGGATCTAAAGCGGTGTCCCATGATGACACCGAGGTGTGACCCTCGGCGAGTCCCGGGATACAGTTAATTTTCATGGAGCTCGCACGAACTTAATCGAAAGATAAAAATAAGAGTTGGAAGAAAATTGTTCACTTCCCTCCATTGCAAAGCGGGAGACAAAAAAAGTATGATATCCCGGCCCCAAGTCTGCTAACAAAATTGATTCATCATCGAACAGCAACCGCATAGTAACTGTCACTTTTGACAGGTATTGGATATTTGTCAAAAGTGACAGTTACTATGCGATTGCTGTTCGATTATGAATCGATTGTGTTAGCAGACTCGGGGCCCTGTATGTGGTACATACCTTCACCGGATGTGATTTGACATCCTTGGGCCTCTTGTCCTGTCCCTGCTCTGTGATTGGCTCCACATCAGCGGCGCTCACTTCCGGAGGATCCTTTGCCAATGTTGGTTCTACAAGAAAGAACACAATGCAGGATGGAAAATTTGGGCGGGGGGCAGTAGGGGCAGCTACCCTTATACCGGCCGCCGGGGATTCCCACATACCCCTCTCGTCCCCCCCGGGGTGAGGTGGGGATGCTTAACGCATTTCCCCATGTAAAAAAAAAAGGGGCAAGCTCAGGGTCAGGGCGCGAAATTCAAAATGTCAATGGTTTTTTATTTTTTTACGAAAAATTTGGACATCTTTACGATGTAATTTAGTGTTTTGCGATATTAGCATTCTGCATTGGATATCTCGATGTATTAAGTTTGCTTAAAAAAGTACCTAATCCGATACAACACCATAAAGTTAGTAAAAGTAGCGGTTTTTACAAACCTTATGGTATTGTATCAGATTAGGTACTTCTTTAAGCAAACTTAATACATCCAAACATCCAATGCAGAATGCTAATATCGCAAAACACTAAATCACATCGTAAAGATGTCCAAATTTTTCGTAAAAAAATAAAAACCATTGACATTTTGAATTTCGCGCCCTGACCCTGAGCTTCCACCTTAAGGGTTGAAGCCGCGCGAATAAGGTCTCAGAATCTGGTAGGAATGATCTCGTCCGGTTTCGAAACGAAAACTGATTGTGGGGGTCGACGAGGTCTAAAAATCGACCGCTATTAATTAACACAAGCTCTTATTTGAAACTTTCAAGATACTGTATAAGTTGTGTCGCGTGTACCAACTTGTTACAAGAATGACTAATATTTGAGTAGGAAGTATCATTATTGTACTTTTAAAACACTCAACAAGTCGATAAGCGTGCACAAGTTCGTACAAGATGAAATTATTATTTTGTGTCAGTTCATTTTGGAAAAGGGATCTCTTGCCGAAAATAGTTTGGGAATCAACAATATAGATATTTGAGCGATCAATATATAAGTTTAAGTACTAGGTTTTAGTTCATATACACCTATGGGTAAGGATTTTTTTGTCAGCTTCCCTTGCACTAATGTTAACCTTCGCCGCTGATAGATTTTGAGGCTATTCATTAGGGTAATTTTGTATCGTTTTAGATGTTATTTCTTTTGAGGAGTTGGCAACCCTGACGTCTAGTGACATACCGTCTGTTTTGATGGGTTCACTGGGCTCCGGGGCGGGCTCTGTGGTTGTAGTTTGTGGTTCGACGGCTGTGCTCTCCTCTGTAGCTTTTCGTGGGGCCTCCTCTGTGGGAGGCTGCACCTCCGGAGGATCTTGCTTTTCATCTGAAAAATAAATATATTCATCATGCTTTGCTTCTTCAACAAGTAGTCTAGTTATTAATTTATACTGCTCGCAACTCTCAGCGGATTTCATTTCTTCGTCCGAGATGAGATACCCTATGACAGGTATGGGGCAAGCTTTATGGATCAACATGGCATTTTTTTTTTTTGAATAAATGTCTGTTGATAGCAGTGATAGCCCAGTTGTTAGAATGCTTGCCTCGGTAACGAGGATCGCAGGTTCAAACCCCGGCTCGCACCTCTGAGATTTCTGGATTTCATGTGCGAATCCCATTTTCAACCACGATTATCACTTGCTAAACGGTGAAGGAAAACATCGCGAGGAAACCTGCATATCTGAGAGAACCCCTCGAAAGACGTGTGAAGTCCACCAACCCGCACTGGGCCAGCGTGATGGACTATGGCCTAGTCCCCCTCGAATTGAGGGGAGGCCCGTGCCCAGCAGTGGGACATTAAAAAGGGCTGATCGAAAGATGTTCGAGGGGTTCTCTCAGACATGCAGGTTTCCTCGCGATGTTTTTTCTCCACCGTTTAGCAAGTGATAATCATGGTTGAAAACTGAGATTCGCACATGAAATCCCAGAGCTGCGAGCCGGGGTTTGAACCTGCAATCCTCATTACCGAGGCAAGCGTTCTACCAACTTGGCTATCACTGCTCCTACTGCTAAAGTGAACCATATCGATCAGAATATTTAGGCCGGTGCCATTGGTGTCTCCTAGTGTTGTGTTACCTGTGCGCGGTGCGGGGTGGGCGGGGGGCGCGGGCGCAGCGGCGGTGGGCACGAACTCGGCGGCGAGCGGGTTGAGCGTGGAGCGCGACACCGCCTCCTGCAGCGACAGCCCGCTCGTGCTGTGACACACCACACACAGTCAATAAACAAATAAATAATTATCGTCATTGTTCCCCGTTGACTTCAATCTGGGTGTTTTCAAGTCGAGAGTGAACAGGCACCTTCTAGGCAAGTATGCTCCATCGTAGATCTCATCGTCACTCACCATCAGGTGAGATCGAGATCAAATACTTGCCTATAATGTAATAAAAAAAAATATGAAAAAAATATCGCCATACGAACACACCAACTATACGGTCCGACATTAAGCAACGCTTGTGTTATGGGTACCGTATAATGGACTGAGGGCGAACTCAGTATATAATACTTATATACATATTAAACATCCATGACTCGGGTACAAACATTCGTGCTCATCACACAAAGCTTGTCCCTACCAGGATTCGAACCCGGGACCCTCGGCACAGAAAGCAGGGTCACTTTAGACAGATATTGTACGGGATATCTGTCAAAAGGGACAGTTACCATGCGGTTGCTGTTCGATTATGAATCGATTGTGTTAGCAGACCTGGGGCCCAGGCCGTCAGATAGACAGTACGGGTATGTAGTGGCCTCACGTGGGGAACTGCTGGTTGTGCCCGTTGACCGGCCTCTGCTGGCGCTCCCGCTGCTCGTCCTCCAGCATAGCCTCGATGCACTGCTCCATCAGCGCCTCCTCCTCCAGCTGCTGCATCACCTGGCCACCAACCCTTACATTAGTACAGCCTTTCCCAAAGTGCGCGATAACGCCCCCTTGTGGGCGCTGCAAGCCTAAAGAGGGGCGGTTAGAGACCGAGAAAAATAATGAGGGCGTTGAGTAGAGGCTTACAATAATTAATTTAATTCGAAGTTATAATGGTTTTTGAGTAGGTGAAAAAAATGGGGGCAGTAAAAAATAATTCATTCTCAAAGTGGGCAGTAGACGAAATAAGTTTGGGAAGTATTAATGCAGGGGGCATTAATACTATGTACGGCATGATTTTTTCAAGTGTGCGTGGATGCCCACATCCAGGACTACGGGGAAGAGCGAAATATGTCAAGAAAAGTCTTGAGACTGGTGTCGATGAAAACTAAAACTGCATGATTAGATTTCTGAAAAATATTTTCCTAGTCGGGAATTGAATCATAACTTGACTTTAAAAATTAAATGTGTTATGGCACCATTTGATAGTGTTGCTGACTACAATGATATTCTGGAAAGTAAAGACACACGGCAAACTAAAGGAAGTGCAATTTTTTTTTATATTTACTAGCTGTCCTGGTGAGCTTTGTACTGCCTCAGAATCAAATGAATGTATTCTCAAAGTGGGCAGTAGACAAAATAAGTTTGGGAGCCCCTGGTGTACCTGTTTGTCGAACTCCTCCTCGTTCTCCATCCACATGTAGTCCTCGAAGTCGTCGGGCACGGGCGCGGGCGGCGCGGCGGCCGGGAACGCGGCGGCCGGGAAGTACGCGCCCGCCATCACGTAGCCCGCCGGCGCTGCCACCATCACATTATATATATATATATATATAGGTGCCATCCGTCACGACACCACCACCACCACCAGTCGTGGGGCCCTGGGCCCCAAGTCTGCTAACACAATCGATTCATAATCGAACAGCTACTGCATAGTAACCGTCACTTTTGATAGATATTGTATGGGATATCTGTCAAAAGTCACAGTTACTATGCGGTTGCTGTTCGATTTTGAATCGATTGTGTTAGCAGACTTGGGGCCCAGACATGTCGTTCAAGGGGTACCCCATTCATCGGGACACCCTAATGTTTTACTTACCCATCGAACGACTGGGTTAACAACGTAAATTTGTCTAATTAAACCATTTTTAGAGGGTCTTCTGTTACGACATGTGTTATATGGGAAACCCTTACGAACGGATTTTGAGATAAACTTAGCCGAATCCAAAGGTATAAGTTAAGTCAACAGTCTAACAGCAGTAAGCCTTTCAAAAACCCGTTTATACGCTTACCGGGTTCCAGGCCCTGATTACAACCAAGCGATCAAACTGACAAAGTTAAACCAAATTCTCTGTACTAAAACTCGTACCACTAACGTCATGTTTCATGTGATAAAAAGGGACAGCAATAGTTACTCGCTAAGTAAAGTAAAAAAAAAAAAAGATCAACGCTAAGCACTCCAGTTCTGAGTCATGGTGGGGGCAATATATAATACCACCCATTGCCTTCCCCCCCCTTCCATGAATGCCTGGTTCGATTACAAGTCGATTGTGCCAGCATATTGCAGGCAAGGTGGGCTTGGCAGGGTGTAGGCACTCACCAGGCACGTGTCCCCGGGGTATGTGCAGCGGGTACACCGGGGGCCGGTGGATGCCCGCGTCCCCGCTGCCCACCACGCCGCCGCCGACGCCGCTGTCAATTATCACTCCGTTCGGCTGCAACAAATCAATCAATCAATATCGCCATACCAACAAACTAGCTGGGCCCCAAGTCTGCTAACACAATCGATTCATAATCGAACAGCAACCGCATAGTAACTGTCACTTTTGAAAGATATTGATATGATGTTTTCAAAAGTTATAAAACATCTATTAACTCGGGGATTTATAATATCGAAGTTTGTATTTTATGGCGCCGTGGAACAAATCACAAATCATAGGGAGGCCTACTTATGACCTAAAATTTGTTTTAGTAAAATATTCAACTAATTTATGGTACGGCTTAAAGAGAGCAACCATGGAGTTTCTTGCCCGTTCTTCTCCATAGCAACGGCATTCTGAATGGATGGTAGAGTTGTCGCTCATCATTTTCGGCAAATTTGTGTCAATGTTTTTTTTTTCTATTCATGTAGTAATTAAAAAAAATCAAGCTCACCTGCCACTGACCATTCTCCTCGTTGCCATAATAAGCACCAACGTTGGCTGGAGTCTCCGGTATTTTCATGCTTGCAACACTTTCAATTTAACCAACCTATTCCCACTATACACATAAAATTAAACAATTAAGAGTAAAAACAAAAAGAAACACTTATTTTTTTTTAATATAATGTATTGCTTAGAGAATACTGAAGGTTTGAGCTTATTTAGAATTTTGTTACTTTTCTTCAGAAATACGTCAAGTTAGAGTTGTATGTTTTAGGCACTGTTTTCATAAGGTAATTAGTGTAATTTATGTGTGAGATATTGTCTATATTCATTTCTGGTGATCTCCGCAACTGAAAAGAGAAAACGTGATGTTGAACAAGAGGTCCGGGATTGAATTCCCTTCACAAGAGTTAATAATAATAAAATGTTTAGTAACCAAAAAAGATTTACATATATTCTTTACATGGCGGTTACTAATTTTTATAATAAAACATTGATAAATAACCTACAAATCGGGGAAGAGGAGCCCACCACTGACCCTCGGCTTGTCAACTTTTCCAATTTTAAATCAAACAAGTTTGATCGATAATTACTATATATATTATTGGGGAGAATTGCATTTTATTTGGGATACCGTCACACGTGACAGATAGTTTCTCGAATAACCTCTTAGAGGAGTTTGGTGTTGTTGTTTGGTTAATAATTCGAAAAGTTGACAAGCCGAGGTTCAGTGGTGGGTTCCTCTTCCCCCATTTGTTCAAAACTGGATTTCCACCAAGTACCGCTTAGTTCTATCAATTAGATATAGAACCTGTTACCAGATATTGACAAAAACTTCCTGCACTAGGTCACGCCCGTCTCGCAGGAAGTTTTTATTTCTCAGGCTCTTTCTCTAGGCTATGTTTAAGCCCACTATGATCATTCAGGCTTGAGCTGCAGGGCAAAATTATCGGTAGCATTGGTGAAGCCATGTATAAAGAGTTATATACACTCCATTGCTTGGGACAATCGCCAAATATGTTACTATTGTGCCTCTCTCATTAACTTAACCAATCATAGCAGGTAAATCTTATCTTCCATATAACTTTCAATGTCCAATATATAAAATACTGGACCACACAACTCATGAAAATGTATTATAGCGTGATTAACTTTCAGAACTTTTGTATCTACCTACTTGTGTATCATAATTTTAACTTTTTAATAGACATCGACATAATAGGGTCATAGTGCATCAGTTTTTTTTGTGATACCGTTGCCAATGCATTTTTTTTACAAAAAAAAACTTCGTCAACATCATTGATAATGGTAATTGCGGATTTTTGTGCATTTTGCATATTCCAATAGGCAAGCGAGTGTCGACGCCAACACAGCAGACTCAATTATTATGAAACTGTCTGATAACAAATGAAAGGTGCCCTGAATATTTAAATATTCAACTTTCTATTTCTAAGCGGAACTCTCCACGTACGCCGTATGCTACATACATAATCAATCGCATGTAAATAAAAAAATAAATAGAAACAGGAACAATTCCCATCACCGTGCATACGGTAGGACCAAAAATAGCTCAACCTAGAAACCAAAATAATTAATTGAATTCGGCCAACTGATAGTAGATCGTGCAGCACAATCGGTCGGCTACACGTCCGTATACAAAAACGATCGCAAATCAAAGGCCGACACCGTGTAAATTCAATTTAAATCGGATAATAAAGAAACTTATTGCACGTGTACGGATTATTGCTATGTAACATGTATTCACAATACTCACTCATTCCACGCACTTACGCCGCCAACGATACAGAATACACATAAAACGGTCTCCAATATTGTTCTCAACGAAACAGATGCACAAATAACTATGAATTATGCACTATAACCTCCAATAAACATTACCCACACACAAGAGCACTGGCCAGCTTCCGTGGCGCAAATGGCGACCGTTCTGAACTTTGCGCGGTATGAATGCACGATACTCATCTAACTTCGTTATGAATTAATGACCGGCTTTTATGAATAATTATATTCTATAGATGTTCCTGTGAGAAATAAACGTAAATACAATGTTTAATTACCTTTCTAAGACACAATCATACTCTTGTAAATTTAGCTGAGCCGAAATATTTGTCAAAACTGACAACGCGCGTTCTTTGTTCAAATGATTTATTGGCATTTTTATTGTTTTTCGGTGTTTAATGGACAGTGTTAATGAATAACTGGTGTAGTAACAATGACTGACATTAAAATAATATGTGTATTTATCACATAATACTTATTAGATTCTAATAATTCTGAATGGTTTTCCAATACATAAGGCTTAAATATAATTAATTGTGAACGCACCAAGTTAATTACTTTTTCTATAACATTCTGTTTCACTCAGAAAGTTATTCCGCAATACCTAATATAAGAAAGAAAAGATAATATTTTTTTTTATATAAACGTTCTGCGAAACTATCCTTATTTACACAGAATATTGATAGATACATACAGCAACGTCGTAACTTGCTACGTTGTTGTACGCCGTAAGATTTCTGTGGTGGTCACTTCACATTCAAAGGACCATAAATAGACAGCTGTCATTCAAGCCATTTCTTGTTTTCATGAAATACACTTCTATTTATTAATTATTTTTTTGTAAAATGTCCGCTCCATACTCTGAATTAGAGACCCCTTTGAGTGAATACTCGCTGGTGTGCCGAGGGTGCCTCGCCAATTCCGGTGAAATGAAGAATATGTACGAATGGGGACTTTCGGATGACTTTTGTAGAGTAGCTGAAGTTCAGGTATGTTTTGTGCTTGTAATAATTTACCCTAAGCACGGAGTACTTGATAAAACGACTGTAGTACTGCATACATGATGGCTACTGTTCGCCAATAAGTCATATTTAAATTAACCATTATCTAGATGAAACAGGAAGGTGGCCATAGAAACTCGGCTATATTAGTCTAAAACCCTCCGAGTTTTGACTGCACTGCAATGCTTGATTGATAAATAATGTTTGTTTTTGTAAATAAAGTGAAAATTTACTACCAACATAAGTTTTTTTTGTGAACAAATTAAATAAACAGTCATCGAAATCTAATTTGGCAAACTGAGCGATTTCACCTACACATATTATTTATAAAACAGGTACAATCTACAGAAGATTTATCACAGCTGTTATGCACTACGTGTGAAAAGACTCTTCTAACTTGCAAGCAGTTCCGAGCTCAGTGTCAGACGTCAGATGTGCTGCTCAGGAAGATGAAGATGGTATTATTTTTCTCATTCATACACAATTATACCATATACGTAACTGATGACATGTTCACAGACATATCAAAGAATTGATAATATTCTGATCATCCAACCTGGGCCCCAAGTCTGCTAACACAATCGATTCATAACCGAACAGCAACCGCATAGTAATTGTCACTTTTGACAGATATTGTATGGGATATCTGTCAAAAGTGACAGTTACTATGCAGTTGCTGTTCATTTTGAATCGATTGTGTTAACAGACTTGGGGCCCTGATTAGTGCAGTAAGTGGTGATCCTGTTTTCTGTGCCAACGGTTCTAATCCATCGGGGCAAACTTTTTTTACTGCAGTCAAAAATGTTTGATATCTTTACACAGTGTCAGTGGATTTGCAACAATAATTGATATTGGGATTCAAGTCATGATTATAGACCCCCAGAGTTACATTTTCGGTCAATATTTTCATGACTCGGTGGCCACTTCACTGTTTTACAGCAAGACCTGGGCACCTGCTTCTGGCCGCCATGCACTGATTAGTCATATTAATTTTGTTTACAGAAAAAGTTACCAGATATGACCAAAGACAATTTGAAGAATACAACATCATTTATACTGCATGACAAGAAACTAATTGTAATGATCACAGCCCCAGAAATGGAAGAAAGGGTTTACCTCTCCTGCCCCTACCACTGTACCAAGGGGTTCACAAAGAAAAAAGACCTATACATTCATCTCGATAAAGTCCACAATGTCAGCAAAGACTTCGAAATTTTATTGCAATATTATTGTCACATTGAAGACTGTGCGTACAATATCACGTCGGACAAAAATAAATCGTTCACAGAGAGAAAATTTCTCAATCAACATATCAATAAAGTGCATAAAGAAAAAATATTCAAATGTAGCGAATGTCACAGCAATTTCTCCATTGAAACTGATCTAAACAGGCATCTGAAGGAATGCAGCACGGTATACGTATGTCAGTTGTGCAATATTAAATATAAGTCAAATGAAAAATTACTAGTACACTTGTTAAGAAAACATCCAGAGTTACACAAGAAGTATAAAGAAGAGAGGAAAGCGGAGAAGAGGAAATCCAAGGAAGTTACAGCGGGCAAAAGACTGAAAGGTGATACTGAATTTAGTGTTGACAGTCCGAAGAAATCTCTCGCAACACAGATACCAGAAATTATTGAAAGCGATTCACTAATATGGCCGTCCAAAAACGAATTTGAAGCACGAACCGATGAGATATCGACTCAAACTGTCTTCGAAGACCTGCTATCATTGAAATCGCAGAACAGTGAAGACGATATTTTCTTCTCGGAGTCCGTCTCACTGTCTGACATTCAAACGCAAACGTTTCCAATCGATTTTGGTTTGAGCCGATCGAATAAAGAAACCCAATCTTGTATCACATCACAAACTCAGTCCCCGGATTTGAGTATAAAGGAGACACAAACATGTTTCTGTCATGTGGACTCTCCGAGGCCGAATTTCAGGCTATTTGATAGCTTGTCATCAAGTCCTGCTAGTCTGAATCTAACGTCCACTGAAACTCAGACGGCTGACGCTAGGTTTGTTGTGAAATCTGATGTCATGTTGAGTTTCAATTCGGCTGAGACGCAGACCTGTTTTGATGATTCCAGCAGCGATAGCATATGACATTGGTACTAAGGTGGTGTTCTTTTTCTTCTTCTTTTTTTTAAGTGGGCAATGTCAAAGTCAAAGTCAAATCGTTTTTTTCGTATAGGCCTACGGGGGCAGTTACAAATTGTCATTACATTTTTTTTTTCTTAACTCTACAACCGGATCGGAACGCGACCTCAACTGACTTTTTTTTTTTTTTTTCTCGGCTGCAAAATAGTGCCATTTTCGCCTGTGTCGAGTCCTCAGAATTATATGTACCTACCCCTGATGATAATAGTAATGTTGATGATGATGAAATGAATTCCCTACGCCTATCAAAATTCAAATTCTTATTTAATCAAATATACAAAACAGGTGTGTACCTTACATAAGTAGGTAGTAAATACCATAATAGGCAGAACATTGATAAAAATGGCGGTAGGTATACAATTTAACGTAATCCTTACCTTCCGTACTAGTTCAAAACTGTGTTACGGCAAGGTATCTTAGTATATATATCAGTTACAAAGTTTAGTTTAGTTTATATTTACAGATTTTATCGCGTTTATTTTATGTTGTCACGTTCCCGACGTTACGGCTGATGTACATCAGTACAGTATCCATGGTCGCGGGAGGACTGAATTATTTCAATGTGTAGTATTCGCGTAAATATAAGAAATCAATATAACAATTTGGATGTTTAATTTATCACAGACGAAGAGAATAATAACGTCGTAGTGTCGCGATCAACACATTGAAGTGTAGCGACCACATCAACCGCACCACAAGCTACACAGATGGCGCTGCAGACGCATTCAGAACAATATACAATTCTCATCACAATCCTGCAACGCGCTATAAGAGTTTTCGGAGCGCGTAACATATATACAAGATCCAGACAATAACCGTCGGGGCATAGCGGCCGCCCCGCCAGCCATACCACCCGCCTGGCTGGAAGATCTTCCCTTTTCCGCTAAAGCAGCATAAAATTCAAGCCGAATTGCGACCTTACGTACACGCGACTTCGCGTGCACTACACAAGCCGGCTTAGTTTCTTGTGATTCAATATGTTGTTCGCGCCACTTTGTCTATGTTATTTCTTCGTCTGAGTTTATCTTGTAGCTTTAGACAGCGGATCCGACCTTTTGCGGTTCGACGACAAACGTAGCTCGTGGCAGTATAAGTATAAATGTTGAAAGCGAAATATTACGACCTCATTAGCTCAGTTAGTAGTGACCCTGGATTCTGTGCCGAGGGTCCCGGGATCCGAATCCCAGTGCTGCTAAAGTCTGGTTAGCCGTTCCTACATTGTTCTCACATACCTATAACAATGTATTGCTCAAAAATGTAAAAGACCAATTTAAACAAAGAGTAACCATGGAGTTTCTCGCCCGTTCTTCTCCATAGGAACGGCATTCCGAACGGGTGGTGAAGCAGTAGCATAGTATTTTTGTAACTTTTGACGATTCATAAGTACTGTACTTCATGGTCTACGTGAATAAAAAATATTCCGATTCTGGTAGGGACAAACTTTGTGATGAGCACAAATGTTTGTACCCGAGTCATGGATGTTTAATATCTATATAAGACTTATATATTGGGTTCGCCCCCAGTCCATTGTACGGTACCCATAATACAAGCGATGCTTAGTGTGGGACCTTATAGTTAGTGTGTTCGTCTGGCGATATTTATTATAATATGAGGTTCAAGGCACTTCAAATCGGCCAAAAAAATAGTTATTACTTGTGATATGATGTCTGTGCCCACAGGCTACTAGTAATCACTGGAGTCAAAAAAAGGTATAAAGCCCACAGGCTAGTTATCACTTTAGTCAAAAAAGGTATAAAAAAAATTAAAACCGAAATAAGTCTATCAATATTGCATTTATTAAAAATCTACAAATAGGAATAAAATTAAACATATTATATGGTCAAGTCGTACACAGTACAATTCACACCACGTTCTATTAAACATTGAGACAAAAAGTCAATTATATATATATATTTACAGCATACCTATTTTATATTAACCAGCACGCACTGCCAGCGTGGTGGACTGTGGCCTAATCCCCCTCGCATTGAGGGGAGGCCCGTGCCCAATAGTGGGACATTAAAAGGGCTGGTTTAATAATTATTATATCTTATATATCCTACGGCGAGAACTTGAGCGATCGCGCCATCTGCACTCGAACGACCGCATATATTCTCGAGGATCTCACTTGTCATCCACATCCAATCACGGCTACCTTGCGCAGGCGCAGGATGCAAAAAAATGCAGATGCAATTTAGGTGTTATTTTAATTATGCTATAGAAAATTTGCACTCAACAAAAAATTGCTCATATCACAATTAGGTGCTCCTGACCTGAGTGGGAGGGGGGAAGGGGGCAATAGTATCCAACCCCCCCCCCCCCAACGCACGTCCTGGGCACTTCATTTGTTTCGTTCTAGAAATTTGTTCTAAACAAAAATCAGGCACTCTGGTCTAAAGCCCCCCCCCCCCCCCCACTGACTCACGTCTAAGCACTTAATTTTGTTTAGAACAAATTTTCTCAACGATTGCTATAATCACACCAAAATCCCATCTTCTACTAAACAAAATTATGTATCTATTAAAGGAGGTGCAGTACATTAATATAAAGTGTACAAACTCTATGTATTTGTGTTTCCTAGCAACTGTAAAAATAACTGTATGTGTCAAAGTTGTGAAAATTATATGGTAGATTAATAAATGGTGATTTCGTTATAAAAGGTCTTTCACAAGTATTTGAACTATCTCAGAGCTTTATGTCGGCTTATTCCACATCTCACATGCGTTACCAACAATAGTATCCACGCCTGACATAGCGGACATAGAAGTGCTTTCATTCATAGAGTACTTTTCACCAAACTACCACGTAATTGCGTCATTAAATAAGACCAGCTAGTCGCACGCGAGCCCCGGCTATCAGGGATGAGAATACTCGCATGGGAAATCGATCCTTAACACAATAATTATAAGGATCACAATCGTGTTTACGATAAACATGCTTGGAAGGCATGATTGAGTATTATTACATCTGTGGTGAGCTCAGTACTCGTTATACGAAAACATGTTCACGACGTTGAATACAGATGGCGCTAATTACAATTGATGAATGTACAAAAGTCTGAATCTAATTCTAAGTTAAAAAAAACCAACTAATATTATACTATACAGAGTTCATTGAAAAACGCTTAAAACCTTTTATAAATAGTTAACATCACATTTAAAACTTTAGAGGCGGGCTTATGCATCCAGAATTATATTATCTGGATTACAAAATCTATTTTTTTTTGTCTCTGGTTCCTTCCTTTTGGACAATCCTGCCCATGTCAAGGTGAGGGGAATACCCGGTATATTGGAGTTTGACCAGTGAGATGTGACAAATACGTCTGGTTGCCAAGTCTGCTAACACAATTGATTCATAATCGAACAGCAACTGCATACTAACGGTCACTTTCGACAGATATTGCATGGGATAACTGTCAAGTGACAGTTACTATGCGGTCGATGTACGATTATGAATCGATTGTGTTAGCAGACTTGGGACCCGGGAGTTTCTTAATCTTAAAAACGGACGCACGCCTTTTCCTCTTTCTTTACGAAATGAGATGCAATGAAATAAAATGGATATGAAAATGGCCTCACCCACAACTTGGCGGGTATTCTGCCAATGTCAAGTAATTAATAGCAATAACACATTAATAAATAGACACATCGCTTTTATGCAGCTTTGCAACCGAATGTTCGATCTAAGCCTTGGTTCCAAAAATATCGCCACGGTAGCAAGTTCACTACGTCTACTATCTCTCGTTTACGACTAGGTCATTCCTGTACTCCTCTGTTCTTAAACAAGATTAGAGTGAGAGACCATTCTCTCTGCGAGTGTGGCTATGACGAGGGTTCTACCGACCACATTTTTTTCTCCTGCCCCAAATATCCTGTCTCTCTTTATGATATCCTTCCTCCTGAAATTCCCCGTCCTACTAACTTCCAATCTCTCCTCATGCTTGTTGATTCTCCTTTTATTAACTTTTTAATGAAATATATAACTAAATATAATATTAGATTATAACATTTTACTGTCATTAACTGTGTATTGTTTTGTATTTGCTTGTGTCGTCTATCCCGTGTGTATGTTTTATCATGTGTTGTTTTAGATAATTTCCACTACACTAACCGGCCAATCTCAACAAGAGCTAATAAGCAAAAGTAAAACCGATCAAGCAATCTCCATCGTGTCTTCGCCACTACGTCGACATTGGCAGAATCGCGTTGAGCCTGACTCAATGGAAAAAGGCCATTAGGGAAAAAAAAAAAAAAAAAAAAAAATAGACACATATTTCTATCGACTGATGGTGGATAGAAATACATTGAAACAGAGTTACATAATAGGCCTGCATTTCTGACCGTTTTGGTTTCCTAATGAAATTCCAAATGTATAAGCTCGCCCTGCATAAGTCATATATTGCTTTTCTTTAATATAAAAAAGAATAAAGAAGATAAATCGAGAAAGGACAGATATATTCTGCTATCAGTACCCACGGGTGTGAACACAGACGGCGATATTGTGCGAACGAGAGATCAATAGAGGCAACGCTATTTATTACCAAATTCTTTATCCAGAAGTAGTACAACATTGCTAAAGTCATTGGTTATCATGTCAATAAGTTAGTCCGAAGAGGTTCTTAGGGATAGCAACCATAAGCCGGAATACATAGTGTAGGACGGCTCCCACGAGATGGAGCAATGATATCACACGCGTCGCAGGAAGCCGGTGGACACGAGTGGCGGAGGACCGGAATGTGGGGAAGTCATTGGGGAGACCGATGTCCAGCAGTGGACGTCCTTCAGCTGAGGGATGTATGTAAAACAACCCCACCGAATAACCAACACTCACATTGAAATAAAACAAATTTTATCGCGAATATTATTTGGTCACGGGAGGACCATGGTTGCTGTAACGCAGCCGAAACGTCGGCAACGTAAAAACATAAAATAAACGCGATAAAATCCGTTAAATAAGTTATATTTCAATGTGCAATGTTCGCGTAAATATAAGAAACCAATATGTCAACCGTCACTTATCACTACGGTGTATTGAAGAACATTATTTACATACCAACACACTTATCCAGGGCTGTCACACACCACATATTCACATGAATACACTTAAATACCAATAATTTCACTATCATCAATAGTAACACACCACTCCGTTGCTATTTCGTTCTCAATCATCGAATCACTAACTTCTTCAATGTCGTTGGGTTCACTCATTTGCGTGTTGGCATTCATTATTCCAACCAACTCTGCGTACTTAGCCCTCTGTTCCTCGGTCAGGTTGGCCGGGTTGTGGTTCTTGAGATGATAATTCAAATGGCTGCTTTGTTTGAACCGTTTCTCGCATATGCCGCATTGGAACGGGGCAACGTTGGTGTGTGTTCTCATATGCTGCTTGAGGTGCACGGATTGGCAAAATGTTTTGTTGCAGACGACACAGCGGTACGGCTTGACTTTGGTGTGTATACGCAGGTGCTGGTCGAGGCCCGACTTCTGGGTGAATGCTTTTGGGCAGAACGTGCAGGGGAAGGGACGATCTCCGGTGTGCATTCTCATGTGCTGTTGGACCCCACCCTGCGGACAACATTAACATTCAATGTCACGGAATCTATTTATCAATTTCTGACCTGGAGCCCAACTCTGCTAATTTAAATAAAATTACACACAATTACCACTCCAGCGACACACTATTGAGGTTCCATTACGACTGTGACAGATTGACTATAGCACTATGACATAGGAGGAGTAGGAAGAAAATTATCCACTCTTCTTCTTTCCACAGAGACTCTTACAGCTGGACTAAGTCCAGGTGTGCCATCTGTGTAGGTTGAAGAGGTCGCTACAGTATATTCACTAAACTGGTCATTCTATCTGCTCAGTACTCACCTGTTGCGTGAATCTCTTGTGACAAACACTGCACTCGTACGGCTTGAGCTTGATGTGTGCTATGGCGGTGTGCTCGGACAGCTCTCTGCTGGTTTGACATCCAATACCACACACCTGGGTACCATAGACAACATATTATTTCAAATGGGGCAACTTGTACTACGCGTCACGTAACATTGTTTTAATCCTGCAAAATGGTCGCGTAGAGACTTTACATTTAACTAGGGGGGTGGGGGCGGGATGAAAGAAAAACGTTACAGCGCGTTACATGGGAGAGGGGAGGGGGTCAAAAATCTCCAAAAATTGCATTACGTAATACTTGAACACTATCAACTAGAATAATAATGGAGGGGGGGGGAGGGTAAAGAAAAACGTTACGGCGCGTTATATGGGGGGGGGGGGTCATCAAAAATCTTCAAAAATAGCGTTACTTGAACACTGTCAACAACTAGAATAACACTGGAATGGCACTGACATCGCAGCTGTAGGCAGCGGCGGCGTCGGCGGCGTCCCCCTGCAGCGGCTTCTCGCACACCTGGCAGCGCAGCCCCTTGCGCCGGCGCGTGTGCTCGTCGCGGAAGTGCGCCGAGTACTCGCAGCACGAGAAGAAGATCTGGTGGCACGTGCCGTCCGCCACCAGCGTCGACGGCTGCAGGCACTCGAAGGGGCCGCTGCGGGGGGCAATGGGGCACATTAAAAAAAAAAAAAAAAAAAAAAAAAAGTAATATAGTCGACCCCCCCCCCCCATGCGACAAACATTTCGCAGGGCAGTGTCGAACTATCAAATTTGTCTGATCATGGAGTACTGCCCAATACCCCCTATAGTTCGGATTGTTTTACAAAAGAGTACCCTGTAATCCGACAAATTACAGATCCAATGATAAGATATGTTTAAATAAATAAATATCGCCAGACGAACGCACCAACTATACGGTCCCACACTAAGCAACGCTTGTATTATGGGTACTGTACAATGGACTGAGGGCGAACTCAGTGTATATTACTTATATAGATATTAAACATCCATGACTCGGGTACAAACATTCGTGTGCTCATCACACAAATTTTGTCCCTACTACGATTCGAACCCGGGACCATCGGCATAGAAAGAAGGGTCACTACCAACTGCGCTAATCAGGCCGTCATAAGTTCTCATATAGGACACGAATTGCCCGGAAATAATAGGTAACACATGAGAATAGTCTCATTTGTAATCAGTATGTGTTTTTATATTGTATTCAAATGTGTTATAATGACATCTTCTGCTTAAAACAAATACTCTGAAATGACATATGTAGATATTGATTTCTTATATTAACGTGAATACTACACATTGAAATAAAACCAATTAAACGGATTTAATCGCGTTAATTTAATATTTTTAGCGTAGATCGGACCGCAAGCAACAACTAAATATGAGGGTACCCCGTTTCAAACTGTGACACCAGGACGTCTAACACCTCAGTGCTCCCGCGACCATGGCTGCTGAAAAGCAGCCGAAACGTCGGGAACGTGAAACATAATATACACGCGATAAAATCCGAAAAAATAGTTATTATTTCATGACATGTGTAGCTTTAAAGCAGGGGTTCCCAAACTTATTTTGTCTACCACTTTGAGAATGAATTATTTTTTAGCGCCCCCATTCTTTCACCTACTTTAAAACCACTATAACTTCAAATTAAATTAATTATTGTAGGCCTCTACACAACGCCCCCATTTTTTTTTCTGGGTCTCTCACCGCTTTAGGCCTGCAGCGCCCACAAGGGGGCGCTATCGCCCACTTTGGGAAAGGCTGCTTTAATGGATTAAAAGCTAGCAAAATACAGAAGATATGACTCACGTTATCGGCTCCAACTCCTTCTCCCGCCTCAGTATAAACTTCTCCACTCCCATTCTCTCGTCTTTCTTTGAAATCTTCTCCACTCTCTTCCTCTTGGCTTGTTGGATATCTTCCTCGGGCTTGATGATGATGTAGCTGACGTCGTTGGAAGCCAGCGCCATGATGCTCGCCGTCGCCATCTCGGGTAACATCTGCTCCCTTTTCACTTTGACTGGAGTCTCTTGTTTCTTCGGCTGCCGTATAAAACAAGTTATATAATAATAGTTGAACCCGGCAGGTGGCTGACGTAACATTAAAATTCTCAATAAGGGCCTCTTTGTGTTGGACTTGTGACCCGGTCCTTCCAAAGGACCAGGGCCCCAAGTCTGCTAACACAATTGATTCATAATCCAACAGCTACCGCATAGTAACTGTCACTTTTGACACATATTGTATGGGATATCTGTCGAAACTGACAGTTACTATGCGGTTGCTGTTCGATTATGAATTGATTGTCATAGCAGACTTGGGGCCCAGGGCTCGGGCCCAGGGCTCAGCCCCAAATTTAGGGTGGAAATATGCAGATTAGCCTTTTTTTTAGGAAATTGGTGTGGTGTAGTGTGTTGTATACCCTCTGAGGTCTGAGCTCTGAGGCCTCCGAGGTCTGAAGCCCTGTTGTGCCCTCATATTATGGTGCTTTATTCGTCTTTTTAGCTTAATAAAATGTAAAATATGTATACTGAACAGTCCTTAATATTATATTTCAACATGTTTATTTTATTATTGTTCTTTTATATTTATACATACAATGTTATTTTATAAATTTCACTCGCATGGTTTATTGTTTTATTTTACTGACCAAGTGACTTTTCAACAGCGTTGCCAGTTTTTTTTTTAATTTTAATTTAAAAATCGGGATGTCCCGCCAAAATCGGGACGTCTGGCAATGCTGCTTTTCAAACTTCGTTGATAGCAAAATCATTGACTTAATGCGATGGAAGCCATTTTTTCTTAAAGTTAAGTATACTCGGACTTACGGGCTTCTTGTTAACTTGCATCCACACATCAGGGTCGCCTGTCTCATAAGCGTCCATGTGCTCCATGCGGGCATGGTTTCTGAGAGCCACCTCGCTCATGAAGCCCTTCCCACACAGCCGGCAGTTCACCGAGTCTTCATCATCCAGGATCACCTCTTTCTATAAAATCAAAATAGATAACAATGAACCAGGGGCGGGCCGTGATCTCTTATATTCTGGTAGTATACTGAACTGCTTGGCAATTATATATTATACTAATAAAATATACTCATAAAAAACATACTTGTTTTAATAAAAAACTACATTTTTTACAAATGGTTTTAGTCAAAATTACAATTATAGATTGATACAAAATACTGTCTAGCAGGAACTGTTGTTAACATGATACATATGACCACTTTTAGGCCGGGAATTGAATGTGCAGTATTACTTATATTTCCTGTTTTGGAGTTAACATCCAAATAGCTATAGCTTCATGAATATAACAGGGGCAACAGATTGAGATTTTACCTTTATTCTAGTGAAGGGTATGACATTAACTACTCGATCCTGCTGGTCTGCCATCCTTGCAAACTTAGAAGTTATACCTGTAAACAAGAAATATACATTACTTGATGAAGGTACTGCTACTATTTAGAGAGCTTCTGAGACATATATATGACTGGAAGGTAAGTATTGGGATGTAATTTTGATATAATTACGAACAGGCTACTTATATTTCTATTGGGTATAGTAAATTGAAGCAAAATTTATTGTGTGATCTAAAATTACTAAGAAGTCTTTCTAGTTATTATATCATCAGGTAGGCAAACAATCGATTGACTTACAGGTTATGAAGCTGTATTAACCTTATCAACAACGCTAGCTACAATGCTACAAATAATTGTAAATTTATCGAAAATACAAATTCATTTCAAATAAAAAATAATAGCGGGAATGCATTGTCAAAAATTAACTTTTTATAAAAAGAAAACATTGACTATGGCGACGGGGTACATAAAAAAAGTTATCAAGATTTTATTGAATTCTATCACTTCAAAATAATATACAGACACTGACAAATATAATTATGAAACGATTCCATAGCCCGAAATGTAATAAAAGTATATAAAACATTGAATATTTACCATCAAAAGCGCGTTTTTCCCTTCTTCCAAGAATAGATTGGCGATTGTTTTTTTTAATTAAAAAAAAGAAGCCGAAAAAGAAAAAAATATTTTAAAAAGTATGGCGATTTCCAAAATGTCAATTGTAGTGACACTTACCGAAAACAATATGATAAATATATACGAAAATATTGCATTTATTTGTTGGATTACTTTTAAAATACAGAGGAAATTCAACAAGGCGTGGTTCTACAAGGGAACGCGATGCGACGCCATTTCATGAATTCATGATCACTATGCTTGCGTAGATAGTGCATAGTTATTTTTTAGTATGGTATCCCTGAGTGACCTCAATAACAATTGTACATAATTATTACTGTTTTTCCTTTTTAACTCGGCTTTACCTGATTTTAAATATGATTATTATTTTTGAACTATTCTGATATGCTAAAGTAGCTGAAATTTGTAATACCAATACAGGTAATGATATCATGTAATAAATGCAAGCAGCAGCATTGCGTAGCTAGGGCCACATACATAAATTTATAACATATTTTATCGATAATTTCGTTTCTAAGAATGAAGTCTTTTACAATCATCCATTGTAATTAAAATGGCGAAAGCTACAACAATAAAAGAGGCTATAAAACGCTGGGAAGAGAAAACTGGACAACACGCAAATAGTGCCAGTGAAGTTAGTCTTGTATTTCAGTGGCCACCCATTGAAAAAATGGATAACTCTTTATCTGCCTTGACTAATTGCGAGTAAGTTTAGAATATATATATGGATCAATTATCAAAATGATCTCCATAAATTACATTTCGCTAGGCCTATGATGTTTGTGCACTTGTTATGTACATCAGGGTCAACGACAAACTAACCAGTTGGAATGAATACGGTGTTTTTGAAGGTGGTTTATAGGCCAAGACAACCATGTATCACCAGTAAGCCCAAATACAATAGATAGAGTGTGACTTTAATCATTAAATAATCTACTGGTAATCTACCCCAGTTTCAAATAAGTATAGTTAAGTTATAATTTACAATCTACATTCGAAACGAGAGGAAATCTGTTCAGCAGATACTAATATTATTATGGACAGACATACGCTTTGAGGCACTGCCCGTGATCCCACGGGATGCTTATGTTTCATTTTTCGAATTACAGAAAATTGAGTTTATCAACAAACACGATAGAAAAGGTAACAGGGTTGAATGGTTTAAAAAATCTTCGCGTATTATCATTGGGTCGAAATTATATTAAATCTTTCTCCGGAATGGTAAGAAATATTTTCATAGATAAATATTTTAAATTCGCGCCAAATCATTATAGTTGGTATGGTAACACCGGAAGTGTTTTTTTTGTCGACCTATTTTATTATGGCTTTACATTTTGTGCATTTAGCCAAATGTCATGTTTTAAATAAATTATGGAAGTACCTTTTTTGGTAGCTTGCACAGACCAATAATAGTATAGTACCTTGCACGCACAGACATGGAAAGAAAAGCACGTAGTTACTTTATACCTTCTGGCACGTAGCCTTTTTTGAAAGTCATGAAAACATGTAAAGTACCTATTTAGTAAACAGAAAAGTTAACTTCGTCGATCAACCTTGTGATACATTTTTTTACTACTCTTGCTGTGTGGACCTTCAGAAAAAAAAACTATATGTTATTTACAGGAGTCACTTGGGGAAACACTCGAGGAGTTATGGATATCTTACAATTTGGTAGAAAAGCTGAAAGGCATTCATGTTTTGAGAAATTTGAGGGTTCTTTATATGAGCAACAACCTAGTTAAAGAGTGGAGTGAATTTAATAAATTGCAGGTAATGTCGACGCTTTGTAAATATAACTTTAAAGGTTGCCATTGAGGGATCTAATTGCCAGTGAAAGCCGCCAAATTATCATTTATTAGTACCGCTTCTCTGTGAATGGTTGTGTGTGCTTTGTTTAAACAGGTAATTTGCCTTAACAAAATTAATCTGGTGGCCTAAGCACAATCTAATAAAGTACGTAGGCTTTACATACACCCTCTACTTAAGTCTGTTTCTGTATTTCTTGTAAGGATACACACAGTTTTTTTTATCTCAATATCAAGTCATTTACCTACTTAAATTAATTTAAGTAGGTACTCTTTGAGTATTATTCATACTCAAGAGTACGTAAATCAACTGGCTACCTTTCTTATGTTTTCCTTTGACATGTTTTTCTCATATTTTAAAAGGAGTTGCCACACCTAGAGGATTTGTTATTTGTTGGTAACCCATTGTACGATGCGTGCGAGTTGGAAGCTTGGAGAACAGAAGCAGCCAGAAGACTTCCCAATTTGAAGAAGCTGGATGGAGAAACTGTTTTAAGAGAAGACGATCCTCCGTTGACCGTTGCTGATATGCAAGTAAGTGCAGACGTATCACTATGTCTTGTTCGCTGTTCTTAGTGAGTGAACGTCCTAGGTTGAGGCGCGAAATTCTAACGTTTCACGATTTTTTTTAATGAAAAATTGTATTGGGACATTTTTGCGATGTAATTCTGTTGTTTGTGACGGCTGTATATTGCGTTGAAGGTATCCATATAAATATGATTGCTTTAAAGTTGATCTAAAACAATGAAAATTAATTTTAAAACGAATGTTATAGATCAATAAAAAATACCACCCATATATTTAACACATGTTACAAATTATAATATATTTTTTCTTTTCAGCCGGATGGAGGCGATGCAGTGGAAACACTTGTTAGTGCTGAAACTAACGACTGAAAAAAATATTTGTGTTGTTAGTGATAGACAAACGGCAGAATGTGCTGATCATCGTAGCGAAGAAAAAATAAATATCCCGCCATTTTGTCTATGAATGTTACCCGCGTTCTCTTTTTTTCTGTTAGACCAGTTTTGAAAAGCGTGTCTGTACTTTTTGGCGGGAAGTTGAACCGTAAAGTTGTCAGTTTTGATTTATTTTCCAAAAATGAGTTTCTTCGATAAATAATGAGTTATATTCATGGGATATTAACCAATGTGTGGTCATAAACGAGTACGAGTGGAAGAAATTGAAATAAAATAATATAAAGGTAAAGAAAAACGTTACGGCGCGTTACATGGGTGGGGGGGAGGCTAAAAAATCTCAAAAAATTGCGTTACGTAATACTTGAACGCTCCCTTGGTAGGGAAAAATTAAACACCGATCCATAGAAAAAAATAATTTTATTTACACAGTAACTATTGCGCTTACAAACTAGATCATAAACTATTTATTGTACAAATCTTCATAGAAGGCAATCAATCTTACATTATTTATTGTTAGCTTTTGTAAACTGTTAACCGTCTTCTACACCATGTATGACAATATGCTACGCCAGCCAGTTACTCTTCCTCGACAGCTGGGCCACGTGACTACGTCATCGGTTATCTTCGACCAATGAGCGGTGTTCTTTCAATCGGTGATGCCAATCAATGTCAGCACTGATCGTGACGTAATTTTTTGCCATCCTCGTAAGAATATAATATATCGTTGGCATATTTTTATACCAAGTCCTACATGACTGGACCGAATCCCACTAATATTATAAATGTGAAAGTTTGGATGGATGGATGTTTGTTACTCAATCACGCCAGAACGGCTGAACGGATCTGGATGAAATTTGGTAGTGAGATAGATTATAGTCTGGATTAGCACATAGGGCACTTTCATACCAGTAAAATGTAAACGCGGGTAACACCGCGGGGCGCAGCTAGTATTACAATAAAGTAAATACAACTGCTCCCTTTTTGACTTTTAATTCTCTTTATTGGGTGGTAAGCCTCAACAAAGACTACCGCGCTGAGGGCAGAAGAGAGTTAATATGTTACCTCGTTTAACAGTTCAGAATAGCCTCGCACTTATTATAACACTTAATCCATAATTTATATATAATAATTTCCTAAATGACTTAAAACAAAAAACGTAATCCTGGTAAAGTGGGTAAGCAATTTTAAAAATAAAAATTATCATTCTTCCATATCTGTGGCATTGATGTTTGGAGTTCTTTAAAAATATAATAAGTATACTTAACTTAAGTAATTTTTTGGACGTAAAAGATGCCTAATGTACATTTAACCAATATTTTAATACAATACGACGGCCTGATAGCGCAGTGGTAGTGACTCTGCTTTCTGCGCCGAGGGTCCCGGGTTCGAATTCTGGTAGGGACAAGCTTTGTGTGATGAGCACGAATGTTTGTACCCGAGTCATGGATGTTCAATATGTATATAAGTATTATATCCTGAGTTCGCCCTCAGTCCATTGTACGGCACCCATAAGACAAGCGTTAAGCTTAAAGTGGGACCGTATAGTTGGTGTTCGTATGGCGATATTTATTTAATACGGCGCCAAATTCTTGTAACAGACGGGCTTAGAACAATCGCAAGATAGGAGCTCTCGTATAGCTATGTAATTTTCAATTTGATAGATTGACCATGGCGAGGGTCTGTGGGTCTTGTGACTATTAATTCACTCTTTCTTCAAATGGCCTCAATGGCCTTAATGGCCCAAGTAATTAATAACAATATAAAAATAAGGTAATTATTAAAAATACATTGCGGACGAGAAAATTAAGAATAATTTAGATATAGATTTTTTTAGTAATCGCCCAGTTGAGTTTTTGACATTACTATGGTAGATATAAGCTGGGTCCACGCGTGAACATCGTACAGACTTCATACAAGACGCCAATACTTTCTTATGCGACCTTAGGTCTGTACAGACTAGCACGGACCAAATCAGCGTGGACCGGCTGGCTAATAGTAAAAAGACTATCAAACGCAAATCAAAATCTATACAAATAAATAAAATTGGAGTGTCTGTTTGTAATATTAAAATAACCGCTTGTTACTAAGTGCATTTGGATGTATACACGGTACATATACCAAAAAAATTTTTTTTACAATTTTTGTCTGTCTGTTCCGGTTAATCTCTGCAATGGCTGGACCGATTTTGACGGGGCTTTCACTGGCAGATAGCTGATGTAACAAGGAGTAACTTTTATTTTAGAAAAACTCTTTTGTTAAATACAACGCGGACGAAGTCGCGGGTAACAGCTACTTAATAAAATAAAATCAGACTTTTATTGACTTTACTCAATGTTTTGAGCAACTCTCCTGGCCCTCGACCATCACATGGTCAGAACTCTTATAGCATTATTACGTGGGTTCAAACGTTCGCGTGACCCTGTGCCAAAAATAATTGTTTAAAAATTAATACCGTTGCGTAAAACATGTAGTGATACCGTAATATTTGCCGACACATTGATCTAGTGGTTTGAGCTTAGGACGTAAAATGGTTCATGACAAGTCCGTAACATGGTTCATGCAAGTATGATATGGTTCACGCAAGTATGACATCGCGTTACATATGGTTCGTGACGTCTGTAACACGGCTCATGACATTTCGTTACATGGTTCATGCCGTTCTGTAGCATGGCTCATGATATTTCGTTACATGGTTCATGACATGTCTGTAACATGGTTCATGACACAATGGCTCATGACATGTCTGCATCGTGGTTCATGACTCAACCGTAACATAGTTCATGCCGTTCTGTAGCATGGCTCATGACATTTCGTTACATAGTTCACAACACAACTCTAAAATCGTTTATGTCATGACTTTCTGTTACATGGTTCATGTCATGACATGCCTGTAGCGTGGTTCATGACATATCTGTGACATGGTGCATGTGTTTATTTCACATGTATATCCTCCGCAGGTGGTGCGCTGCTGTAATCGCGTTGCATTGTGGACATATCTTTTTAGCCCGGAGAGACTGCAGCCAACACACCTAGAAATAAAGAAATAAATAAAATAAATATCGCCATACGAACACACCAACTACAGTCCCAGATTAAGCAACGTTTGTGTTATGGGTACCGTACAATGGACTGAGCGCGAACTCAGTATATAATACTTATATACATATTAAACATCCATGACTCGGGTACAAACATTCGTGCTCATCACACAAAGCTTGTCTCTACCAGGATTCGAATCCGGGACCCACGGCGCAGAGAGCAGAGTCACTACCACTGCGCTAATCAGGCCGTCGAAAGAACGAAAAGTGATAGTAAAATGAGTCGTACACTTGCTATGGAAACAACGTGAGTAGGTTCAAACCTCAGCGCGCAGACCTGCGATTTTAGGATTGCATGTGCGAATCTTAATACTGTTTCACATTTGCTGTAATCGTGAAGGAAAACATCGTAAAGGAAACCTCGGAAGGCAAACCCGCAATAGGCTAGCGTGGTGGACTAAAGCTCTAATCCCTCGCATTGAGTCCAGTGTGCTGGTATTAGGGCCCGGAACCCGGTAAGCCTAGGAACGGGTTTTGATTGGGTTTCTGAACGACTTTACTAGTAGGGGACAGTACAGTAGATATGTTTGTATAGCGATACTATATCGCCAAATGAATACACCAACTATACGGTCCGAGACTAAGCAATGCTTGTATTATAGGTACCGTACAATGGACTGAGCGCGAACTCAGTATATAATACTTATATAGATATTACAACATCCATGACTCAGGTACAAACATTCGTGGTCATCACAAAACGCTCGCTACCAGGATCGGAATCCGGGATCCTCTGCGGAGAAGGCAGAGTCACTATCAACTGAGCTAATTAAGTCATGGAAATTATATACTCACTTCACAATACACATGCCAGCATTGTATAGATACCGTCGGTGACGTGTAAGCTCCCAGACATATGAGACACTTCATCTGGAACCAGACAAACATTTTATTAATTTAACGTCTTCACAAGGTGTTAAACAAATGGGGAAGAGGGACCCACCACCGACCCTCGGCTTGTCAACTTTTCCAATTATAAAAACAAGTTGATCGATTATTAAAGAGGCCAGCAACACCGAACTCCTCTAGGATGCCCATAAAAGTCACTGAAAGTTTTTAGAACTGGCCACATGTAAACGATATCGTAAAGACATAAGTTCAAATTTTGAAAATGGAACTCTTTGCCAATATTATTGTCTATGTATTTTACTATGACTATGGCTGACTACTATATATGACTATTACGCTGGTCTGTTGTTACTATAAAAGTCTATAAAGCGATGGGGTTAACTTACTTCAGCAGCGCCATTTGTTTTTTTCTCCAATTCTTTAATTTTCACTCTCAACGCTTGAATCCTTGTCTGGAAAAGAAATACATTAACTATACAAATAAATAAAATTGGAGTGTCTGTTTGTAATATTAAAATAACCGCTTTTTGCTAAGTGCATTTGGATGTATACACGGTACCTATACCAAAACAACATTTTTTACAATTTTTGTCTGTCTGTTTGATCCGGCTAATCTCTGAAATGGCTGGACTGATTTTGACGGGACTTTCACTGGCAGATAGCTGATGTAACAAGTAGTAACTTAGGCTACTTTCATTTCAGAAAAACTTTTTTGTTAAACTACGAAACCACGCGGACTAAGTCGTGGGTAACAGCTAGTGTTATACTAATATCTTAAAGTATATCGCCAGGCGAACACACCAACTCTATGGTCCCAAACTAGGCAATACTTGTATTATTGGTACCGTACAATAGACTGGGGGTGATCCCAAATCAATCATTACTATTGGGAAGCCCTCACCGTCCAGGATTGGACATCTTACAGCTGATGTTGGGATGGATATTAAATAGCTCACCTCCGCACTAGCTTCTACTAGACCGTTCGATTTGTTACTAATATGTTCAGGCTTAATTTCAGTGATGTCCTCATGGTCCTCAGCCGGTGCGCCTGGCTGTCCGTCTGGTGGTGCAATTTCTGCCTGAAAACCGGTAAAAATTCGGTCGGTTACGGTTTTTACCGACTGGACAATTATCTATGAAACATGCTCTATATAATGTTCTCTATGGTTTTCTCGCTCTTCTCTATGGCGCCTCCTTGACATTGTTTGTTCTAAAAAGTGTTCTGAATATTTAATAGACTCGCGCGCTGGTGTTGGTGACAAACACATGTGGAGTTTTTTTCATTTTTGTTTTGGCTTATAAAATTGATTTTATAGTGATATTTTGGGTGTCTGTTGTGTGTGTGTTTTTGTTTACATATTTGTTTGTTTGTTCGTCCTTCCGGATTCAAGGTTAGTCCTCTTTTGTATTGTGAGGCGTATGCGGGCCGATCATGGAGGGTGACAATCGCCCTCCGGGCCGCCCACCGAATTTACAGGCTTCCTCGTCCTCCGATGAAAATAACTATTTAGATTTTACCCCCGTTTTAACGGCTCCGTTAGCATCCTTCGAAAAATTAGAAACAAGCTACAACCGCAAACGTGGTTTACCAAATGAAAACGCTCAAACATCCGACAATACATCAAACAAAAGAGATAGACAAACGGCCCCATCTTTGATCTCAAGGTCAAAATATACACACAAAGATGTTGCACCTTATGTAGTCCATGTGTCTATGGTCGAGTCCGATCCAGCTTCAGGTACATCTATCCACCCAGTTCGGTTCGGGCAACTAATGCTCAAACTGAATGTACGCAATGTTCTCCAGGACGGAATTAAAAAAATAGGACGCAACCGTATTGCGGTTCAATTTAAAAGCTTTGAGGATGCCAATCTATTTATTGACAACGAGGGCCTAAAAAATAAAGGCTATAATACATTAATCCCAACTTATAATATAACCAGAATGGGTGTAGTGAAAGGTGTCCCAAACGACTGGTCAGACTTAGAAATATCAGATAATTTAAAAACACCAGTTGGATGTGGTAAGATCCTTAAAATTCGACGTATGAACAGAAAATCAATAGATGGGGGCAATACAGAGTGGGTTCCTACCTCCACTGTAGTGCTCACATTTGACGGTCAGATCCTTCCAGAGAGAGTTTTCTGTTGCTATAACTCACTCCCAGTTACCCTGTATCATTTCCCGACTGTGCAGTGCTTTGGGTGCTGCAAATATGGCCATACCAAGACCCAATGTCGGTCTAAGCCCCAATGTTTCCGCTGTGGTGGTGACCACTCTGGAGACGGATGTTCTGTTGAGGACCTCAAATGCTTATACTGTTCAGGCCCACATCCAGCAAACAGTAAACTATGCCCTGAATTTGTTAGACAGAAAAACATTAAAGTCTCCATGGCTGAGAATAACATCTCATATTCAGAGGCATCCAAACAATTCCCACCTTCTTATAAATCTTTTGCTGATGTCACCTCCTCATCATCACTCTCTTCCCCTCCTCTTAGTCAAATATTTTCCAGCTCTAAGCAGTCAATGACCCATCAACAAGCTCCCTCCCCAATCTCCTATCGGAAAACGGTCACCCTTAAACCCAAAACCCATGCCCCTCTTGCTCCTGGTTACAACCGCAGGGTCCACCAGGATATAATTAACAGTTACACATTCGCTCCCTCCGCGAATGGCTGCGCTATCAATAATAATCCTCCCTCTCCCAATGAAGATGTCCCCACCATAGAATCTTTAATATTGTTGCTGACCTCCTTTTTGTCCAGCTATTCCTTACCAGACCACGTTGCTAACACTTTAATATCAACTATTCAATCCCGTCAAATTCCATCTTCTGCAATGGAACGCCAGGAGTGCACTCCCGAAAAAACATGATATAATTCACTTGATTAATACATACCATCCGGCTATATTTGCCATTTCGGAGACGTGGTTAACCCCTCATCTCCGTTTTAATTTTCCCCTGTATAGCGTTCTCCGTGATGATCGTGCTGACGGTTATGGCGGCGCCGCTATACTTGTAAATAATTCCTTACCTATGTCCCCTATCTCCTTACCCCAACATGGTGATGAGATTAATGCTGTTGGAGTGAAGATCCTGGGCATTAGTTATATCTCCATTTATATCCCTTCCCCTAATGCCTCATGCTTTAGTTTAATTAAAAATATATGCTCCTCCCATAACCCTATTGTTATCTTAGGTGATCTTAACTGTCATCACTCTCTGTGGGGATCTGATCATTGTGATAGTGCAGGCCACGACTTAGTCGATTTGATGGACGAGGTAGGTTTATATGTCGTTAACGATGGCTCAGCAACACGCCTCCCAAGGCCCGGCCAAGGAAAAAGTTGTGTGGATCTTACCCTATGTACACCTATCCTGGCATCCCAAATAGATTGGAAATGCCTAAATCTGACATATGGCAGTGACCACTACCCCATCTGTAGCACACTATTAGACCGATCTCTCCCCCATAATGACACAGCTCCCCTTTTGAAGTACAGACTTAAGGAAGCGAAGTGGGATCTATACACGCAATATCTGGAAGACAAAGTTCTGGGCCTCCCCCAAATTTCCCACAGTAACATAGACATATGTCTGTCTAAATTTTCTGAGGCTATCTCGGCAGCTGCTGAAGAAAATATCCCATTAAAGAACTCAGCTACAGGGAAGTTATCATCCCCTCCCTGGTGGGACCGTGAATGCTCTTTAGCTATTAAATCCCGTAAAGAGGCTGAGCTACAATATATCAATAACATGACGGTCAGCAATCTAGTCAATTATAATAAAATAGTCGCTCAGTCCAAACGTCTTTTAAATAAGAAAAAACATGAAGGCTGGAAGAAATTTTGCTCCTCCCTCTCTCCTTCATCTCCATCCTCTAAAGTTTGGCAAAATTTTAAAAGATATAGTTGTGGCTCTACGCCCCGTAATCAGTCTGCTATCTCCCGCGACATTGCGCTATCCTTCTTTAATAAAGTAGCCCCTCCTTTTGTCCCCTTCAATAGTGAATGCCCTACCTCACATGACTCCCCTATCGTCTCCCATGATCCTTTAGACTCCCCTTTCTCTATTTGTGAGTTAGAGAGAGTACTCAACCATGTGCAAGATTCTGCCCCTGGTATTGACGGCTTTCCTTATTCCTTTTTTAAAAATTCTGGCCACCGTACTCGTCAATACCTCCTCTCTTTACTTAACATTTGTTTCCTCTTTGGTTTTATCCCTGATTCCTGGAAAACGCAATTAATCCTCCCCATCGCTAAACCCGGGAAACCATCCAACAGCCCTGACCACTTCCGCCCTATTGCCCTCTCCCCTGTCTTAGTTAAAATCCTGGAGCATCTCATTAAAAATAGATTGAACTGGTATATAGAGCACCATGGACTACTAGCTAACTCACAGTACGGCTTTCGGAAGGGAGCCAGTACTATGGATAGTATAGGAATTTTAATTTCAGATACTCGTATTGCCTTCAGCAAAAACGAATCTGTCCTTGCTGTTTTTCTTGACATTTCAGCTGCTTACGACAATGTCCTTCTTTCCGTACTCAGAAGTAAACTACGCCAGCTGAGTATCCCGGCAAGGATGCTTCATTGTATATGCAATCTCATTTCTGGTCGCAAGGTCAAGATTCATATCCCGGGTGAGGACTTTGGTTGTAGAACTGTTTGGCGTGGACTACCCCAGGGCTCAGTTCTGAGCCCCTTGCTGTATAACATCTATACTGCCGACCTTCACGAATCCCTCAATATAGACTGTCAGATTTTACAATATGCGGATGACCTCTGCCTGTATGTATCGGACTCGTCCATTGAAACTGCTAAGGAATCCATGCAAATATCCCTCAACTCTTTAAATAATTGGCTATTATCCCACGGTCTTAGTTTATCAGCCCCTAAAAGCTCCGTTTTAATTTTCTCTCGTAAACGAGCCATCCCTGTAGTTCACCTTGAAATTGAAGATTCTCCCATTAAGGTTGAGGATAAAGTCAAATTTCTTGGTGTTTTCTTGGACTCAAAATTATCTGGTGCTCCACATATTAATTTCATCATTACTAAATGTGAAAAAAAGTTAAATTTGCTGCGGGCTCTTGCAGGGGTTTGGTGGGGGGCCCATCCCTTCACTCTAAAATTAATATACAATGCCATAATTAGAAGCCAACTGGATTATGGTACTTTCCTTATAGAGCCGTGTAATAAAACTGCAATAACTAGATTAGACTCCATTCAGTCAAAATCCCTCCGCATTATTTTGGGTTGTATGAGATCGACACCTATAAATGCTATGCAGGTGGAAAGTGGTGAACCTCCACTCTCCCTACGTAGGCAATATTTGGCTGATAAATATACTTTCAAAATCTACCTACAAAGGGACCACAAAATTTTAGCCAAGCTTTCTACTTTGGATTCGCTAAATATTGGACAAAACGAATATTGGAGACACAAAGCCCCCCCTTTAATACTAAATTCATTGCGGAAAATACATACGGTGGAAGAAACTTCTCCCATTGCCCAATATAATAGATTGCCGCTATATATGACCCCATACGACATTTTAAATTTTGTCCCAAATTATAACCACATAGGACTGAACAAAGGATCTGCTCAAGCTAATGTTCAATTCTCCTCCATTGTCAATGAAAAGTGGCAGAACCACTATAAATTCTACACGGATGCTTCCAAGTTAACTTCAGATGGCAATACTGGAATTGCTGTCTATAGTCCCAACTCCCAAATTTTCCTTCAATTCCAATGCCCTCCGGAAACATCGGTCTTTACAGGAGAATGCATTGGCATCCTCGAGGCATGTTTATTTATTTCTTCACATAGTGCTATTAGTAAAGCGGTAATTTTCTCAGACTCCAGAAGTGCCCTTCAGGCTATCGTCAAAAATCCATTCAAGGATCGTCTCCATAGTTCAATCATTCTGGATATTAAAAAGGCTTTGTATTCTTGTTCTGTAAAGGACGTCGAGGTTATATTAGTATGGATTCCGGCTCATATGGGTATAAGTGGTAATGAGTGTGCGGATGCAGCTGCCAAAGCTGCTGCCTGTAACAACTTTGGTGACAGGAAATACCGCGAAATACAAATTTACGATTTGATACACAGAGCTAAATTAGATCTCTATAAGTCCTGGCAGACTTGCTGGGAGGAGTCTAGCAAACTTAAAGGCACTTCATATGCCTCTATTCAACCTTCCATCCCGTCTAAACCCTGGTTCCATAGATTCAAAAAGATACCGAAAACCACTATCTCCGTTCTTTGCCGAATCCGTTTAAATCACTGCTGCACCCCAGTATTTCTACATAAAATAAGGGTCCGGGACTCATCCCTTTGCGAATGTGGCCTAGACGATGGTACGCTAGATCACATCATCCTCAATTGTCCATTACATAATATAGCCCCTCTTGATCAAGTCTTTACCAAACTAAAAATCCAAAAACCAGTTAATGTCCGCCATCTCCTATCCTTTTTCCCAAATCCCATAATTATTTATGCATTTATTAAGTTTCTGTCTTCTAACAATATAAAGTTATAATTATGTATATTCTATTTTTGTTTGTACATATTATTTAGTATAAGCATTTCATTCACTAACAATTATAAATGTTTGTTTCAGATACCAAAAATAACTGTCATGTAAAAATTTAATACTTAAAAAATACATACACATGAGTAGCCATCACATGACACTGGCAGAAATTGCTGAGTCCAACAAGATCGGCAGATTGCCATATTAAAAAAAAAAAAAAAAAAAAAAATATTTAATAAAATTATGATTATATAACTATCAAGAAGTCTATAATTTCCACCCCAGGGCCCATGGTATATTTACCGCCGACAAATTGAATCTGAGAATGCCGACTTGACGATCATTTCATAAACAGAATACACTGAAATTACGTTTCGTTTTCAACTTTTAAAACATAATTGATGGGCTATTTAAAAATAAACACAGTAAATTATATGCGAATCAGTATATCACAAAACAAGTTTTTATTATTTCAATATACTAAAAAGTCTTTTGCAGATTTATCAATGACTACAAAAGGCACCAACAACAGTCAGCATCTTTTGTGGACTTATCAGTGACTACAAGAGGTACCGACAACAGTCAGCAACTTTTGCAGACTTGACAACAACTACAAGAGGTACCGGCAACAGTCAGCCACTTTTGCAGACTTGACAACAACTACAAGAGGTACCGACAACAGTCAGCAACTTTTGCAGACTTGACAACAACTACAAGAGGTACCGACAACAGTCAGCAACTTTTGCAGACTTGACAACAACTACAAGAGGCACCGACAACAGTCAGCAACTTTTGCAGACTTGACAACAACTACAAGAGGTACCGACAACATTCAGCAACTTTTGCAGACTTGTCAACGTCTACAAGAGGTATAGGACAGTAGACTCGGTCGGATCGGGCCACCTCTAATGCTTAGTATTGCATACATACATCGAGAGCTATCCTGGACGGTGAATACTGCGGAGGGCCGTATAGCTCTGTATCCTCGTCTCCATCCACTACCTGAGACAAAAAACGTATAAAAAAAAAAAATTGCGTTTACTTTATGTTTTTACGTTCCCAACGTTTTGGGCTGCTTTACAGCAACTAAATATGAGGGTACCCCAGTTCAGACTATGACACTAGGACGTCAACCACCTGTCCTTCCGTGACCATGGTTGCTGTCAAGTAGCCGAAACGTCGGGAACGTAAAAACAAAAAATAAACGCGAATAATTATTTTCATTTAACTCACATAAATATAAGAAATAATTTTTGGGATATATATCTAAAATTCAAATCAAAATAAGATCTTAATCATAATCGAACACTCAATACAGACAATTGAGGGGGGGGGTTTAAGTTCAAGGGTTCTCACCAGCGCCTGATCGTTGTCGTCCCTGCGCACGCTGGTGGCAGCCCTGGCCTCGGAAGGCTGCAGGGCAGTTGCGCGCACTCGCCACTCGCCGCACCACTGGTACTCCGCCCCGAACGTGCCGCCCGATGGCTCGTCGTTCTGGGAGGAGCGGTTATTTAAGTATGACATAGATTTTGGATCATCCCACTTGCCACTAATATTATAAATGTGATGGATGGATGTTTGTTACTCAATCACGCCAGAACGGATCTGGATGAAATTTGGCACAGAGATAGATTATAGTCTGAAATAGCACATAGGCTACTTTTTGTACCGGTAAAATGTATGGTTCAAGGGATCGACAAGATTTTTTGCATAGGTAGCGGTGGTTTAGGGGTCAGAAAATGACATGCAAATTTTTATCCCGGAAAAATGCACGGTTCCTATGGGATAGCATACAGGAACTGTGTAATTGCCAAAAATAAATTAAAATGTCCCAGCCTAATTTTATTTGACCCTGGCAATAGAGTTCATACAGTCAGTCAGTGAATGGATACCCTGTATTCTATGCTGAGGGTTCCAGGTTCGAATCTTAGTAGGAACTAAGTTTGAGTGACGAGCACAAAAGTTGTGCCTGAGTCATGGATGTTTAATATGTATGTAAGAATGTCTATTGTACGGTACCAATAAGACGAGCATTGCTTAGTTTGGAACCATATTATACCTCAACATTTTCTATCTTCTTCTTTCTTTAATGAAATGAGATGCGATGAAATAAAATGGATATGAATATGGCCTCACCCACAACTTAGCGGGTATTTTGCCAATGTCAAGTAATTAATAGCAATAACACATTCAATAAATACACATTATAAATAAAATAATGGAAGTGACATGATAATGTGAAAATGGCGTCCCTACCTCAACATCAATACTGCCGTCCTCAGAGCTGGTGTCAGGAACATCCTCATCCACATGAGCCCCGGACCGCTTCAAACAGCGGAGGGCGTGTCGCTGCAGTCTAGATACGGGCAGCTTCGCATTGCACACGGGACACTCCCCGTCCGCCGGCGGCGGCGTGCCGCGGCGCCGCGCCCGCAGACGCCGGAGACGGTTCACACGAACCCTCTACATTTACAAAGACTTCTTTATGTGAAATGTTACAATATAAATAGTAGTGTAGTCATGTATGACCCGATTAATTCAGTTGGTTGGCAGTGACCCTGCTTTCGGTGCCGAAGGTCCTGGGCCCCAAGTCTGCTAACACAATTGATTCATAATCAAACAGTAACTGCATAGTAACTGTCACTTTTGATGGATATTGTATGGGGTATCTGTTAAAACTGAATGTTACTATGCGGTTGTTGTTTGATTATAAATCAATTGTGTTAGCAGACTTGGGGCCCAGGCTTCCAACCCTGATAGGGACAAACTTTGTGATTAGCATGAATGTTTTTACTATTTAATGTTTTTTAATATTTAATGAACTAAGGGAAAAACTAGAAAAATTCTAATATGGTGTATGTTGGCCTTTGATCTTGACCTGAGCACCTTCTGTTAACAAAGTATCTAATATTATTGTGCTTTATGGACAGAATTGCGCTAATAAACCATTAAAAAAAATGAATAGGTACATGGTTCTATTATAGGGCCTGTAATTTTTGGATTAAGAACTATTTCATATCGTTTTTCAGGGTACCTTTTTAACCCTGGGTCTCTTAAAGGTATACAAAACGAAGCACATCCACAGGCAAAATAGTTTCCAGAATTTACCTGATAAACATCGCTTCCAAAAAATCCAGACACATCAACTTCTTCTTCATCTTGTAAATCTGCACTAGTACTCGAACCGGGCACTGCTTGACCACCAGAACTATTAACACTTAACTTCCTTTTACTACTCCCACTAGATAATTTGTTTAATTTTTCCAATTCTAAACACAAATGCGAGTCTAATTCGCCCCGTCGAATCGTGCAACTACACACCGGACAATTAGGTAATTCCGATACCTTTTTTCTATTCCGAACGCAATTTAATATAACATTATCATCGTATAATTGACCGAAACTATTATTGGGATTGTTATTTGAACCCCCGTCCATGTTATTGAACATTAAAATTGGTAACATTTCAGCAGTCGAAATATTGTTATGGTAGTTCAGTGATTTATATCTGCTTACATCACACGGTTTATTGAATTAAATTCGAAATTATTTTGATTTACACTTTAATGGAAGTTCGATTGAGCCGTTGCTAGTTATCTTGCAGTCATTTTCGCGTTTATTTACGAATATTTAATGATAATACGTAGCAAAACAATAATAACGGACGACTCTTCTTCGTTCGTTTACACAACTTTTTTAATTTTATTGGGGAATTTTGACAGCTTCGTTGCGTTGTGCACTAACAACGTTGCCTATATTAGGTACTTACTTGTAACATCAATTTAATCGATATTTTTTCAGATATATACCGATATAATATTTCGGTATCATTTAATATGAATATATAAGGCTAATATTATAATATTTTAACACATCATTTTAATTAATATTAAAAAATTTGAAGAAATATTTAGGTGCCATAGAGCAAGGTAGCGCTGGCAGGATGTTTGCAACGTACGGTATATTATGACAAATGTGAGTGAAATAATTGCAGACGGTGGCAAATTCAACCTTTAGTTTTATGGAACTACCTACTATGTGCATAGTTGTCGTGCGATACTGAATCTAAAGCGACATTACTACACCAGTATAATGAGCTGGTTGGGTAATAGTATAGTATCGATCGATATTAGTCATGACGCACGCTCGCCTGGTGACTAGTACCTACCGTGCGTGATGAATACGCGAAATATTAGGATATTGATATCAGACCTTTCCGCATCCCTAGTTTCCTTTTTTCTTTCTCGACCGACATGGCGTTTTCTTTCAGTAGTGTCTCGAATGAATTTTATTTCCGTTCGGTAATTTAGGTTTCGTGAGACAATACCCTTACATTCCCAAATAACAATATATTATATGTGATACTTATAATTAACAACCTTACATATTATAACAAGAACATGGAAAAATTAGCCATTTGTCGTATTTGTTTGGATGATAATGCTCATATGCAAATAAGTGAGAACTCGGAGCTCGAAGGAGTATATGAAAGATTAACCAACACACCTGTAAGTTATCAATTCCCATCTTATTCCTATATAATCCCTAATGATTTGGTTGACTGCATATTTCGTTGATGGATATTAAAATATTACACATAAACACACAGATATCTTTGGTATTACCCGTCGTAGTATCATGTAAATTGGTTTAAATTTTGCCCTGCAAGGGCAATGCAGCCAGGTACAATCATCTAATGTGTCTTTCTTCCTTGGGGCATACCTATTACATTATCAAATATCTATGCCATCGAGTATTTGATGCTAGATCTATGACAGATATTTCGTAATGCAGTATGCCCTTAGTATATTTCCCATTATTGCTTTGTGTGTGGTTGGCTTCTAATTCGGCTGATATATGCATAAAGACCCAACACATAGTGGGACTGCTGGTAACCATAGCGTGAGACCATTCATCAGAATATTTCAGGCTTCTGACTGCCTGTAACAAATTTAAAGAATGTGGGCTACGAATAGGGGATTTCAGATAATAGGTTGAGCAAGGTTCCCCTTAACCTATTTTCTCATTAATTAGTAAATTTCAAGGGAGAGGTTAAGCTATAAATGTTGAACAATCAGCCCGGCTCCTCTGTTATATTATAAGTTGTATTCCTACAGCATTAAAGATGATTTCAAATTTCAATAAGTATCTAAAAAACAAACTTGTTTGTGGCAGTACGGGCATTTCTCGAATTATTTACATACCACATAGATTTTATTTTCAATAGCTTTATTACCTGGTGCAGTGATAGCCAAGTTGGTAGAATGCTTGCCTCGGTAACGATGATTGCAGGTTCAAACCCCGGCTCGCACCTCTGGGATTTTACATGTGCGAATCTCATTTTCAACCAAGATTATCACTTGCTAAACGGTGAAGGAAAACATCGTGAGGAAACCTGCATGTCTGAGAGAACCCTTCGAAAGATGTGTGAAGTCTGCCAACCCGCACTGGGCCAGCGTGGTGGACTATGGCCTAAACCCCCCTCGCATTGAGGGGAGGCCCATGCCCAGCAGTGGGACATAAAAAAGGGCTGGAATTATTATTATTATTACCTAGTATCTACAGGTGAAGCCTATAAAAAACACAAAAAAAAATATATAAAAAAATGCTACAAGACTCCATAGCTGATTTGGAATTGTTTTAAAAAAAAAATACTTATTTAGTTTCAGACAAGTGACAAGCGGCCACTGGCATTATGTTACATATGTCACGGACAACTGGAAGCGTCTCGGAGACTGATGATCAAGTGTCTGAAGGCTGAGGAACTACTGACAGTAATGCTGAACCAGACCATGACTGTGACATATACAGTATGTGTTTATTTACATTAATGCTTAAGTATTTTAATTAACATCCCTAACACTTGAAAGAATATCAAAGTTGAAGTGGGGCGGGGCACATAGCTCGCAGAACCGATGGCCCTTGGGGCAGAAAGGTTCTAGAATGGCGACCACGAACCGGAAGACGTAGTGTAGGTCGGCCCCTCACAAGGTGGACCGATGATATCACACACGTAGCAAGAAGCCGGTGGACACGAGTGGCGGAGGACCGTGATGTGTGGCTATCATTGGGGGAGGTCTATGGTCAGCAGTGGACATCTTTCCAATACAATAGAAAATAGAAAACATTTCTGGGGATCAGCACAGTGACAGACAGGTTATTTATAAGTTATAAACTTGCCATGTTTTATGATAAGTTCGCCCTGTTACATTTTTAGAGGTCTATAATCTTATCTTTCAGGTACCAAAACTCAACCAAATGTGTTACACTGAAATCCAACAAATCAGCATTGACAGTGATATATGTAACGTTGGCAATGAGGTCAAAAATGAATTACAGATTGAGTATGATGAGGATATGAAAAGCGAGGAGCTAAGCATGACAGGTAAATACCATTTTTTTTTTAAATTTTATAAAGAAAACAGGTCCCCAAGTCTGCTAACATAATTGATTCGTAAACAAACAGCAACCGCATGTAACTGTCACTTTTGACAGATATCCCATACACTATCTGTCAAAAGTGAGTTACTATGCGGTTGCTGTACGATTATGAATCGATTGTGTTAGCAGACTTTGGGCCCTGAGGGATAGCCATGTTGGTAGAACACTTGCATTGGTAACGAGGATCACAGGTACTAACCCTGGCTTGCACCTCTGGGATATCTGAGTTTCATGTGCAAATCAACTCTCATTTTCAACCGTGATTATCACTTGCTATACGGTGAAACCTGCATGTCTGAGAGAACCCCTCGACAGATATGTGAAGTCCGCCAACCCACACTGGGCCAGCATGGTAGACTATGGCCTAATCCCCCTCGCATTGAGGGGAGGCCCGTGCCAAGCAGTGGGACATTAAAAAGGGCTGGTATTATTATATATTATTATTGTTATAACTATTGGAAACTTCAAAGATAATATGTATTTGCAGATCTTGTGAAGACAACCAACAGTTCGGATTGTGAATCTGACAATGAAAATAGCCCGGCTGACCCGGAGGATCCGTTGGATACGATAATAGAACTACAGGAGGAAGAGGAAGCCGCAGAGGATGAGCTATATGGAATAAAGCAAGGTAGGTGACATTACATTTTACCCTTCTAGGTACCATGATTTACCGGTTCAACACCGATTTATCGGTTTACCGGTTCAACACCGATTTATCGGTTTACCGGTTCAACACCGATTTATCGGTTTACCGGTCTTCAATACCTGTTTTATAGAGCAAAAGAATTTTTGAGAATAGATGTCTTTTCTGCTGTGTATAAATGATACGAGTATAAAGATCGACCTTGTTTTGAAAATCACTAATGTCTGAGCTTAAATTAAATTGCACAAATAAATATGAGTATAAGTTTTTGAGTGCAAATGCATGCATTAAAATATGAATCGATTTTTGATTTTTGTATTATTGTAAACCGGTATTTTTGGTATTTAGTACAAGAACCGAAAACCGGTGTTTTTGATGAAACCGGTTTGCATTATCTAGTTACAATCGGTAAGCTTCCAGCTACATGTCAGTCTGCTTAATGTATAGATGTTACTGTGGGCCGGTGGCTCGTGCTCGGCTCGGCTCGGCTCGGCAAGGGGCTAACAATCAATAAAATTATTATTAGTTATAACTGTACTATGGTCTAATCCAGGGGTTCCCAAACTTATTTGGTCTACTGCCCACTTTGAGAATGAATTATTTTTTAACGCCCCCATTTTTTCACCTCCTTAAAAACCACTATAATTTCAAATTAAATTAATTATTGTAAGCCTCTACACAACGCCCCAATTTTTTTTCTGGGTCTCTTACTGCCCCCCTTTAGGCCTGCAGCGCCCACAAGGGGGCGTTATCGCCCACTTTGGGAAAGGCTGGTCTAATCCCATGCCAACGGTGGGACATTAAAAATGGCTACCAACCTGCGTAATACTAAAACTGCAAGCGGCTTGTGAAAAGTCGATGAATACTTTTGCTCATATGCTATTTGGCTCATTCGTAGCTCTGGGCCCCATGTCTGCTAACACAATCGATTCATAATCGAACAGCAACCGCATAGTAACTGTCACTTTTGATAGATATTGTATGGGATATCTGTCAAAGTGACAGCTACTACGCGGTTGCTGTTCGATTATGAATCGATTGTGTTAGCAGACTTGGGGCCCAGGACGCGCGACTGGTTGTGACAGTCGTGGGACTCGCGGGCGGGGCGGGGGTTACCCGTGCGCTATCTATTCGTCCAACGGAGCGTTAGTTACATATTCATAAAACTCGGTACCATCTTGATTTCTTATATTTACGCGAATACTACACATTGAAATAAAACTATTTTTTAAGGATTTTATCGCGTCAATTTTTCTCAAGATACTGTGAGCACTTTCTGCGTAGATCGGACCACAATCAACAATTAAATATGAGTGTAGCCCGCTTCTAACTATGACACCAGGACGTCAACCACCTCAGTCCTCCCGAGACCATGGTTGCTGTAAAGCAGCCGAAACGTCGGGAACGTAAAAACAAAAAATAAACGCGATAAAATCCTTAAAAAATAGTTTTATTTCACTCGGTACCATCATTTGTCCGATTTACCAAGATTTTCTTGACCGGCTAGACGTAAAGAAGTCAGGGCCCCAAGTCTGCTAGCACAATCGTAGCTCGCAATTATATCAACGCAACTCCATCCAAGCGGCATTCAGTCTCGGCGGTTCGAGCACTACTGCGGGCGGGAACTAGCGGTTTGTTTTTGCAGTGCGCGGTTAATATGAGCCCATAGGACGCAATATTCCGTGCGGCGTCGCGCCGTACCGCAACAATTTGGTAGCAATTTCAGAAATTGAATTCCACTGCGGATTTTTATCCGCAGTGCGCGCGCTGCAATGTAATACACAGATTTTGCGGGGGAAAAAACGCAAGGGTTTTTACTGCACTGCGCGCTTGCACGAAGTTAGAATTTAAAAAAAAGTGTCCGGTTTTAGTAGGAAGTATCATTGCTGTAATTTATAATAACTCAACAAGTCGATAAGCGTGCACAAGTTCGTAGAAGATGAAATAATTATTTTGTATCAATAGGAAAAAACTAGAGAGGATTTTTAAAGAAATTTGGCGACGGGCGTCTGAGGTATGAGCTCATTTTAGAAAAGGGGTCTCTTGCCCAACATAGTTTGGGATAGTTAGATTAATAAGCACTCACCGAGTTAATCCCTGTCTGGGGAAATGCAAAAGATAACTTTTTAAAAGCGCCCCCGAGTTCAAGTACGAGACACGAGCCACCCACACACACCCACCTGAATTTTGGTGTTTCATTTTCAGCAGCTCCCATTGAAAAGATGCTTAAAATTAAACCTGTGCCGAACAAGTCGACAAAATATATAAATGTTAATATGGATTCTGATAAACTTAAGACTAAAACAAATAAGCCTAAACTGAATGACAGCATAAACCATGCGCGTCTAATTAATGAATTTAATACTAGTATATCCAATCGTATTGTAGGTTATAACGATTTGGAGACGCACAATGTATTTAAAGAGGAAATTGATGTAGTAATAGAAGAAGAAGAATGTGATTCCAGTAATAATAATGATGGCCATAGTAGTTTTGTTGTTGATAGCGAGTTAAATCTAAATGTATGTGCAGAGGAACAAGTTATTTGTGATATATGCAAAAAATGTTTTAAAACAAAGCCTGAATTAATAGTTCATATAAGACGCTCGCACACCGGTGAGAATCCTTATATTTGCGATGTGTGCAGTAAAAGCTTCAAATACAAGTATCGCTTAAAGATACACACACTTATTCACACAGTTTTAAAACAACACGTTTGCAATATATGTAACAAAAGTTTTTATCATAAAAAAAACTTGATTGCTCACTCATTTTTACACACAAGCGATAGACTTTATGTGTGCGATGTGTGCGATGAAAGTTTTATAGACAAGAGAAACTTAAAGAAACACGAACGTGTACACGCCGCCGTAAAATCATATTCTTGTAATATTTGTTGCAAAACATTCACACAAAAGTGTAATCTAAGAGCGCACACACTTATACACACAGGTGAAAAATCTTTTGTCTGTAATGATTGTCCGAAACGATTCCACAGGAAGGATCATTTAATATTGCACACGCGCACTCACACAGGCGAGAAACCGTTTGTGTGTGATGTTTGCAACAAACGTTTCCGAGATCCGAGTACTTTTATGCAACATAAACGTGTGCATACCGGTGAGAAGCGCCCTCGTCGCCGCAACCAAAAAAGCAATACCGGTGAAAATTTCCATGCTTGCGATGTTTGTGGGAAATTTTTCACACGCAAGGGTTCCGTAATAGTTCATAAACGCACTCACACCGGTGAAAAGCCTTACGTGTGTAACATTTGCAATAAGAGTTACAGTCAAGTGAGTGGCCTGAGATCACATGCAAGCGTACACACCAGTGATAGACCTTATGTTTGTGATGTTTGCGGCAAAAGGTTCGTTGCTAAAGGTAGTCTGAAAACGCACGCGCGTATACACACGGACGAAAAGCCATTTGTTTGTGATGTTTGTGATAAACGTTTTCATAGAAAGGATCAGTTGCAATTACATTATCGCATCCATACAGGTGAGAAGCCTTATGTTTGCGATTACTGTGATAGAGGCTTCACTCAAAGGTGTGACTTGATTAAACATATACGTCTACACACAGGCGACACACCGTATGTGTGCAAAGTTTGTAATAAGAGATTCATACAGAAGCGTGCTCTCACGACACACGCTCGCACACACCACGGTGAAAGATGAGAAATACATCCCTCCATTAGACGCAAGACGTCCAACGCAATTCATACGTGATGAAAAATAATACGTGAAGTTTATTGTTTTAAAATGTACGCTACAAGTACCTAAACCTTAAGGTTGCTCAATTGTTTTAACAATACTTACATCAACTAAACTATGTAAACCTGCTTGAGATTCCGACTATATCAGTCTGCTTATTGTACAGCTCTCTACAACAAAGTACCCAGCATCGCTTCTGCTGTGTGTATAATGTAAACATACTTTTAGTAGGGCTGTCATTGGTTTAGATACGAGAAATTTATTGATATTTATGCATCTGAGGGCTGTAAGTGTTAAAGGACATAACGCCGCGAGAAAGCGCAGCACACCTCTCTACAACCCCCTCGCGCCAGTGTTGCCCCGGTATCGTCTTATATGTCGGCCTTTTTAGGGGGCCCACCTAAAGAGCGGCGAGTCACCGTCTGCCAATAGTAATTAGATAAAAGCTGATTATGGCACGTGTCCGCAACCCTTCCAATATTCCCATCCCATATCCATCCAATCCTCAATCCATAGTCCCAGTTATCTTTCCACATTCCTGCAATAGTTCCTCCGCCTGCTGAGGTCGATTCGCTTTTTATGCTGTCATTTTCAGCAGTTGACCCCAGAAGGTGGCTAACATAACATTAAAATTCTCAAAAAGAGCCTTTTTTTTTATTACATTATAGGTAATAAAAAACCTATAAACCTAAAAATCGTCACTTACCATGACTCATCGTCATGGTAAGTGACGATGAGATCTACGATGGAACATACTTGCCTAGGTAGGAAGGCGGCAGTAGATCGAGACGCTACATTCACTAGGCACATGCAGCGCAACTGATCTGACCCGCCATCCATCCATCCGCCTCTACGTGTTGGACCCATGTCCCCGCGCAAACTTTCCAAAAATTCGGGTATAGCCCGTGTGGAGGGAGACATAATCATAATACAACCCTGAGAGAGTTTTAATAGTTTTTCTTTTAAGAGTATTTACAACACTGGTCCTCATGCTCAGGCTACAACCGGTTCTAACTCGGGCATCGTGTACGCGAGCTCGTTGGTGTGAGATCACGCATGCGTAATTGCTCCTTATAGCCTTATCGAAGGGGCTTGTGTTAGCGCTAATGTTCCTACCATACTTCTTGATATATTTATTTATGAGTCCATACATTAAGCAGACTAGCCCATAGATCTCTCACTAGCTCAGTTCCAAGCTGTAGCTGTGAATTTTAAACCGGGAAATAATCACTATTTAGGGAGCGTTCAAGTATTACGTAACGCAATTTTTGGAGATTTTTGACCCCCCATGTAATGCGCCGTGACGTTTATCTTAACCATTAATATCTTAACCAAAATATTGTATTTCCATGCAATTACATCTCGTTGTCTCATCTCGCTTTAGAACCGATGCTGGGCGCACGCCAATAGTCGTGCAATCACGCCTAGTAACATCACATCTATTTATCTGAGTTTTCATGTTTCATTTTCAGCAGTACCCATTGCAATCAAGTCCAAACCTAAACCTCAATGGAGCGAATCCACTAAAGATATGAAAAACCTAAATACGAACGTTAAATACGTTCGTGGTGGAGCAAGAGAGCCTAAATCTAACAATGGCATCAAACAACCGCTTTTAAAATACCAGATTGTTATTAGTAAACATATTAATATCAAAAGTATCACTAATAATAGTGTGACTGTTACCAATACTGTAGCCCTACAATCTCATGAACGTGATGTAGAGAAACCTGACATGTGTGTGGAAGAAATAGATCGAAACAGCAATAGTAATGGCGGCCAAAGTTGTTTAGTGAATGATAATTTAAAAAAATCTTTACGTTCAAAGAAAAAGATGTGCGGTGGTAAAGGTTTAAGTGACGAGTCTATATCAATATTACGTATGCGTACACAAGGAGACAAACCTTATGTCGGTGGCCAAAGATTCACGGAGAATAGTAGATTGATAAAACATGCTCGTAAGCACTCCAGTGAAAAGCCGTATTCTTGCGATGTTTGTGACAAAAGTTTTTATGAAAAGCGAGGCTTGAGAGTTCACCGCGCGCATGCGCACACCGGCGCCAAACACGTTTGTCACGTGTGTGGGAAAAGTTTCAGTGGGATTTATTATTTGAGAATTCATGCCCGCGTGCATACCAACGAGAAACCCTATGTGTGCGGTGTTTGTAATAAAAGCTTCAGACTCAAGTATTGTTTAAAGATACACGAACTTATTCACACGGGTGTGAAGCAACATGTGTGCAATGTTTGCAACAAAAGTTTTTATCAGAAAAAAAGCCTAAGTGCTCACTCACATTTGCACACGAGCGATAAACTCCACGCGTGCAGTGTTTGTAATAAAAGTTTTACGGCTAAGACAAGCTTGGAGAAACACGAACGTTTACACACCGGTGTGAAACCGTACTCTTGTGATATTTGTTACAAAACATTCACACAAAAGTGTAGCTTGGCGGCGCACACACTTATTCACACCGATGAAAGACCTTTTGTGTGTACTGAATGTCCAAAAAGATTCCATAGGAAAGATCATTTGATATTACACACGCGCACTCACACAGGCGAGAAACCTTTTGTGTGTGATTTGTGCAACAAATGTTTCCGAGATCCGGGTAGTTTGATTAAGCATAAACGAATACATACTGGTGGGGGGTCTCGTGGTGACGGAAATGGCAAAGCCGGGGTGAAGCCTTATGTTTGCGATATTTGTGGCAAAAGCTACGCTGACAAAAAGTACATAAGAATACACAAACGCACTCACACCGGTGAGAAGCCTTATGTGTGTAATGTTTGCAATAAAAGTTTCACCCAAATGGCTGGCTTAAAATTACACGAAAGTGTTCACACCGGTGATAGGCCTTATGTTTGTGATGTGTGTGGCAAAAGGTTCGTTGCTAAAGGTAGTCTAAAGACGCACGCGCGTATACACACAGACGAAAAGCCATTTGTTTGTGATGTTTGTGATAAACGTTTTCATAGAAAGGATCAGTTGCAATCACATTCTCGCATCCACACCGGTGAGAGGCCTTATGTTTGCGATTACTGTGATAGAGGCTTCACTCAAAGGTGTGACTTGATTAAACATATACGTCTACACACGGGCGACACACCGTATGTGTGCAATGTATGTAATAAGAGATTCATTCAGAAGCGTGCACTAATAGCGCACGCACGCACACACCACGGAGAAAGATAAACAAAAATTACACACAAAAAAGATTTTAATTTTGTCTCGTATACATAGAGTATACTATATATTTCGGTAACTAGCCACCAACTTACACAACAATATTTTAAATGTAAATACATACAATTTTGTAGAAATAAAACTCTGGCTGAAGAAAATAGTTTTTTACATCCTACTGTCACTCGTTTTTACATTGTAGCGTAATTTTAAAGATTGCGGGTGTATTTCAGCGTGGACTTAACTCGTGAAACGTTTGGTCGTTGGATTAACTAGGATTTTAAGTGTAATATGATGGCTCGGAGAGCAAAGCCTCGCACGGCTTCAACGGTATGAAATCATGTTTTCGTCGTCAACACGGAGATGTCGCATAAACGTTTTCAAAATTTGGTTCATTCGAATGGAAAGTTAATTTTAACCAATAAATTCCTTGACCATTAATATTATGTTTTTTTCTTATTCATACCAGAAACTAAGTGTGGCCCTCTTATTAGTTATTTTTGCGATACTTTTCCATCTGTTTGTGTTCGCAATATAAAATTTGATCGCTTTTGTCACTTCTTGTTTATGAGTTCAGTTAATTTGAGGTATGTTTCCATAATCGGTTAAATCTTTTCAAATGCTTTGAAAGAGAGATCATTTATCACAGTCTGTACGCGTACCTGGGCCCCAAGTCTGCTAAAACAATAGATTCATAATCGAACAGCAACCGCATAGTACTGTCACTTTTGACAGATATTGTATGGGATATCTGTCAAAAGTGACAGTTATTATGCGGTTGCTGTTCGATTATGAATCGTTTGTGTTATCAGACTTGGGGCCCTGGTGTCGGTGACATGTCATCCGAAAATAGGCGCTTTGTAAATATTCATTTAATAATAAAAATACATCAAGTAGGTAACAAATATGTCTTTACAATAAGCAGACTGATATAATCCCGTCATGGCGGGTTGCTCTCACTTGGGCTAAGTTGTAATTGTCAATTTAAAATCAGAAATAAATCACCAGTAAAATTACCTCATTTCGATCGAAGCTGGGACCTCATGAGGATCCGGTATTGAGGCATTACCGCCCAATAACTTCACAATAAGCCGCCTGAAATTTTATGTTTTATTTTCAGAAACTCCCATTGCAAAGGAGATTAATCTCAAACCTGATGTGAACAAATCGACAAAATACACAAACAATATAAATGCGAATGTTGAAATAGATCGGTCTGAAGCCCGTAAAACTAATTGTAATGATGACTCAAAAGATCTGGTTTCAAATGACAAGATTCAAATTGATGAAAGAAATTTAAAAATACGCATAGTGACAAAAAAATACATTTGTAATATATGCGAGAAAAGTTTTAGTAACATGTCTACATTAAAAAAACATATACGTACACACACCGGTGAGAAGCCGTATGTTTGCGATGTATGTTGCAAAGGGTTCCCTGATAATAATAGTTTAATAACACATGCACGTGTTCACACTGATGCTCAATCATATTCTGGCAACATTTCTGACCAAAGTTTCAATCGGACAAAAGGCTTAAGCGATACACGAACTGTGTGCGATGTTTGTGACAAAAGTTTTAAAACCAAAAGGTACTTGAAGATACACAAACGCATACACACCGGCGAAAAACCATATTCTTGTAACATTTGTGACAAAACTTTTACAGCAAGGTGTGCTTTAAAAGCTCACACATATATACACGCCGGCGAGAAACCTTTCATCTGTGATGTCTGTCCGAAAACTTTCTATAGAAAAGATCATTTGATTCATCACACACGCACTCATACCGGCGAAAAGCCGTGCGTTTGTGACGTTTGCAACAAATGTTACCGAGATCCGAGTACTTTGAACACACACAAACGCACACACGCCAGAGAGAAGCGTGCGCGTCGCGGCAACCGAAGTTGTAAGAATATGTTTGTTTGCGATGTATGTGGGAAATGTTGCACTTTGAAGACTAATCTTATAAATCATATGCGCACTCACACGGGTGAAAAGCCTTACGTGTGTAACGTTTGCAATAAAAGTTACAGTCAAGTGAGTGGCTTGAGATCACATGCGATAGTACATACCCGTGATAGACCATATGTGTGTGATGTTTGCGGGACAAGGTTCAGTGCTAAAGGTAGTCTGAAGTCGCATGCCCGTATACACACTGGCGAACGAGCATTTGTGTGTAACGTTTGCAATACACGTTTTCTTAGAAAAGATCACTTGCAATCACATTCTCGTATACACACCGGTGAGAGGCCTTATGTTTGCGATTACTGTGACAGGGGTCTCACTAAAAAGTATCACTTGATTAAACATATACGTCTACACACGGGCGACACACCGTATGTGTGCAATGTATGTAATAAGAGATTCATTCAGAAGCGTGCTCTAACGACACACGCTTGCACACACCACGGTGAACGATGAGAAATCCATCCCCCCATTACACGCAACACGTCCAATGCGCGTCGTACGTGATGTAAAATAATGCGGATTTTATTTAAATAGAGCTGGTTCAAAGGTTAGACTACTCTTCCTGACTCACACTGTAAATATTTTATAATTTGTAAAAATAAAAATCGACGATACATTTTCTTTAATGGTTTTTATCGTGTTTCTTTACAATAAGCAGACTGATTTATATTCGACATGGTGGGTTACCTATTACGAATACCGTGTTCTAAACGTGAAATAAGACATAAATCGCCATTCATCGTTCTCCTCATGTCGATCGAAGTTGGGACCTCACCGCGGCCCGTATTGATGCACTAACCCCAAATAAAGTAACACGCACCTGAATTTTATATTTCATTTCCAGAAACTCCCAATGCAATGGAGATTAAACTTATCCCTGAAGTGAACAAATCTAGAAAATACACGAAAAACGTTAGAACGTATGTTAAAATTGATCTGGCAGAAGCAAATAAACCTAATAAATGTAATGATAACTTAAAAAAACCAATTCTAAATGACAAGGTTCAAATTGACGAGAGCAATGTGAAAGTGCGTTTAGAGGCAAAAAGAAATATTTGCAATACATGCAAGAAAAGTTTCAGTAGAAAGTCTACATTGTTGAAACATGTACGTACACACACGGGCGAAAAACCTTATGTGTGCGATGTTTGCGGTAAATGCTGGGCGTACAAAGGTAACTTGATGATTCATATACGAACACACACCGGGGAAAAGCCTTACCTTTGTAATGTTTGCAATAAACGATTTAGCAATATGGGCGGTTTGAAATCGCACAAAAGCGTGCACACCGGTGACAAACCGTATGTTTGCGATGTATGCGGAATGAAATTCAGTGCTAAGGGCAATCTAATGACACATGCCCGGGTGCACACTGGCGAGAAACCGTATGTTTGTAATGTGTGCAACAAGCGTTTTCGTAGACAGGATCATTTGACGTTACATTTTCGCATCCACACCGGTGCGAAGCCATATGCTTGCGATTACTGTGATAGAGGTTTCACTCAAAGGTGTGATTTGATTAAACATATACGTCTACACACCGGCGACACACCGTATGTGTGCAATGTTTGTAATAAGAGATTCATTCAGAAGCGTGCTCTTACAACACACGCTCGGACACACGACGGTGAAAGATGAGAAATCCATCCAGCCTTTTGACGTAAGACGTCCATCGCAATACATAAGTGATGTAAAAGAAAATATGTTGAATATTGATTGAGAATTTTGGAATATAAGTAACACTTAACATGCACAAGCAAAGGATATTCAACTTTATCTAACAACACTTACAAAACACCAAACTATGTAAAACTATTTGTTTATCCGACCACATGTCAGTCTGCGTGATGTACTGATCTCTACCACAGAGTAGGTACCCAGCCCTGCTTTGGCAAAATGTAAACTTATTTCAGTAGAGCTGTCCTTGCTTCAGATACGAGGAATAGCATTTATAATTTATCTATACATATAAATAAAATTGGAGTGTCTGTTTGTAATATTAAAATAACCGCTTACTAAATGCATTTGGATGTATACACGGTACCTATACCAAAACAACCTTTTTTAAAAATTTTGTCTGTCTGTCTGTCTGTCTGTTTGTTTGTTCCGGGTAATCTCTGAAATGGCTGGACCGATTTTGACGGGACTTTCACTGGCAGATAGCTGATGTAACAAGGAGTAACTTAGGCTACTTTTATTTTAGAAAAAAAAAATAGGATCTCGAAAAAAAATTAAAACCAATGTTGCAGCGCTGCGCCTGATTAAGTTTGATAGCAACAATCTGCAATGCGTCCCGCGGGATCAGAACGCGAGCAGGCTGTTGCCAACGGTTGAGTCTTTGTTAAATACCACGCGGACGAAGTCGCGGGCAACAGCTAGTGTATTATATAATACCAGCCCTTTTTAATGTCCCACTGCTGGGCACGGGCCTCCCCTCAATGCGAGGGGGATTAGGCCATAGTCCACATTTTATGTATTATTGTTATTCTATTCCTGCTCAAGCCATCGGTACAGTTATCCTGTAAAATTGTTTAACATATACATAAGTACCGATTGATTTCATTGTTTACGCGAATACTAGACATTTAAATAAAACTACATAATTTAAACGGATTTAATCGCGTTTATTTTATGTTTTTACGCTCCCGACGTTTCGTCTGCTTTACAGCAACCATGGTCTCGGGAGGACTGAGGTGTTTGACGTCCTAGTGTCATAGTTTGAACCGGGGTTCCCTCATATTTAGTTGTTGTTTACGGTCCGATCTATGCAAAAAGTGCTCTCAGTGTCTTGAGTTCTTGAAATTATGGGCCTGGCTTTGGATTTAATTATATTAACGATAACGATTTCATTATAGGAAACGTCGGGAAATCCGTTATGTTAGTTTTATATCAATACTTAAGTACCTGTTTATATTGTAGGTTCGTCCCCAGTCCATTGTATGTACCCATTGTACAAGCGTTGCCTAGTTTAGGGTTGTCCAGTTGGTGTGTTGTATGTGTGTATCTTGGCGATATTCATGATTATTATTAATTTAAAAAAATACGTCGAATTTATATTTTCTTGTACGTTTTTTTTTAAGTTTCTTTTTAATATGCAGACTGATATATAGCTGATGTGGCGGGTTGTTCAATACCAATACCAAGTTATAGTTGAGAAGTTGAAATCACGAATGAATCACCAGTAAAATTCGCATCATGTTGATTGAAGCTAGGACCTTCACAGGGGCCCGGTAGTGATTAACTAACGCCGAATATCGGCACACGTATCTGATTTATTGTTTCATTTCCAGAAACTACCATTGCAAAGGAAATGAATCTTAAACCTGGAGTGACGACAAAACCCATCAATGCGTACGTTGAAATCGATCGGGCTGAGGCACGTACACCTCATTGTAACGATTACATAAACGATCCGAATCTAAATGAAAAGATTCAAATCAATGAAAGCAATTTCAAAATATGTTTCGAGACAAAAAAATACATTTGTAATGTATGCAAGAAAATTGTTTGCGGAATGTCTACATTTAAAAAACATATACGAACACACACGAGTGGGAAGCCGTATGTTTGCGATGTGTGCTGTAAAGGGTTCCCTGATAATAGTAGTTTAATAAAACACTCACGTGTTCACACTGATGTGCAATCATACTCTTGCAACATTTCCAACAAAAGTTTTAATCTGACGCGAGACTTGAGAGCTCACTCACTTTTACAGCCAAGCGATCAACTACATATGTGCGATGTTTGCCATAAAGGTTTCAAAGCCAAGAGTAATTTAAAGAAACACGAACGTTTACACACCGGTCTCAAACCATATTCCTGTAACATTTGCAACAAAAGTTTTGCGGAAAATAATACCTTGAAAGCTCACACTGTTATACACTCCGGCGAAAAACCGTTTGTGTGTAATTTTTGTCCGAAACGATTCCGCAGAAAGGATTATTTGATGTATCATACACGCACGCACACAGGTGAAAAGCCGTGTGTGTGTGATGTGTGCAACAAATGTTTCCGAGATCGAGGCAGTTTAGCCCAACATAAACGTATACACACAGGTGAAAAGCGAGCCGTTAAACGAAACAGCTACAATCAAAACCGTGACCTTTTTAACACTACCGAAAAGTCTTACGTGTGCGATGTTTGTGGGAAATGCTTCGCTTACAAGGGTAACTTTATGGTTCATATTCGCACTCACACCGGCGAAAAGCCGTACGCTTGTAATGTTTGCGGTAAACGCTTTAACAATATGTGTGGTTTACAATCACACACGAGAGTACACACTGGTGATAGGCCGTATGTGTGCGATGTTTGCGGTATGAGGTTCAGTGCTAAAGGTAGTCTGATGACACACGCTCGGATACACACTGGCGAGCGGCCATTCGTGTGTAATGTTTGCGATAAATGTTTCCGTAGAAAGGATCAGTTGAAGTCACATTCTCGCATCCACACAGGTGAGAAGCCTTACGTTTGCGATTACTGTGACAGGGGCTTCATTCAAAGGTCTGATCTGATTAAACATATACGTCTACACACGGGCGCCACACCGTTTGTGTGCAATGTGTGTAATAAGAGATTCATTCAGAAGCGTGCTCTAACAACACATGTGCGTACACACCACGCATGATCCATTAGACCAGGGGTTCCCAAACTTATTTGGTCTACTGCCCACTTTGAGAATTAGTTATTTTTTAGCGCCCCCATTTTTTCACCTACTTAAAAACCACTATAACTTCAAATTAAATATTGTAAGCCTCTACACAACGCCCCCTTTTTCTGGGTCTTACCACTCCCCTTTAGGCCTGCAGCGCCCACAAGGGGGCGTTTTCGCCCACTTTGGGAAAGGCTGCATTAGACGTTCATCGCACGTTATACACTAATACATGGGAGATATTAACAAGTAATGTATACACTGGAGAGCCCAACCAGTGTGGTTCAACTATTCTTTAGTTTGCCGCATGTGATTTTGTTCGCTGATCTCGATCTATATTAAGGTTATTTGTTTTTTTTTGTTTTCAAAATTAATCCCAGCTGGAGAAATTATTTTTTCATAAATCTAATGGTTTTCGTTGAAATCCTTCTCGAGAATCTTTTGAGCGATCCTTTTCCATTTGTATTATATAAAACTTGGTGTAAATGCCAAATTTAATTGCATTGAGTCTTAGGTCAAGATTTGTTATATTGTATTTACTTTGAGACAGACTTCTAAGTATTTAATGCTATGATCAGTTGAAAATACTGAAAAAAAGCAAATAATAATTCATGAATAGATCGACGGAAATCTCCAGCTTTGAGTAGTACAGAATCATTAGTATAATCTAAGCCTTAGATTATACTATTTAGAATTATATATCTAGAATTTATACCTTAGATTCTAAGGTATAAATTGTTGTTACGAAGCCACTTACACCCATTATTTATGTTAAATTCAAAATGCATCTAGAATCTTTTTATTTAAATGAATATACCTCCAATAAGCAGACTGATATGTAGCCGACATGGCGGGTTGCTCACTAAGTTGTAACTGTTATTTTAAAATCAGGACGTCAAGTGCGAGATTACTCGTAAGCTAACCGTATACTTTATAGTCTACCGTATTTAGACATTTTGTATGAAGAATAGAAAGTTTTAAATATCGTTCGCTAGAGGCGCTTTTCAATTCTCCATGCAAAATGTCTAAATACGATAGACTATAAAGTATATACTTCGCTTGCGCTTGACGTGCTGTATAGTTTATAGTTTACGTATTGTACACATTGTATGGCAATCTGAACAGCGCCTCTAGCGGACAGTATTTAAAATATTCAACTCTCCATACATTGTGTCAAAATACGTACACTATGAAGTGTACGGTTAGTTTAGAAATACTCTCGCACGTGACGTACTGAAATGAATAAACGTTGTTATCCATTCATGTTGAATACCGCCACACGTGTCTGAGTTTTATTATTTCATTTTCAGCAACTCCTATTGCTATGGACATTAAACATGAACTCGAAGTGAACAAGTCGACAATGCACTTGAACAACGCAAATTCAGATGTTGAAATCGATCGGGCTGAAGCACGTGAACCTTTATGTTTTGACTTTAAAAAACTTGTATTCAACGACAACATTCAAATTGATACGTGCAAAAAAAGTTTTGATAACAACACTACATTAATTATATATAAACGCACGCGCGCCGGTGACAATCTCTATGATTGCAATCAAAGCTTTCGAGATTTATCTGGCTTAGACACACATGCTGGTGATAAACTTTATGTTTGCGATGTTTGCGGGAAAACGTTCAACCGCAAATCTCACTTAAAGATACACGGTATTACACACACTGGCCTCAAACCGTACACTTGTGACGTTTGCTTCAAAGCGTTCACACATCCTGGCAGCCTAAGAACTCACACACTTACACACAGCGATCGTAAACCCTTTGTGTGCGACGTGTGCCCAAAAAGATTTAACAGAAAAGATCATTTAGCATTTCACACGCGCACTCACACCGGTGAGAAGCCTTTTGTGTGTAAGTTTTGCAACAAATGTTTCCGGGATCCGGGTAGTTTAATTAAACATAAGCGTATTCATATCCGTGAGAATGGTGTGGCTAATGGAAACACTAATATCGGTGTGAAGGATCATGTTTGCGATGTTTGTGGGAAATGTTTCGCTTTGAACACATACTTGAGGATTCATATCCGCAGTCACACCGGTGAAAAGCCCTACGATTGTAATGTTTGCAATAAAAGTTTCACCACTCTATCTTCTTTGAGCACGCATGCTAGCGTACACTCGAATGATAAACCTTATATTTGCGATGTGTGCGGCAAAAGGTTCGTCGCTAAAGGTAATCTAACGAAACACGCCCGTATACACACTGGCGAGCGGCCATTCGTGTGTAATGTTTGCAGTAAATGTTTCCGTAGAAAGGATCAATTGAAGTGGCATGCTCACATTCACACCGGTGAGAAGCCTTACGTTTGCGATTACTGTGACAGGGGCTTCATTCAAAGGTCTGATTTGGTTAAACATATACGTCTACACACGGGCGACACACCGTATGTGTGCAATGTGTGTAATAAGAGATTCATTCAGAAGCGTGCTCTAATAACACATGTACGCATACACCACGGTGAAAAAAAAAGACGTCATTTAAAATAATTTGAGCCTGGCAACAAGCACTCTTCCAAACTATTCAAGTGATCCCAATTTTATTGGGATGATATGAACGATTACAAGCACACTGTTTTCTTAATTAAATTCCAATGACCGTCTTCCGGCTTCATCATTAGACCCTGCCAACTATGTGTGAGCAAAGTACTCTTCACGACCTTTGTAACGAACCTAAGCTCGGTGAGCCTATTCAATTCTCTAATCGAATTCCAATGACCACTCTTAGACTCTTCATCAGCCCTAGGTAACCATCGATAAATAGAGTCGGCGTAAATGCCAATCGAATGAGCCCAAACTCGATGGGTCTACTCCCACTCCTTCACCGAATTATTGTGATACAAATGTTTGGACCGTTCTGGACCACCCTATTAAAAAATTCAAACACTGGAAAATACATTGCCAATGATTTATTAACCCACTCCAAAAAGGAAGAGGTTCTCGCAATTTGGTTGTTATTTTTTTTTTTTTTTTTGGATTTTGATTAGTTCGAACTCAATAGCACAATTTCATATGTTTTCTCAATACAAACATTAGAATACCATTGTGACCCCATGAGGAGGTTTCATATTTATAAAGATTCGTTTCACAAAGTTTGGAGTTGATCTACCCACAGAATATTTTTTCCATACAAATTTTAACTCCCTATTTGGGCCCTTTGGGAGTCTTAATTTCCTAAAATCCTTAGTGATCCATCGGAGTTCCAAATATATTATACCTACGTTATCATATGTACGGCAATCCGATGTGAAGTTTCATGGTTCTACGTCATCTAGCTAAGGCTGTGTGTGCGTTTTCTTTAAAGCAGTCAGTGTTATAAATGTTATTGAATAGAGCTTACAACACCAAAATACACTAAATATCCATTTTCTTTTACGTTTTTATTTAATTTCCTTTTAAATAAGCAGACTGATGAATAGCTGGTATGGCGGGCTGCTCAATACTAATGCCAAATTGTTGTTGTGAATTTGAAATCGGTAATAAATCACCACTAACATTTGCCTCGTGTCGATCAATGTTGAGAACTCACAGGGGTCGTGATGCACCAAGGTCCAATACTAACCTGATTTTTTACACTTCATTTTCAGCACCTGCCATTACAAAGGAGATAAGACTTAAATCTGAAGTGAACGAACCGACAAAAGACATGAACAACGTAAATTCCGATGTTGAAGTCGATGAGGCCGAACCACGTAAACCTAAATGTAGCGATGACATTGATAATCCAGTTTTAAACAAAAATAAACAACAGAATGATAGCCGTTTAAAGGATAAAAAAAACATTTGTACTATATGCAAGAAAAGTTTCACTAGCAAGTCTGCATTAAAAGTCCATATACGAACACACACCGTTGAAAAGCCATTCGTTTGCGATGTTTGCAATAAAAGTTTTAGATATTCGAGCGGTTTAGACAAACATAGACGCAGGCATACCGGTGCAAAGCGTACCGGTAACCGAAATAATCGTAATCGTGATCCTTCCAACACCGGTAAACAACCTTATGCGTGCGATACTTGCGGGAGATGCTTCACGTACAAGTCTAGTCTAATGACTCATTCACGTATACACAGCGGTGTAAAGCCTTATGTTTGTAATGTGTGTAACAGTAGATTTATTAGTTTGAAACATTTGAAATCGCATACAACAGTGCACACTGGCGAGAGGCCGTATGTTTGCGATGTTTGCGGGAAAAATTTCAGTCTTAAACCTTCTTTAACGAGACACGCGCTGACGCACACGGACGAGAGACCATATCCTTGCAATTTTTGCAGTAAACGTTTCCGTCGAAGGGAACAGTTGAAATTACATCATCGCCTCCACACCGGTGAGAAGCCTTGTGTTTGCGATGTTTGCAATAAAAGTTTTACAGACTCGGGTGGTTTAAATAAACATAAACGCAGATATCACGGTGAACAGTGTACCGGTAACCGAAATTACCACAACCATGCACCTCTTAACACCGGTAAAAAACCTTACGAGTGCGATACTTGTGGGAAATGTTGCACGTACAAGTCTACCTTAATAGTTCATTTACGTTCACACACCGGTGAAAAGCCTTATGTATGTAATGTTTGCAATAAAGGTTACGGAGGTGCGAGCGGTTTAAATAAACATAGACATTTACATCACGGTGAACAGCGAACCGGTAACCGAAATTACCACAACCAAAATCGTGACCCTCCTAGCACCGGTAAAAAACCTTACGAGTGCGACTATTGTGGGAAATGTTGCAACTACAAAGGTAACTTGATGCATCACATACGAACTCACACTGGTGAAAAGCCTTATGTCTGTAATGTTTGTAAGAAAAGTTTTAGACAAATTTCTGAATTCAAAATGCACGCGCGCGCCCACACCGGCGATAGGCCTCATGTTTGCGATGTCTGTGGGAAATGCTTCGCTTACAAGATTGGTTTGAAGATGCATGTTCGCACTCACACCGGTGAAAAGCCTCACGTGTGTGACGTGTGTGATCGTGGGTTTATTAGTGTGGCACGTTTGAAATCGCACACGAGAGTGCACACTGGCGAGAGGCCGCACGTTTGCGATGTTTGCGGGAAAGGGTTTAGCGCTAAAGATACTTTGACGAGACACGTTCGGATGCACACGGACGAGAGACCGTACCTTTGCAATTTTTGCACTAAACGTTTCCGTCGGAGGGAGCAGTTGAGATATCATCATCGCATTCACACCGGCGAGAAGCCGTATGTTTGCGATTATTGTAACAGGAGTTTCAATCAAAAGTATGATTTGATTAAACATATACGTCTACACACGGGCGACACACCGTATGTGTGCAATGTTTGTAACAAGAGATTCATTCAGAAATGTTCACTGACAACACACGCACGAATACACCACGTTGAGAGCACGGGCTAGTTGGAACACACAGATAATCCTTAAAAAAGGCTTAGTATGTAAACACACGCACTCACACACGTATAAAGCAACTATGTCTAGAACTTTTCAATCGTTGCGCTGACGATTTACAAGACAAAAAGTTTTGTATGTGGTAATATTTACCACTACGAATGCATTTTAAAAGTGGATTCACTTTGCCAGTGGCAACGTTACGTCTGAACTTTTAAAATTGTCTGTGGTTGACAGATGAAATATAAAATTGTAGCTATGCTTGTTTTAAATAACTGGGTACCACTCATGTACACCACGAAACCACACCAATAACATACTAAATCGTCAAGAACTAGAAATAAATCGTGTTCCAGGCAGAATTATTATGCGTTTACATTAACAAGGAGAGCATTATTGTACAACACTTAAAAACCTTCGTCGTTGGGGTGTTGGTACGCCTGGCGATATTATTATTAAATGATGGCAATAAACCTCTTAGTATTTCTTGTTGAGATATGCATGAACCTTTTGCCTACAACTATAGTGCGAAAAAATAACACGAAAAGAACATTTAATATTATACACATGTAATTTAATGTTTCATGAATCAAAGGTGCACACACCCCAGTGAAAATCTTCACGTTTTCAGGAATAGGAACATTGTTGTAAGGCCGCTATGTATGCCTGTCATCTTTGCTTCTTCTTCTTTCTTTATGAAATGAAATGCGATGAAATAAAATGGATATGAATATGGCCTCACCCGCAACTTAGCGGGTATTTTGCCAGTGTCAAGTAATTAATAGCAATATTAAATTCAATAAATACACATTATAAATAAAATAATGGATGTGACATGAAGAAATGAAAATGGCGTGTCTCATCTTTGCTTGTAATATGCTTGTAATTTTTGTAAATTACGCTTCAGACACTTTGGCCGTCAGATCTTAGTAGTGTTATCTGACAACTAGAGTAAGTTTATTATATAAGTGTACGACCGATTATATTTTCAATAGATCGATCTTGGTCGCATAATTCCGGATAGACGGTAACAACCACAGATCACGAGAGATATGCCGTGCGATTCAAAATGTATGGGAACTCGCTGTCTCCGTTTTGTTTCCCACCACTCGCTAAAACCAACCAATACGAAGTCTCTTCGGTGCGTGCTGCGTCGTCGCCGTATACAGCGGCCGTACCACGCGACGCACCAGTTTATTCAAAGTATCGTTAGACGATCTATCCATTGCCTCGTACATTCACTCAGTAGCGAACATAGGTGGTACTTAAAGAGCCATGTATTTTGTACAAAAATAAAAAAGTCGTTGTGCTACATGAAAACTAAAATAACATAATAAAGGCATTAAATATTTTTTGATTTGTTGTTTTTAATGATTTTAAAGACGAATAAATAAAATACTTAATACTGGCTGGTGAAATGAGATTCCATCTTTCGCGTAGTTCACTTTGCTGCTAGTATTTTAGCACACAACCACGGAATAACACGGCATTTAAAAAAAATGTTAGAGCTCCGATACCGACGTGCAGTTGCAGTCGACTGACGGCGAAAACTCTATGTTAGCGTAATTTTGGCATAAGGTGAGCGCAAGCCCACCGCTTTCATAACATATCTCCTCTAATATATCTGTGGTAACAACTTATCCTCTAAGGCCGTTATATCTTAGTATTACCCATGTATAGATAACTAAAGTAATTGTATTATAATGAAACTATAATTGATAGAACTAGGCGATACTTGACGGAAATCCATTGTTAAACAAATGGGGGAAGAGGAAATTTCACATTAATTGGGGTCCCAACACTCGTGACAGACAGTTTCTCGACTGATGATCTTAGAGGAGTTCGGTGTTGTTGGCTTGTTTAATTATCAATCAACTTGTTGGGTTTATAATTGGAAAAGTTGACAAGCCGCGGGTCAGTCAGTGGTGGGTTCCTCTTCCCCCATTCGTTTTTAATAAAACTGTTCGACCGATTTCGATGTTCATCCCATTCTTTATCCGGACGGGTACTAAGTAAATAGTATTTAGTATGCGTTCGATGGTTCATTTTAATAATATAATTTGAGAAAATAAGTGTGTGTATAATAAAAATATGTAGATATAACTGAATTTCTGACTTTTACCTTCCCTTACCGACATTCCTCTCTAGAAATGAAATCCATGTTTGTAGAGCGCTTGCTTTATTTACAACGATTTCCTTGATATCTCGAAGGCTCTGGCACACATCATAACGCCACAACAACAACCTCATGTCCAACAATGATTATCAATTGATTAGCGGTGAAGGAAAAAATCATGAGGAAATTATATGTCCAAAAGAACCGGGAATTTAGGGAAGGCATGCGGACAGTATCGCCTGTATCTTACACACATTTGGGAACGCTTGTATCCAGAAGAGGGACATTAGCAGGCATGGTAAAATAATGCACTCATGGCCCGGAACCGGGTAAGCGAATACACTGGTTTTGATTGGGTTTTTGAACGACTTCACTACTGTCAGATTTGACATTTGTTTGGTAGCCCGTTCACTTTGCATACCTTTTAAAAGGTATCTTTCTCTCACTCCACTGGTCATACTTGTTCCTCACCGTAATCTTCATCCAAGTTTATAACACTAGCAACACTGACACTAGCGGAATTGTGGCAATTAGCTGCAAACGCCAATAATAAAGAAGAAGAAAGGTATCTTTAAACAGAAGTTAAGTTTAGTTTCGACTACGTTAAAATACTAACCCGTTAGAAAGGGTATCCCATATATAACATCTGTGTTTCATCGACAAAGTTCGTAATTTGCTTGGGAAAGGTGATCCCAACTCACCCATTTCGGTCGTCAGCTTCGTACCACCACGTCTACAGTGGCTCTATCAGCGCGACATCCTGTGTCCTGGGCTCCTGGCTGGACCAATTATTTCAGTGGGCTGGACCCATTTGGTGCTTATTTATGCTCTACCTCTGTGCCCATTCGACTTAGGCCACTGCAATTTCAATTATTAAAAAAAAACCTTGAAGTTTTGTTACGTGTTAGAACGTAGTGATCATATACGTTTCGTCTTTGGTGTATACCGGGCATAATTGGATTCGTTTAGCTATATTTTTATTTTTTTCTGTGTCATAGAGAAATTAACGCCTTGCTCTGTGGATATTTAGTCTGTGTTCCAGTGTTGCCAGATTGGGTATTTTTTTCGCAATTCTGGGTAAAAATTTTGGCTCTGGAGAAATTTTGGAGAAATGAAATTCTTAGAGAAAAAATTGGAGAAAAAAATACCCAAGCAGTGGGGATGCGTAACGTAAAAAAGGTCATTGTACTGCTTCAGTTTGGAAATTAGAACAGTGTTTCAAGGAAAAAACAAGAAAAAGGCAAAAAGCTAAGCCGATATTATTAACTTTTTGCCTTTGGGTAAAACTCAAGCAAATTGTATCATTTTGGAGAAAAATAATTTCAAATTTGGGTATAAATAGAAAATCACATCTGGCAGCACTGCTGTGTTCAATACTGAATATTTATTTGTTTACGATTAGCTTTCACCGCAATAAAATTATTTTCCAGTTCGATAAAACACGTTTGTTGTACCTATGTATGTTCTTGCACTTCTTGCTACTACACATCTTGGTTGACGGTTGACACATCCGAGAAAGGAGCCTCAATTATTTATAGCAAAACATGGAAAAACTTGCTATTTGTCGTATTTGTTTGGATGAGAATGTAAATGTGCATGTAATAGAGAACACACAGCTACAGGAAATATACGAGAGACTTACAACAATACCGGTGAGATGTTTATAAATAAGTTCAATTTAAAAAAAATGCTAATTTGGCCAGACGAACACACCGAGTATACGGTACGGAACAATAGCAAGTGATATAATTATAGAAATTATCATATTTAGTTTCAGACGAGTGACATGCGACCACTGGCACTATGCTACATTTGTCACGGACAACTGAAAGCCTCTCTGCGACTTATGATCAAGTGTCTAAAGGCCGAGGAGATGCTAACGGAGATAGTACACCGTATAGTGACAGATCATGTGGTAAGAAACCTAGGTGATGTTGGCGAGGTCTATCGGATATACCCTCTTAACTGGTGATTAATGGATAGCTAGAACCTACCCATTGTTTTGAGCTCAATGGGATAAAGAGCCTTTTGAGCCTTCTTGGCGATAATCACTTGAGCAAATTTTTTTTACTCACTTTACTCACAGACAATTTTTTTTTCTAAACTTGTAAATGCTGATAGCAATTTGTCTATGTCTATCAACGTTTCACCCTGTTTAGATGCTCTTGTGCATATGACAATTACAAGAGTTAATATGTACTTACTGTACATTTTTGTTACCCCTTTGTGTATTGTAATAATAATGCTAGATGAATCCACTGACTGTACGGTCCCAAATTGAGCTATTATCGGTACCGTACAATGGACTGGGGATTCCAGAATACATTACTTATATAGTTATAAACTCCATGACTCAAGTATAAATATTTGTGTTAGTCACACAATGTTTGCCTTGAGGATTTGAATTTGGGCCCAACGGTCCGAAAGCAGGTTCACTACCAACTGTGCCAGACTGGTGTTGTGTGAATTCTTTCTTGATTTTAATATACTATCTCAACTTTCAGATCGCTAAACCTTATGTTAAAGACAGAACAGCTCTAATACAACTATCTCTCGGTGAAATTCACAATGTCAATATTGACAGTGTGAATGATACCGATGTGCATGTTAAACATGAAATACCAGTTGTCTATGCGATGGATGTGAAATTGGAAAGACAGAGCATGCGAGGTACATAATTACATATTAAAAATAAGCAGTCTGTGGTTCAATAGCAAGCGATACCCGATAAAACCCGTCTGAAAGGGTTTCCCATATCATGCACCTGTGTCTTTCATCGACAAAGTTTGTACTTTCGATTGAAAACCCAGGAAACCCTCAGGAAACCGCTTCATAAGGGAACGTTACATTACTAAGCCAGTCGTTCAATGGGTCATTCAAATTTTAGGGAATCTCGATGAAAGGGATACCCCTTGAACGACTGCGGCTCGTTAAACGATTTGTCAGGATATCCGGGCCCTGATTCTGACAATTCACGAATGCTTTTCTGGTGTACATACATACATAAATAAAAAAAACATGCTTTTGTTAACCTATCTTATTGTTTGAATGCCCCACATTTAACAGTTTTCTTTATATGGTAATCCAAAAGTGACAATCCCAAAGCCATTGCAACTCGATGATGAGTCGATCGTGTTAGCACAGTAGGATCAGCAATAGTTAAGCATTAAAAACGATAATATTTTCCCCAGAGACAGCCAATAACATAGATTCGGAATCTGAAAATGATCACTATGTATCCGAATGTGTTGATATGCCATTAAAAATAATAAAACAGGATATTGAGACAGGAATACACCATATCAAAATGAATGACAGAGATGGAATGAAGAAAGGTAAGCTATGCAAGATTTTCTTCACCGAATTCATTGTTATTTTACATTTGCTTATTAAAAAAAACGGAGCATACAGCTTTCATCTGTACTGTATTTTTCTGCCACTTCTTGAGGGACGTGAGGGGTGGGGGGAGGTGTAAAATATTTAAAGCTACTCAATTGGCTCTTCGTTCCCTTCTCATTCCTCCCCATCTCGTTCACTCATAACGTTTGGATATTCTTACTAACTTCATTCTCATTCTTTGCATTCAGATACACACATTTATATACAAATCCCACATTAATGTTTCATTTTCAGCGACTCCGATTGCAAAGAAGCTGAAATTTAAACCCGATGTGACCAAGCCAATGAAAAACGTGAAACGTAACGTAAAGATTGAAGCGTTTAAAACGAAACGCAACGATACCATAGACAATGACAAGATTAAAAATAACATAAAGAAAAATATTAAATCAAATAATGTTTGTGATGTTTGCGGTAAAAGTTTCACAGAGAAGTGTAATTTAAAAATTCATGTGCGCTTGCACACAGGTGAAAAGCCGTATGTGTGCGATGTGTGCAACAAAGGATTCAGTGTCAAACATTACCTAAGGAAACATGTGCGGATTCACACCGGCGAAAAACCATATTCCTGTGATATTTGCAATAAAAAATTCACAAACAAGGATGGCTTGAAAGCGCACAGTCGATTGCACACCGGTGAAAGACCGTTCGTGTGCAACGTTTGCCCTAAAAGATTCCACAGGAAGGATCATTTAGTATTGCACACGCGCACTCACACAGGCGAGAAACCGTTTGTGTGTGACGTTTGCAACAAAAGTTTTCGAGAACAGAGCGCGTTCGGTATTCACAAACGAATACACACCAGCGAATATCCCAATAGCACCACAAAGGGGGATAATGTTCATTACTGCAATGTGTGCGGGAACAGTTTTAACACGCGGTGTGTGTTAATACAACATGCTCGCACGCATACCGGTGAAAAGCCGTACGTGTGCAACGTTTGCAACAAAGCTTTCAGTCAGAAAGGTAATTTGACGAAACATGCTCGTACACACACCGGCGACAGACCATATGTTTGCGATATCTGTGGCAAGGGTTTCGCTCAGAAGGCTGGCTTGCTCGCGCACGCGCAGACTCACACGGGTGACAAGCCTTACGTTTGCGATGTTTGCGGCAAAAGCTTCGGTGCAAAGATTGCGCTGATGGCGCATGCGCGACTACACACAGGTGTGAGGCCGTTCGTATGTAACATATGCAATAAAAGTTTTAATAGAAAGGATCACTTAGGAGCTCATACACGTATTCACACCGGCGAGAAGCCGTATGTGTGTAATTTTTGTGAGAAAGGTTTCATACAAAGGACGGACTTGATAAAGCATATTCGGATACACACAGGCGTGAAGCCGTATGTGTGTAATGTTTGCGATCAGAGTTTCGTTCACAAGCGTGCGTTGACAACACATGCGCGCGCGCACCGGTGAGAGATGAGAGTGATACGTGTGTGAGAATAATAGGTTGTAGCGACCTCGTAAACCGCGCCACAAGCTACACAGATGGCGCTGCAGACGCATTGAGAACAATTGACAATCCTCAATACAATCCTGAAACGCGCTATGAGAGTTTTCGGAGCACGTAACATATATACAAGATCCCGACAATAACTGTCGGGGCATAGCGGCCGCTCCAGTCCAGCACCACGAAGCGAACTCAGAACTTTCATGAAATGAATTTAGTGTTGCCAACACAGGCAAAGCAATGTTCATAAATAAAATGTCTCTGATGTAATGAACAGTGCTATAAAAATGAAAAGCAACAAATCGCAGATTAAAACAGTAAATTGGTTAAGAACTTCTTATTTTACCTTTACTTTTCTTGGTGGGAGTTTTTTGAAAAAAAAACCGGGCTTATGATTTTCATGTCAATGAATAAAATATAAGTTTACGAAATGTAAGCTAGTGGATACTTAGTTTCCATGCTGTGTAATATACTTATTAATTTGTTGAAGAGAAAAAGATGTAATACTGTAAAGTACAAAAAATTAAAAAAAAACATAGCTACTACAATAATATTTACTTACGAAAAGTATCGAGATCAAATACTTGCCTATATTGCAAAACAAAAAAAAAACAATGCTTAAATTTTTCTCCACTCCATATTTTATAATAGTATATTTGTAGCAGAGATTCGGAGACGATAACACGATAGATGCTAATGCTACTTTTGTATAACATAGCAGGGCTCTAAGGCCGGTGAGTCTATGAACGAGTTTTGATTAGGTTTTTGAACGACTTAACAGCTGTCAGATTTGTCATGGCTACCCGTTGGCTACCCAATCAATTAGCTTACCATTTAAAGCGCTTTCCTGTAACACGAGGTAAGTTTGGGGTCGCCCACAGATCACGAGAGATATGCCGTGCGGTTCAAAATGTACGGGAACTCGCTGTCTCCGTTTTGTTCCCCACCACTCGCCACAAAACACATGCAATTACATAAAACCAACCAATACGAAGCCTCACACACACACGCGTGCCAATAATTCGGTGCGTGCTGCGTCGTCGCCGCATACAGCGGCCGTACCACGCGACGCACCAGTTTATTCAAAGTATCGTTAGACGATCTATCCATTGCCACCAGTACCACCTATGTTCGCTACTGAGTGAATGTACGCACATTCACTCAGTAGCGAACATAGGTGGTACTTAAAGAGCCATGTATTTGGTACAAAAATAAAAATGTCGTTGTGCTACATGAAAACTAAAATAACATAATAAAGGCATTAAATATTTTTTGATTTGTTGTTTTTAATGATTTTAAAGACGAATAAATAAAATACTTAATACTGGCTGGTGAAATGAGATTCCATCTTTCGCGTAGTTCACTTTGCTGCTAGTATTTTTGCACACAACCACGGAATAACACGGCATTTTAAAAAAAAGTTAGAGCTCCGATACCGACGTGCAGTTGCAGTCGACTGACGGCGAAAACTCTATGTTAGCCTAATTTTGGCTAAAGGTGAGCGCAAGCCCACCGCTTTCATAACATATCTCCTCTAATATGTCTGTGGGGTCGCCTTAGTTAAACTTAAAACCTAATAATCGAAAAGGTTTTCCGTATCACCTAGACTAAGTTCATCAACAAGGTTCCTTATTTTTTTTTATTTATATTCAGAACCTAGGAAGTCCTTTCATAAGGAAAAGTTACATTATTAAGCCAGTCGTTCGATAGGTAAGTAAAATTTTAGAGAATTCCAATGAATGGGATACCGTTAATACGACAACAAAGATGTCTGTGGTAAACTACTTCAAGCTCTAAAGGACTCGTATCCATGGCCTCCAAAAAAAATAAAAAATGTCGACTTTTGTGCCTTTCTCTTGGCGTCGTCGTTGGCGGCAGAGAAGTTTTAACTCATTCATATTTTCTAAAATAATTAGTCTGTGAGGCTGCGTATATAAACAAAAACATTATTATTTTTGTTTGTACACTACTTTAGAAAAACATCAGAATTTTGCTGCATAATATATTGTCAAAATAACGTTTGACGAAATGAAAAAGTTATCTATTTGCCGTATATGTTTATCAATGAATGCCGTCCATGTGATAGTGGATGAACAGCTCCAGGAAATATTTGAGAAATTAACTGCAATACCGGTAAGTAAGAGTCAATAAATAACGTATATAGAATTTATTATTTGTACATCATACAATAATTAGCAGTCTATGGTGGCCACAGGACTTCTCTCAATGCGAAAGGGGTTCGAACCATAGTCCACAAACCTGGCCCCAGTTCGGGTTGCCGGATTTCACCATTGATAACTGGTCAGATACCCTCTAGTCAAACTTGCAATGTTTCCTTTATTGTTAGGCAAAGGCAATTTTATAATGCTTAATGATAATAGCCCTTTTAATGTTCCACTGTTACACACTATTAGGCCGTAGCCCACCATGCTGGGCAAGTGTGGGCAGGCACACTTCACACATCTTTTGTGGGGTTCTCTTTAATATGTAGGTTTCCTTACCATGTTTCCCTACACCATTTAGTAAGTGATAATCATGATTAAAAATAGGATATGCACATATATATAATACATTGAAATATCATAAATAGGAATCGGTATAAATAATTCGAATTTATAAATAATTCTAATTTTATTTAGTACCAGACAAGTGATATGCGGCCACTGGCACTATGCTACATATGTCATGGACAACTGAAAGCCGCTCAAAGGCTTATGCTCAAGTGTCTGAGGGCCGAGGAGCTTCTCACAGCAATGTTGAACCTGAACGAAAATGAGGTATGCAAACAAGATTATCACAGCGAAGACATGGTTCAGCTTGTAAAAAATTGAGCAATTTGAGCGATTAGTCTATAATAATATTTTAAAGAAGTAATGTTTATTAGTTTGGATGTAGGGGTCCATCTGCTGATCTGATTCTGAAATATTTTTTTTCACAAAACTTTGAAACGTGATTTTTAGGCTACATTATTGTAGCTTCCTTTAAGTGAAAAAAAATCAGATAGCTACATAGTCAATAGCACTTACAGATAACCGTGAGTGCTATTGGCTATGTTCCATAGAAGTACTGCAGGCAGAGCTAGGGGCAGACAGTATTACTTAATAAAAAGCACCAGAACAACGACAACCAACCTCTATTCAGGTGCCTATGAGCTAGCAGTTACATTCTCTGAACTTGCATAAATAATAAATATACATATCCAAATAAACATGCCAACTTTATGGTCCCAAACTGTGCAATGCGTGTATTGGGGGGATTCCTAGTAACACATAGTCTGGGGAAAATTATGGAAAATGAATTTAAGCGGCGTCCACCCGGTGCAGTGACCTAAGCAGCCTATGCTCTCACATCTTGTACAGGCAGTCAGCTAAATCTCACCATCCACCCCTCAATCTAACATTCCAGGAAACAAAAGTTATCCTAATAGACCGGACAGACCTTGATCAGATGTCTGTTGTTGCCAGGGAATGGATCAGCATTGGGAGTGCTTTTCAAAATGTTCAAATTGATGCCAAAAACGAATGTTGCCTTGATGACAATGATGTGAAATTGGAGGAGCAGAGTATGATGGGTAGGTTCTACTTGCAATGTTACTATTACTAAAATCACCATGAACTTGGACATAAGCACTTTCACTAGGTACTTATTATGGTGGGAACCTATCTATATTTTCTTCTTCTTTCTTTACGAAATGAAATGCGATGAAATAAAATGGATATGAATACGGCCTCGCCCACAACTTTGCGGGTATTTTGCCAATGTCAAGTAATTAATAGCAATAAAACATTCAATAAATACACATCTATACATATAAATAAAATTGGAGTGTCTGTTTGTAGTATTAAAATAACCGCTTCTTACTAAGTGCATTTGGATGTATACACGTTACCTATACCGAAACAACATTTTTTACAATTTTTGTCTGTCTGTCCGTCTGTCTGTCTGTCTGTCTGTCTGTTTGTTCCGGCTAATCTCTGAAATGGCTGGACCGATTTTGACGGGACTTTCACTGGCAGATAGCTGATGTAACAAGGAGTAACTTAGGCTACTTTTATTTTAGAAAAAAAAAATAGGATCTCACGAAAAAAAATTAAAACCAATGTTGCAGCGTTGCGCCTGATTAAGTTTGATAGCAACCTGCAATGCGTCCCGTGGGCTCAGAATGGGCGAGCAGGCTGTTGTCAACGGTTGTTTTTGTTAAATACCACGCGGACGAAGTCGCGGGCAACAGCTAGTTGTAAATAAAATAAGGGATGTGACATGATGATATGAAAATGGCGTGTCCAAATTTACAGCGTAATTCGTCGCTTTTAACCCGCGACCCGTGTGGAGCGTGGTGTCCACACGGGTCGCGGGTAACACCGCGGGGCGCAGTTACTAACTATAGGTAGTCAAGTATATCGAAAATATACTTGATAAGAATTATTAATCTATACATATAAATAAAATTGGAGTGTCTGTTTGTAATATTAAAATAACCGCTTTTTATTAAGTGCATTTGGATGTATACACGTTACCTATACCGAAACAACATTTTTTACAATTTTTGTCTGTCTGTCTGTTTGTTCCGGCTAATCTCTCAAATGGCTGGACCGATTTTGACGGGACTTTCACTGGCAGATAGCTGATGGAACAAGGAGTAACTTAGGCTACTTTTATTTTAGAAAAAAAAAAAACAGAATCTCACGAAAAAAAATTAAAACCAATGTTGCAGCGCAGCGCCTGATTAAGTTTGATAGCAACAACCTGCAATGCGTCCCGCGGGCTCAGAATGGGCGGGCAGGCTGTTGTCAACGGTTGTCTTTGTTAAATACCACGCGGACGAAGTCGCGGGCAACAGCTAGTCTAATAATAATATTATATTAATTGCAGAATACCCAGAGCCAGATAATAGTATATATTCAGAGTGTGATAACGACCAGAGCCTGTCAGATTCAAAAGACACTATTTCAATATTGAAACATATACAAAATAATGTACGAGAAGAAAATACTATTAGCATTGGATGGCAAGAACGAAGTGATTCCAATATAGGTAAGATTATACGGCGTCAATCGTCCAGGGCCCCAAGACTGCTAACACAAACGATTCACAATCGAACAGCAACCGCATAGTAACTGTCACTTTTGACAGATATCCCATACAATATCCATCAAAAGTGACGGTTACTATGCGGTTGCTGTTCGATCATGAATCGACTGTGTTAGCAGACTTGAGGCCCAGGAGCTAAATTCTGCTAATTTACAAACGCTTCAGTGGAGTGTCGATAGCGTGTCGATTGAATGATTTTAGACATTTGGTAGTCTTACTAGTTTTATAAGACCAGCGGCTTTCCACTGACCAGCCATTGAACTGCCGTAGAACTATTTCGTATTGTGTACTTCAGTCGCGTATCAATATGATTTAGCTAAGTAATGTTATTCTACTCGTTATCTGAAGTTTCTAACAGTCGACACACAACCATTGACACTGAAATGAGACTCCATAAATACGACATTAATGTTTTAGCAGAATAGCCAATCTGTCACAGTCGTAATGGAACCTCGATAGTGTGTCGCTGGAATGGCAATTGCATGTAATTTTATTTAAATTAGCAGAATTGGGCCCCGGATCAGACAAATGGACGAATGGAGTTTGCATTTCATTCATTCAATATTATTCTTTCAGGTATCAATTGCATACCCGAAATTAATTATCCATTTTCAGTAGATTCCATTAAAAACGATGACGAAGTCGAACCTTGTGAAATCGTAATAAACCTTAATGCCGATAATGAAATTTATGCAAACACTGAAATATATACAGATATTGGAGAAGATACAAACACTGAAACGAGTACACTCACACACACCAATGACAAGCGATATGTTTGCGTGATTTGTGAGAAAGGATTCTGTAATCGCGGCAATCTGGAAAGACATAATCTGATACACAGTGAGGGCAAACCTTATGTGTGCAGTATTTGTAACAAAGGCTTCAATCAATCGGGTTCCTTGAAGGTACATATTCGCAGGCACACCGGCGAGAGGCCGTACGCTTGTGACGTGTGCAACAAACGCTTTGTAGACGGTCCTTCGTTAAAAGCCCACGCTCGCAAACATGGGAACAAGAAAAATTATATCTGTGAAGTGTGCGGCAAGGGGTTCTATGAGAGATGTCTTCTGAAATTGCATGTGCAGATTCACACCGGCGAGAAGCCGTTCGCTTGCGAATATTGTCACAAGAAATTCAATCAAAAGATTAAACTAATTAATCACACTCGTGTCCACACCGGCGAAAAGCCTTTTGTATGCGAAATATGCAATAAAAGATTCAGCAATAATGGCAGTTTAATAGGTCACGGGGTTATACACACTGGTGAGAAGCCTTTCGTTTGCAATGTATGCAACAAAGCGTTCAATAAAAAGGACAATTTAAAAAGGCACGAATCTTTACACACTGGTGAACGACTGTACCGTTGCAATGTGTGTTTCAAACGGTTCAATCAAAAGGGTTCCCTAACGATACATGAACGCACACACACTGGCGAGAAACCTTATGCGTGCAGGGTCTGTGGTAGGTGTTTCGCTGATAAGGGAACGTTGAATAAACATTCACGAATACACGAAAGAGATAACTCTTAAGAACTTTTAGCGGGTAGAGTAAGATCTTCCAGCCAGGCGGGTGGTGTGCCCCGACGGTTATTGCCGGGATCTTGTGCATATGTTACGTGCTCCGAAAACTCTCATAGCGCGATTCAGGATTGTATTGAGAATTGTCAATTGTTTTGAATGCGTATGCAGCGCCATCTGTGTAGCTTGTGGCGCAGTTGTAGAGGTCGCTGCAAACTCATTTGTGGCGAAGCCTTGTTACAAGGGTCCCAAGTCTGCTAACACAATAGATTCATAATCGAACGACAACCGCATAGTAACTGTCACTTTAGACAGATATCCCATACAATATCTGTCAAAAGTGACAGTTACTATGCGGTTGCTGTTCGATTATGAATCGATTGTGTTAGCAGACTTGGGGCCAAGGCCTTCCGCATGCTTCGCACCTTCCGATTCCAACGTAATTTGTCGGATGACATTAGATAATGTGCGAGTAATCGGAGGTCCTAAATCATTTCATCCGATAATTAGGATCGGATAGGAGGGTGTGGAGCCTGTCTTTAGTTAGCCTATCACTTTTTTATTATTTAGTGTATCAAAAATTGTGTTAAATATTTTAATATGTTTATCAGTAAATAATATAGACTTATATATAAAATAATTGTATAAATATGGTGTTTGATTTTATTATAAACAAGGCGAACCAGTAGCATTTGACTGTGCATTTAAAATTTGGTTAATTTCTTTGGGCATTTCATCTTTATAAGTTACTGATGGATGTGCTAAAATATTTCACACTATCATTAATACACCTTATATTTATCGTTAAGCATACTTGGTAATGGAATCCTTGAAACATATAATATTTATTAGAATCCACACTTAAAAACTTTTTCGGTGGACCGTGCGATTTTTTTTAAATTGATTAGATATCTAACAATTTGTTTTATTTGTACGAGTTTTTAATTTCTTATTGGCTTACATATCTACTTGGTCCAATTATTAATGGGCTCGAATATGAAACAGCTGAGATTTTCGTAATTTTTATTTAAAGTGAGTACCTCTTATCATACTTATTTGCTATCTATAGAGAATTTCGGGGTACGTTTCGATATACATTTTATTTTACTTATATTTAATTTGTAAATATTAATTTGAGTTATTATTGTATGTTTTGTCGGAAGTATTAACTAATAGAAGAAAAACCATTTATTTATGACAATTTATAATAGGTACTATTACGATCACATGGACTGAATAAACGAAAAATATTTACTTACTGAATTGTAAATAAGTGCATTATGTATTTATAATCAATAAAAAAAGGTTGCTAACCTCCCAGAAAATTAACCGTTTTTCCTCTATTTTTAATTCTGCCTCTAAGGATTAGGACTCGCTGGGGCTATAAGCGCTCCACACATTTTGATCCTAACTATTCCATATTATCGGATTATGTGTTGAGCAATGGGACCTCCTAAATTAGGATTACTTCCGATTTCCCTGTAAAGTATCACGATTTCATTCGATTATTAGGATCGGACAGGAAGGTGTGGAGCCTGTCTTTGACAGCTGATGCTGCAAAACCTTGTTTTTTTAATATTTTCTTTGCGTGACTCGTTCAGAAGCGCTGGCAATGAAAAACTTATTAATTATTGGTCACAAGGTCAGGTGGACCGATAATATCACACGCGTAGCAGGAAGCCGGTGGATGCGAGTGGCGGAGGACCGTGATGTGTGGAAATCATTGGGGGAAGCCTATGTCCAGCCGTGGACGTCTTTTGGCTGATATATATCACATGGTCAGCCTTCAGATTCGCAACTCGAAATTCCTTTTAAAATAATGGAACTACCCAACTCAGCCGGTCACGCCGCCTATGTGTCAGCACTAAGAACATCACCCAAATTTTTTACTTCATCGAAAAGTGGCAACACTTAAAAGAAATGTCGAGTTTTTTTTATTAATCTCTTTGGTAGTTTACTATTCATTTTTCTGTGTGTACTGTGTATATCTCAAAAAACAGATCAAAGCTGAATAATATAAAAACATCATAATATTGAACGAAATGAAAAAGTTGTCTTGTTGTCGTATTTGTTTATCATCCAATGCTGTCCATATGAATGTGGATACAGAGCTTCAGGAAATATATGAGAAATTAACCGCATTACCGGTAAGAATGAGTAAATAATGTTAATTTTTATCTTATAATTACTAGCACTAGTGCTGGGCACGGGCCTTCCCTCAAAGCGAGCGGGGTTCGGGCCATAGTCCACTACCCTGGCCCAGTGCGGGTTGTCAGATTTCACTATTGAGAACTGTTTAGAATCCCTCTGATATGCAGGCGTCCTCACGATGTTTTCCTTCAACAATTAGCAAGTGATAATCATGCTAATAGGTACCTATTAATATGATTTGCAAATGAACTCTAAAAACCCCAGTGGTGTAAACTGCAAGCCTATTTGGGCATCACTTTTGTTTATAAAAATTGTTTATCAGGCTTTGCTGGAAACATGCAACAAGAAATGGTAAACCAAAGAAGCAGTAAATTAATATAAATATTTATTCAGTTTCAAACAAGCAACATGCGGCCACTGGCACTATGCTACATATGTCACGGCCAGCTCAAATCCTCCCGGAGACTCATGATCAGAAGTCTGAAGGCTGAGGAACTACTAATGGATATGGTTAAACAGAGTGAAAACGAGGTATGCAAACAAGATGATCTCGGAAAATGTGTGTTTCAGTTTACATATATTGGAGAAAAGAACCTAATAAAAGGGGCTAAACAACACAGCATGATGAGGGGGGCAATCCTAGCATCTACTAAATTAATTAATTGTCACTATGGAAATAAACTGCTACTGTCCTATTATAATATTATATTGCCAGACGAACACACCAACTATACGGTCCCTCACTAAGCAACGCTTGTATTTTGGGTACCTTACAATGGACTGAGGGCGAACTCAGTATATAATAGGTACTTATATACATATTTAACATCCATGATTAGCGTTCAAACATTCATACTCATCACACAAAGCTTGTCCCTACCAGGATTTGAACCTGGGATGATAGACATTCCATACAATATCTGTCAAAAGTGACAGTTACTATGCGGTTGCTGTTCGATAATGAATCGATTGTGTTAGCAGACTTGGGGCCCTGAGGAGCCTATGCTTCTACTTCTTGTCAAGGTGGTTGGCATAATCTCACCTACCAACCCTCAACTTACAGGAACCGAAAGTTTTAGAAATATACCAATCAGCACTTGATCAGATGTCTGTTGTTGCTAGGGACCGGATCAGTATTGAAAGTGCTGTTCATAATATTGAAATTGATGTCAAAGAAGAATGTCACATTGAGGAGAGCCATGTGAAATTGGAGGTGCAGACAGGTGGGTACTTCTTAAATTAAAATAAATATATTTTGACTAAGTACTATAACAGTAGGAATCCTTCCATTTTTTTTGTCAAACCAACATTCATATGGTTCCTTAGGCCTCAAGCCTCGAATTTAGGGAGTGGCGCGCGTTGGCCGGCCCGCGCCGCTGTTTTCGAGAACCGGCCCATTTGATTTTACGCATAAGATCCTGCCGCTCCCGCGACGCCACCGACCCGCCGCCCCGCTGCCCGCTAAATTCGAGGCTGAGGCCTTACTGTTGCAAGTAGGGTCGCCATCCATACTATATTATATACCTAGTATCATATTATATTTTAGGACATTTCCAGTTCTCCCAAAAAGTCCGGAAATTTGTCAGTAAAGTATCCTCAACTTTACTAATAGGGTTACGGGGGGTTTATAAGGCCTGCATAGAATCTGCCATTGATATTTTAAAAAACATTCCACATGACATTGGTAAAATACCTACCCAAAAATTGGTGAGGCCATTTTCAATTATTTTTTTATGGCAGTCTTACTATATATTATATTACTAAATAAAGGTTTTTTGTTCACCCTGAAACGTACTTGCATAGAAGAGCATGGAAAATTTCACAACATAACACATTCACACAACAACACAACACAAAAAGCTAAGAGCCGCGAAGTAAAAACCCAATCAAAACTCGCTCATACGCTTTCCGATTGTGGGCCCTACTCGTTACGTGTAATTCAGGCATTAGAGCAATTCGCAATAAGATTATTTATTTATTTTTCAGACCGTCCAGGGCCAGCTGATAGTGTAGATTCAGAATGTGATCACGAACAGTGCCTGTCCGATTCTAAAGACGATATTTCGTTATTGAAAAATATACAAGTTAATATACGCGAAGAAAATAATATCAGTATTGGATGGAATGAACGAAGTGGGTCGAATATAGGTAAGTATTAAGCATTAACCGTCTAGAAACAACAGAGAGAAAAATAGAGTTTGCATCTCATTTACTCTTACAAGTATTATATTTGATTTTTTTTTTATTTTCAGCAGCTCCCATTGCCAAGATGAACGAAATTAAACCTGGAGTGATCAAATTAAATATAAATACGAATACTGAAAAAAACACAAATACTGAACGGAATACGGATACGGGAAATAAAAAAAATACGAAAAACAATATGGATGCTGGAAACAAATTTATTTGTAGTCTATGTCTCAAAGCTTACAAGCGTAAGAATAATTTAATAGATCATATACGTGTACACACCGGAGAGAAGCCTTATGTTTGCAACACCTGTCACAGATGTTTTAGCAATAGTAGTATTTTACGAAAACACACACTAACACACACAAATGTAAAGCGGCATATTTGCGCGGTTTGCGAGAAAGTTTTCTCTAATCGCGGCAATTTGCAAAGACATAATCTCATACACACTAAAGAAAGACCCTATGTTTGCAATGTTTGCAACAAAGGTTTCAATCAATCTGGCATTTTAAAAGTACACGTTCGGAAACACACCGGTGAGCGACCATATGTTTGTGAAGTGTGTCCGAAACGATTTCGAGACCGTCCATCTTTACAAACACACACATTCAAACATACCGGCGATAATAGGAAAAAAACTAAGACTCATATTTGTGATGTATGTGGGAAAGCTTTCTCTGGGAAACTTGCTTTAAATTTACATTTACGGATACACACAGATGATAAACCGTTCGCTTGCGATGTTTGCAACGAATCATTCAATCACAAAGCGAAATTGGTCATTCACACTCGTGCACATACAGGGGAAACGCCTTTCATATGCGAAATATGCAATAAAAGTTACAGCAATAAATTCAGTTTATTAAGTCATGCACTAACACACACGGGCGAGAAACCTTTCATTTGCAATGTGTGTAACAAAGCTTTTAATAATAAGAATAATTTGAAAAGACACGAGACTTTACATACAGGAGAAAAAATCTACCGTTGCAACGTTTGTTGGAAGAGTTTTAATCAAAAGTGTTCCTTGACGATTCACGCACGCACGCACACAGGCGAGAAACCTTATGGGTGCGGTAGTTGTGGAAAACGGTTCGTTGATAAGGGATCATTAAATAAACATGGACGAATACACAAGCGGGAAAAGCTTTAGAAACTCGTTTGTTTGAGCGCTTTTTAAATTTCAGCGCTTTAAAAAAAAAGTGTAAAACTGGTCTGTATACGGCCATTGTACTTTGATTGTGTGTGTATCTACGTTGATTAAAATAATATATATTTATTTTACCGAAATATTGTGTTTTTTCGTTACCTTAGCTAAATGCAAAACCCCATTAAACTCTTTCGAAAGGGTGTCCCATATAACGTACATTAGTGAGAGCTATATAAATGGGTCTCCTCGCAGTCTGTAAGTGATGTGGTAAGTCTTATGTCTCACATAGACGAAGTTCTTTCTTTTTATTTCGACCCAAAATCCAGAAATTGTATCGGGAACATGAGAAATCCCCTTTATAAGCCAAAATTAGGTTTTTAGACCATTCGACAAATGCCTCAGTCGGGTTAGTAGAATTTTAGGGTATCGCGATGAATGGATGAATAGAATGCCCTTGAACGATAACGAATTCAGATTTCCAAATTCCGTCTCTGAATTCGAATTTCGATTTGCATAATAAGGCAATACGCTATGAAAGGTTCTCTAAAAACGTTTTATTCACTATGGTCACGTCTGTTGTCTCTTGAGTAATTTTGTTCTGTGGTATATTGGTCGCACGACTGTTTAGTTACTGTAGATCAGAGTTCCCCAAACTTTTTTGTGTCGTAGACCCCTTGCCATGTTTTTCCGTGTTGGGTAGACCCCCTACTTACCCGATATTGATTTCCGTCCTTTATAGAGTGACGAATTGAACAAGTCAGTGCAAGGTAGCGAAGCTCTGAGACTGCGACTCTCAGGTTTTTACAAGTTCAAAATGTATTGCGACCACAAAGCGAATACCAACATCCTACAACTTACACAATTTTATAAACATTATAATATTTTTTTTACTTCATAGGTACTTTTATAAATAATGTATATGTTTTGATATTATAAGATAGTATGATGTAAGTAAATAGATACTATCAGTGTATGTGTTGAGATCCACTATCGTGGACCCCCATTTTCATTTCATGGACCCCCAAATTTTTTTTCGCTGACGTAGACCCCTTGCAGGTTGTCATAGACCCCTAGGGGTCGATATAGACCACTTTGGGAATCACTGCTGTAGATTATCTTATCATTAGTTCTGTCAGTTCTGTGTTCTAATTTGAATTCAGATTTTATATATATTACGGAGAAATGAATTGTTGACCTTATATACATTGATTAAGCACCAGATTGCAGCTTCATCCGCTCCATAAAATGGAAAAGCTAACTATCTGTCGTATTTGTTTGTCCACGAATACCGAGTCAGTACGGGTTAATACACAGCTCCAGGAAATATATGAGAAGTTAGCTGGAATACCCGTGAGTACCTCTGACTCTAACTAAGCGCTGTTGGCTTTAGAACTTTTTAGGCTCTTTGAGCGCCGAGTAGCGCCTAATCTGTACTCTATAACAGAATTTTCTTACGTTACAAGAACCTTCGTTTTCTAGTCAGCTGGAGAGTCAGGCGGCGTATTTCGCTCTCTCATTTCCAGGCAGGATAATTATTCACCTGAACATTTTATATTAGAACTCAATCTTTTATGCCTAATATTGTCGGTCAATATTACAATTACTTACGCGACAAAGTAAATACCTACTATTTAGCCGGAGCTTATGTCGTAAATGAACAAGATATATATAATGATATTGTTTAGAGTATGTAATTTTTCTTGGTTTTGTTTTTTTTTTGCTTTTTTTTTTCGAAAATGCCAACCTAACGCTCTTTATCGTAAACTTGGCGCGCTCTCATCAAGGAGTGTAAGTAGCACTGTTCACAACTTATTTCTTTAACCCTGTGCAGACAAGTGTTCAACATTCCACATTGTTTGTGAAGGCTACAATGTGCATTCCAATGAAAAGTACAAAGTAAAATATGCATGCAAGCAGCAGGCATGTGTATATTGCTTTGACATGTGGTATGAGAGAGCTATAGGTCCCGAGTGAAAAAAGTTAGGGCAGACCTTTGCCTATCAGTAGGATGCAAGAGGTTTCAAAAAATATATTAATAGTAAATCCAAAATGCACCACCGTTGCAGGAAACATTTATTGTATTCATAAAAGTGTACTCAGTTTCAGACGATTGACATGCGGCCAGTGGCACTATGCTACGTATGTCTCGGACAACTGAAATCCTCTCGGAGACTCATGATCAAGTGTCAGAAAGCTGAAGAGCTACTAACAGTGATGCTGAACCAGCTACAGACCAATAATGAAGAGGTAAACAATTTTGATTTCGAATTAATCAACATTTACACTTTGCCTACACATCATACTATGTTGCCTTACATTACATTACATTCAAACCCAGAAGTCTTGGAACACAAGGCTTGGTCACTACCAACTGTGGACAAATTTAAGTTGAGAATGTCATAGCAATTATTCATTTATTTCTAACTAGCTGTCCCGACGAACTTTGTACCGCCTCAGAATCAAATGTATGAGAAAATGAATTATCTTTATTATTATTTTAATAGTGAATTTTTCCCTCATTTTAATAGTTATTCTATTATTTGGGGTTGAGATACATTTAAAAAATCTAAGCTCATAACAATTGGCCCAGCCGTTCTTGAGTTATAAATGGTGTGACTAACACAACTTTATTTTACATGTATAGATTTATTTATTCACATTCCAGGAACCAAAACTTACTCTAATAGACAGATCACCTCTAGTGCAATTGTCAATATCAGAAATTCATCAGATGATTATTTCCAATACTGATCTAAATATTGACATCAATATCAAAGAGGAATTGCCAGTTTGTTTTGAAGATGAATTGAAAGTGGAGGAGCAACACTCACGAGGTAACCAATCTTATTAATATAATTGATAGAACTAGGCGATACTTGGCGGAAATACATTGTTAAACAAATGGGGGAAGAGGAACCCACCACTGACCTACGGCTTGTCAACTTTTCCAATTTTAAATCAGACAAGTTTGATAAATAATTAAAGAAGCCAGAAAAACCGAAAACTCCTCCTCTTGTTGTTAATGAAACACTTTAGGTCACAGCTTTTGTACTTTTCAACAATAAAGTTACATTTACATTACATGCACGGGCCTTCCGTGGAAAAAGAAGGTCTCAATGCTGCCAACATGACAAAAAAAAGAAAAGTCATAGATAAACTTATGTTTAGTATCTAAACGATTGTAAATGATTAAAAATATTTATTTGCAGACACTCCAGAGACAGCTCACGGTATAGATTCACAATCAGATGACGAGAATAGCTTGTCAATCACTGAAAATTACTTACCAAAGGATGCTATAAAGATGGATTTAGAAACAGCTAGAGATGAGAAGGATACAGGACAGCAGAAAGGTAGGCGTTAGCTCAGCTAATATAAGTTGTAACAAAATTCGTGTAAAATATTTTGAGTAATTTTTTTTTAGAAAATGGCTTCGCCCACCTTTGATCGAATCATCGTTTGCGTATTGCGAGATTATTCGTAAGCTAACTGTATAGTTTACTAGCTGTGCCCTGCGGTGTTACCCGCGTGCGCTATGAAAAATTGAAACAAATCTATCCCACGGGAACCATACATTTTACCGGGATAAAAAGTAGCCTATGTGCTATTCCAGACTATAATCTATCTCTGTGCCAAATTTCATACAGATCCGTTCAGCCGTTCAGGCGTGAAAGAGTAACAAACATCCATCCAAACTTTCACATTTATAATATTAGTATACATTAGTATAGATAGTCTACTTATTTAGACACATTGTATGGCAAATTAAGCAGCGCCTCTACCGGACCAGTACCTAGTTAAAACTTTCCATTCTCCATGCAATGTGTTGAAATACGTAGACTATAAAGTATACGGTTAGCTTACGAATAACCTCGCACTTGACGTACTGGACTGTGAAATATTTCGTAACTTAAATTCAAGCCGGATTGCAATAACCTGATTTTTTATTATTGAAATATTTCAGCCACTCCCACAGAAAGCGAGCCCAAGCTTAGTATTGGTGCGAAAAAACCAACAGATGTACTCAAAAACAAAAATACTGATAAACAACCTAGCTATACCAACCCACGATTGCCTACCGAAAATAAATTTATCTGTGATATATGCAAGAAATGTTTTAAGTTAAGACACAATATAATAAGTCATCTACATAGACACACCGGAGAGAAACCTTCTTACATTTGCAACGTCTGTAACAGAGGGTTTTACCAGGCGAGATATTTGAAAACTCATCGATGTGGCAAAAGACCTTTCGTTTGTAATGTTTGTAATAAGGATTTTCGTCGAAGAAGCGATTTGAAGACCCACAGTCGCGTGCACACCGGTGAGAAGCCTTATGTTTGCAATGTTTGTAACAAAGGATTTTCTGTTCGAGTGAATTTAAGAAGACATCTCCATTCGCACACTGGCGAGAAACCTTATGTTTGCAGTTATTGCAACAAAGCGTTCATTCAAAAGACATCTTTACAAAACCATATGCGTATACACTCCAACGATAAGCCGTACGTGTGTAATGTGTGTAAGAAAGGCTTCAAAAACCCGGGCTATTTAAAAATACACGCTAGCAGACACACCAGCGAGTATCCGTTCGTGTGTAATGTTTGTGATAAAGTGTTTAAAAATCCGCGCTATTTAAAAGTGCATACGAGTAGACACGCCACTGAGTATCCGTTCGCGTGTGATGTGTGTAAAAAGAGATTCACCAACGATGCGGCATTACAAGCACATGCGTGTAAACAATCATCTGGTGTGGAGCTTTTCATTTGCGAAGTGTGTGGGAAAAGTTTAAAAAATAAGGACTATCTAATCAGTCACATATCCACACACACAGGCGAAAAGCTTTACGCGTGTGACGTTTGTCAGAAAAGCTTCAGTTACAGAAGCCAGTTGTACACGCACATGAGTATACACACAGGCAAGTACGCATGCAAAATATGTAATAAAAGCTACAGTTGTAAGTTTAGTTTGGACAATCACGCGGTCTTACACACGGGGGAGAGACCGTTCGTTTGTAATGTGTGTCAGAAATCCTTCAATGCTAAGACCAATTTAAAGAGACATGAACTTTTACACACTGGCGATAAAAGGTATCGTTGCAATGTTTGCTACAAAGGTTTTTATATGAAGAGTGTGTTGAAAATACATGCTCGCGTCCACACCGGTGAGAAGCCGTATGTGTGCGATGTGTGTGACAGAAGTTTCACTGAGAAACGGAGTTTGATGAAGCATGCGCGCACGCACACCCGCGATACTATGAGCCAATGACGGTTAAGGGATTTTGAGTGAGAACATGGCGCGTCCTGTTAATAATAATCACACTAATATTATAAATGTGAAATTTTGTATAGATGGATGTTTGTTACTCAATCACGCCAGAACGGCTGAACGGATCTGGATGAAATTTGGCACAGAGATAGATTATAGTCTGGAATAGCACATAGGCTACTTTTTATCCCGGTAAAAAGACATACTTTTTAATCGCGGGTAACACCGCGGGGCGCAGCTAGTTAATTATAAATAGTCAATCCATAGTCCGAATTGTCTTTCCATATTCCTGCAATAGCTCCTCCGCCTGCTGCGGTCGATTCGTTGTTTATGCTATAATTTTCAGCAGTTGACCCCAGCAGGTGGCTAACATAACATTGAAATTCTCAATAGGGCCTCTACGTGGACCCATGTCCCCGCGCAAGCCGTCCAAAGATCCGGGTAAAGCCCGTGTGGAGAGAGACATAATTATAAACTAATTAATAATTGACGACCTGCTTAGCGCAGTTGGTAGTGACCCTGCTTTCTGCGCCGAGGGTCCCGGGTTCGAAACCCGGTAGGGACAAGCTTTGTGTGATGAGCACGAATGTTTGTACCCGAGTCATGGATGATTAATATACCTATAAGTATTATATGCAGTGATAGCCAAGTTGGTAGAACGCTTGCCTCGGTAACAAGGATTGCAGGTTCAAACCCCGGCTCGCACCTCTGGGATTTTTCATGTGCGAATCTCATTTTCAACCAAGATTATCACTTGCCAAACGGTGAAGGAAAACATCGTGAGGAAACCTGCATATCTGAGAGAACCCCTCGAAAGATGTGTGAAGTCCGCCAACCCGCACTGGGCCAGCGTGGTGGACTATGGCCTAATCCCCCCTCGCATTGAGGGGAGGCCCGTGCCCAGCAGTGGGACATTAAAAAAATAGGGCTGGAATGTAAGTATTATATACTGAGTTCGCCCCCAGTCCATTGTACGGTACCCATAATACAAGCGTTTGCTTAGTGTGGGACCGTACAGTTGGTGTGTTTGTCTGGCGATATTATATTAAATCATATTATAATTTAATGTAGTAACACTTATGCGATGTTTGCGCTCGATTGATAAAACACTAACAAAACAATGAACCAAAATCAATAAACTGAAATGTATTCTTTTAATTTAATAATTTAATTTATTTATATTTAAGTGGTATTTTTGTAAAGAGTAATGATTAAATTGATCAAGTTTTAAACTCGTTTTATTTATTGTATTTTAAACTTACCGTTTTGTTTTGCCAACGGCATCAAAGTACTACATACTAACGTACTAGATTGAGCGCACCAAACAATCACTTTGTTTCACTGAACTGAGGTTCCGAAACCACACCGTGTTCACTATCACATAGCGTTCAACTTTGCAAAGTGCGGGGCGGAGCTTAATTTGAATATAATAATTAAAGTGATGGATACTTTACTGAAAGATTTTTCATGGATTTTTTGTGAGAAAGAAACACCAAAATTCGTCACTGTTTCAATTACCTACACTCGTGCACCTTACCGAACCCATAATGGTTAATTTTCCACTTATATCACTCACTATAACTCGCAGGAACACTAGTTTTAGAAATTAAATCATAACTGACGCCATGACTGTTCAGTTTCCCGCCAAAAAGTCTGCCCATCTCTCTTTTTTTTTATTTTATTTGGCATCACCGTAGGTATATTGCCAGTGTCAAGTAATATAAATTATTTCTGGTTTTGATTATATGCACAAGCCCAAAGGCTAGGCCCAAGTAAAATACCCCCCCATCCCTCAATCAGTAAAGTGATGGATACTTTACCGAAAGATTTTTCATGCATTTTTTGTGAGAAATTGAAAAGCCATGTTTCGTCACTCTGTTTCAATTACCTACACTTATGCACTTTACCGAACCCATAATGGTTAATATTCCACTTATATCACTCACTATAATTCTCAGGAACACTAGTTTTAGAAATTAACCCTTAATAGCCTAGAGTTTCAATTTTGATACCAATCTTTTAAACCGAATGTTCACATTACTATTAGTTTTTTTTATAGGTTGGCTGTACGTATTTTACTGTTGTATAATATTCTTTCCAACGAAATTAAAAAACATCAAATGTCATTATTATTAAACACAGTAATATTAAAAATAAATCACTTTCGTAAATCAGGCTACTAAGGGTTAAATCATAACTGACGCCATGACTGTTCAGTTTCCCGCCAAAAAGTCTGCCCATCTCTTATTGGACCGGCTAGTTCTCTAGGTAGCCCGTGCTTATTGGTCTGTGATCGAGCCTTGGGCCAGGGTTACCAGATTGGGTATTTCTTTCGCAATTTCTGGATACTAAATTGGCTCTTGGAGGAAAGTTTGGAGAAATAAAAAAAACTATGAATTTTGGATATTTTTTTAGTTTCAGAGGTTAACCGTAAAGCTGTAACTGAAGATATTTACATTAATGTGTTTGAGTACATTTAAAGAACGCACCGTTCAAAACAGTTCACTTGGTCGTTTCATTCTACATAAAATGAACATATTCTTCATATTCTGCTGTTTCAGTTCGGAAATCAGAACAGTATTTTAATGAAAAAAAATGGCAAAAAGCTAATATTATCTAGCAATTACTCATTAAGTTAATTAATCGATATTATTAAGTTTTTCCTAGTTATTTTGGAGAAAAATAATTTTAAAGTTGGTTAGAAATAGAACATTACTTCTGGCAACTCTGCCTTGGGCGAAAAATAGTACTGTCTGTCTACTGCTATTATTTTATTTTTCAACTACTTATAAATAAATGGTTTTATTAATAAAATGTTGTTATTGAAATGATTATGTTAATTTGATAAGTGACAATAATAAATTGTAGAATATAATCATCGATTTGTCGAAGAATATCTGTTAAAAAAAACAAAACATGCAACGGCTAACCATTTGTCGTATATGTTTAAGCGAGAATGCATCTGATGTGATGGATGTACAGCTTCAAGAAATATACGAGAAAATAACTACAATACCGGTAAGATTGTGTTATTATTTGTGACAAATTACCTATCATGGGGATATTACAGCATCCTACATCTGTGACATCGATGTTAGCATCATTTGTTTATATTATGATGATGTTTTGGACAGTACAGCACAGCTGATGACACTCTGCTTGAATGAAGGGGCAAAAGCACGCACAGAAGTTTAAGCTATGAACTTCAAGTAGGTAGAATTCCTGTTTTGGATACGAAGGTTGCATATTGAAAACCTAGCTTGGCCATTGAAAATGGCCTCACCCCTCTTGGGGTAGGTATTTTGCCAACGTCAGGTGGAATGATTATATTTCATATCAAATATGGGAGATTCTATGCAGGCCTAACAAACCCCCCTAACCCTATCAGTAAAGTTGTAGATACTTACTGACAAACTACCGAACTTTTTGGGAGAACTGGAAAAGTCGTGTTTTACTATTTAGTTTTATTTGCCTACACTCGTGCACGGTTATGAACACATAACGGTTAATATTCCACCAAAATTACACATTATATTTCAAAGAAACACATTTTTCACAAAATAAAACAAAATTGATAACATTTCTCTTCGACTTCCCCCAAAAAGTCCGCAGATATTGTTATGGGAAACTATAATAAACTCACACTCAGTTTCAGACGTGCGACAAGCGGCCGCTGGCACTATGCTACATATGTCTCGGACAACTGAAAGCCTGCCAGAGACTCATGATCAAGTGCCTGAAGGCTGAAGAGCTGCTCACAGACTTGCTGAATTGGTTGCAGGACAATGAAAACCTGGTATGCAACTATTATTATTTAACATTGCATTATTTTCATAATCTTACTGGCACAGTGATGGGTTATGTGCAAAGAAGACCGGGATTGAATATACTTCTCCTTTTTTTACGAAATGAAATGCGATGAAATAAAGTCAAAGTCAAATCATTTATTTCGTATAGGCCTACGGGGGCACTTACAAATTGTCATTACATTTTTTTTTTCTTAAGTCTTTAAAATGCCAACCAACAGCTCGCCACAAGCTGGCCTGCGGTTATTGTTTATTATAATGAGTACTAACTGTGATCCATTTCTTTCTAATCTACAGTTTCGTCTTCCAGGAAATAAAAACAGCTTTAATAGACCGATCAGTGCTGGACCATATGTGTGTCACTGAAATTCAGCAAGTCATTATTGACAGTGCTGTCCTAAATGCTGAAATTCAGGTTAAGGAAGAAATACCTATTAATTACGAGATGCATGTGAAACTGGAGGAGAGTTTACAAGGTCTTTAACCAATATATTGTTTACTTATATTGACGCGAATACTACACATTGAAATTTGAAATAAATGTAAACTTACGGATTTTATCGCGTTTATTATACGTTTTTTACGTTCCCGACGTAACGTACGTACGTAACGTAACTGAAACGTCGGGCCTACTGCTGGTTGAAAGTACTTAGTACTTACGTACCCTTGGTACCTATATAATTACAAGTTAATGACTAAATGGTTCCTACATTTACAAATTAGTTAATTTATTAATTTACAGAGTTTCCAGAGACAACTTGCAGTATAGATTTTGAATCTGACGTCAAAAAGAGCCGGTCAGACGTAAAGGAAGTTGATATAAAATGTAATAATACACGCAAGAATTTAATAATAGCAAAAGTGCGCAAGAAAGTGTGTTCTGTAAAGAAAACACAATCTGGACTGAAGCGAGGTGAGATATTATCACACAGAGTATTAGTAAGAGAGTAGATGATTGAACGAGGTATGGCCCAGACGACGGACATGGTCTGCTCTGTACCGATCCGCCGCACCGTATTGTCGGCAGACTACTGTCTATACTACAGGGGCTCCCAAACTTATTTTGTCTACTGCCCACTTTGAGAATGAATTATTTTTTAGCGCCCCCCTTTTTTCACCTACTTAAAAACCACTATAACTTCAAATTAAATTAATTATTGTAAGCCTCTACACAACGCCCTCATTGTTTTTTTTTGGTCTCTAACCGCCCCCCTTTAGGCCTGCAGCGCCCACAAGGGGGCGTTATCGCCCACTTTGGGAAAGGCTGGTCTATACGAACAGACGTAAACCAAATCCGTGGCCCAGTTCACGGAGTACATACAGAGATGGCTCCTTAACCAACTGTGTACTGATTCTCAGTTAAGCCCTTACGTCATCGCGGTGGGCGTGGCCTCGGTCAGTTCGTCGGCGGTCGTCCTTTGAATAGTACGCTCGCCTCGTATCCCAGGGCCCCAAGTCTGCTAACACAATCGAACAGCAACCGCATAGTAACTGTCACTTTTGACAGATATTGTATGGGATACCTGTCAAAAACCTATAATGTGTTGTTTTTTTTTTCAGCAACTCCAAAAGCAACGGCACAAAAAAGTACCAAACTTAACACTGATTTAAACAAATCAATTAGTGATGAGAAAAACGTGAATACGGATACTGACAACGTTAACATATGTTTAACTAATGAGAACAAGTTTACTTGTGACATTTGTAACAAAACTTTCAACTCTAAGCGTTCTTTGTTAAGACATGCACCAGCGCACACTGGTGAGAAGCCGTATGCTTGCAATGTGTGTAGTTTGCGGTTCAGTTCCCGTTATGAATTGACTAGACACACACGAACTCACACAGGTGAACGGCCTTACATGTGTAATGTGTGCAACAAGTGTTTCACAACTAAATATCATGTGACAAGACACACACGCAGTCACACAGGTGAGAAACGTCACGCTTGCAATGTGTGTGACAAACGTTTTAGTGAAAAGGACGCTTTAAATCATCACGAGCGCACACACACAGGTGAGAAGCCATACGTGTGTGATGTGTGTGGCAAATGTTACCACAAAAAGCGTGTTTTAATCGATCACACACGCAAGCACACCGGTGAGAGATCCTACACGTGCGATGTGTGCGGGAAATTCTTCCAGCAAAAGTGGTATTTGATCGATCATTTTCGGGTGCACACCGGTGAAAAACCTTACGTTTGCAACGTGTGCCACAGAAGCTTTTGTTTTAAAGCCAATCTGTTGAGTCATGCACACAAGCACGGTGGTGACAAGCCTTTTGTTTGCGATGTGTGTGAGAAAGCTTTTAATGACAAGGGTAACTTGAAGAGGCATATGCTTATACACACAGGTCAGAGACCTTTTCGTTGCAACGTTTGTTACAAAGCGTTCCAACAAAAGAGCTCCTTAATGATTCACGTTCGTATACACACCGGTGAGAAGCCTTACGCGTGCAAAACGTGTGAGAAATCTTTCGGGGACAGGGGGACTTTAAGCAAACATTCACGTACACACACAACGCAGGTAAAACGCTCAAGCAAAGGCAGGTGATTGGTAGTGAACAACTTAGATTCAATATGCTAAGTAGTAAAGGAAAACAATAAATGGTCTTTGTATCAATTGGTTCATTTTAACAAAAAAAATATTATCTCCATAAAAAAACACTTCCTCGCTGTATTATCAAGCTATTTTTTTTGAGCGAGGAAAGAGCCAGCCCTCCTTTCACCTGTGGAGGCAATCAACTTAGGTGATATTTTTTAAATAAAACTAATTTTACGGAGTTATCGCGTTTATTGTTTGTTTTTTACATTAAAATTAAAATTAGTTTTATTCGTGTAAATATAAGAAATCAATAGGTGATATTTTGTTATTTTATTATTTTGTTAATTTTTATTTATACAAATGTTTCGTAAGCATCTTTGACTATCCCTATATTGTTGGGAAAATGCATGTAATCATGTAAACATGTCGTCGTGCTTGTTCTTAATAAACATTTTATTTATAAATATAAAATCAAGCTTTGTTTTATTTCATTCCCACAGTATGGTACCTAGGTACTAGGCAAGCCAATGAAACGGCGCGTGAGAATGACGTGTCAGATCATACGTATTTCTTGAAAATAAAAATTACAAACGTATAGTGCAGGGGCTCCCAAACTTTTTTTGTCTACTGCCCACTTTGAGAATGAATTATTTTTTAGCGCCCCCATTTTTTTACCTACTTAAAAACCACTATAACTTCAAATTAAATTAATTATTGAAGGCCTCCACACAACGCCCCCATTTTTTTTCTAGGTCTCTTACTGCCCCCCTTTAGGCCTGCAGCGCCCACAAGGGGGCGTGATCGCACACTTTGACCATCTTATATTTGGATAATTTTAGTACTCCTACGTATATAGGTACTTCTGTACATTAGTTGAAGAATGGGCATTGTCTAAAAATTTTTACCCCCAGATTCTATATTTTTTTTAGGAAATATAGTGTATTTTAAGGAACTCATTTAAATATGTTTGTATTCTATTGCCTATTTTTTTTTATATTTAGATTTTAAATTTTGAAGGTGATGACGTCATCGTCGGCGACAAAAAGTTATTCGTTTGCTTACTAAAAATGAAAAAAAAACTCATATCCGTCAATCGTCTGTCAATGTCAAAATTCTTTCTTACCCTTAGCTTTTACCTTGGTATTTTTATAATCACCACGTGATAAGTGCTCTATCGATCTTTATTACTCTTAATACATAATACCTGCGCTAAATCCTAATAAAAAAATATGGCCGGCTCTTCTAATTTAACAGAAACGAACAGAGAAAGGTTATGTTTTTGTTTTGACATTGACACTTGCGCTGAACAGACTACTTTTTTTTTATTTAATGCAATGCAATGGCATTATAATCCAAGTGATGACGTCACTGAAGGTGAAATAAAGGTCAAACATATTTTTCCATAAATCTTAGAAATGTGAAAGTATTTTTAAATTTTAACTACATATACGACATTAGTAACCCTATTCCTCGAAATGGTTTTTCAATCACAACGGTTTTAAAAAAATGGACAATCCCCATTTCAGCTTTTCTCTTCGTGACCTGTCAAACCAGAACTTTATAAGTAAGTAGATAACTAGGTAAGTACTTAATTCAAAACTCGCTAGTACTAGAACAACTCGGAAAGAAAATAACTAAATTTAATTACCTACATTTTCATCTTTCTATCTGCGTCACCATATGATTGGAAATAGCCACAGATCATGATAGATATGCCGTGCGGTTCAAAATGTATGGGAACTCGCTGTCTCCGTTTTATTCCCCACCACTCGCCGCAAAACACATGCAATTACATAAAACCAACCAATACGAAGTCTTCGGTGCGTGCTGCGTCGTCGCCGTATACAGCGGCCGTACCACGCGACGCACCAGTTTATTCAAAGTATCGTTAGACGATCTGTCCATTGCCTCCTACATTCACTCAGTAGCGAACATAGGTGGTACTTAAATAACCATCTATTTTGAACAAAAATAAAAAAGTCGTTGTGCTACATGAAAACTAAAATAACATAATAAAGGCATTAAATATTTTTTGATTTGTTGTTTATATTGATTTTAAAGACGGAAATAAAATACTTACTACTGGCTACTACTTAATACTGGCTGGTGAAATGAGATTCCATCTTTCGCGTAGTTCACTTTGCTGCTAGTATTTTTGCACACAACCACGGAATAACACGGAATTTAAAAAAAAGTTAGAGCTCCGATACCGACGACGTGCAGTTGCAGTCGACTGACGGCGAAAACTCTATGTTAGCCTAATTTTGGCCAAATGTGAGCGCAAGCCCACCGCTTTCATAACATATCTCCTCTCATATATCTGTGGAAATAGATGATACGTTATATACTGACCTTTAGTTAATGTAGGAAGTACTTGATGTCAGTGATTTTCTAAGATAATGAAGTGACTTTACAATATCTGGAACGCCTAAGAGCAGAGCAAGAAGAAATGAACGAGAGTGAACAGGTACCTTCTAGGCAAGTATGCTCCATCGTAGATCTCATCGTTATACCATCAGGTGAGATCGAGATCAAATACTTGCCTATATTGCAATAAAAAAAATAAAAAAAAATTGAAACGCTAATTTGTGTTCAAACTACACTGGTTTTTCTGGTTTACCCTTTAATATTGGCGAAACATATACATTTCTTATGCCAATAAAAAAACAACTGCCAAAGATATTTTACATATTTTATTATCTGTGCTTCGTTAGTTTTGTTTTGTATGTTATTTACCAATAATCACGAAAGTTGTTCTAGTTTCTATTCAGTTTTTGTGATTATTTATCGACAATATACGTTGGTTACTAATTTTAATAATTATTTCACCTCTTATGTGTCAATTACCGATGGAATATTAATATTATACCGTACCAACAATAACTTATTGATTGTTACCGAATCGATAGAGAATCTCAATTAACAATAACAAATACTTTGAAAATTAAAATGCAACGTCTAGCCATTTGTCGTATTTGTTTAAACGAGAATGCGTCGCGTGTGATGGATACACAGCTTCAGGAAATATACGAGAAAATAACTACAATACCGGTAAGATAGGCTTATTATTTGACGACTTGATTAGCGCAGTTGGTAGTGACCCGAGGGTCTATGTCGAGAGTCGTAGGTTTGAATTTTTGTAGGGATAATCGTTGTGTTATGAGCACGAATGTTTGTCTTAGTCTTGGATATTTATCTATACAGTATAAGTTATATATACCTGCTGAGTTCGCTCACATACTAGCGTTGCTTAGTGTGGGACCTTAAAATTGCTATGTTCGACGGGTGATATTATTATTATTCGATAATTTTTAATGTATTCACACTTAGAGTAGGTTGTTCTAGCCCTGCGACATAGGCATAGTCACGGGAATAAACTAGTAAATTAATCAAAGTATACTCAGTTTCAGACGAGCGATATGAGGCCACTGGCCCTATGCTACATGTGCCTCGGACAACTGAAAGCCTCTCGGAGACTCATGATTAAGTGTTTGAAGGCTGAGGAACTGCTAACAGTGATGCTGAACCAGCTACAGGCCAATGAGGAAGAGGTAATCTAATATAATAGTATTTTATCCCATGGTAATATGCGGCAAACTTATAGCTATTACGCTGGGCATAATCCCCCTAAATGCGACGGGTTCCGGGCTGTAGTCCTCCATGGTAGCACAGTGTGAATTGTTGTGTGTTAATTTGCAATTTTTTTTATTGTTTGTGGTAACTTATTTGTTTATGCAAATATTTGTTACCTAAACAATGATATTATTTTATACTTTAGTGAGACCTTGTAATCCTTTTTTCCCAATTTCGTTGTTGCTGTGCTTCATATGTCTATCATAATGATGCACCAAGCATAAACTGTTTGCAATACTGTGTATTTTATCTTCCAGGCTCCAAAACTCACCCTAATAAACAGATCAGCTCTGAACCTGCTGTCTCTCACCGAAGTCCAACAAATCTGTATTGAAAGCTCGGTTCAGAACATTGAATTTATCAAAGAAGAAATACCAATCATTTATGAGGGAGATGTGAAACTGGAGAAGCAAAGTATGCAAGGTATCCGAGCCAAATAAGTTAGCTACTATCTGTACTAATAATTTAAATCAGTAAAGTTTGTTTGTTTGGATGTATGGGGTGTAGTGTTCTTTGTATATTAATTTATCATAAGTTTTTACAATGCGCTATGAGAGTTTTCGGAGCATGTAACATATATACAAGATCCCGACAATAACCGTTGGGGCATAACAGCCGCCCCGCCAGCCATACCACCCGCCTGGCTGGAAGATCTTCCCTTTTCCGCTAAAGATACTGTTGGAATATGTTAACCACATAATCTTTGCACATAATCCATCAGATACTTTATATCTTACAGAGACAGCTAACAGTATAGATGCAGAACCTGACATGGACCAGAGTCCATCAGACCCGGAAGACGATATACCATTGAATAGTATTAAGAAAAAGATAGAAACAGTAAGAGAACAGAAGAAAATAAGAGTTAGAAAAAAAGAGCAGAGAGGAATGAAGAAAGGTAAAATTTTAAAATAAAATTTCTTACAGTAACTTTTTAATTGACAGCCGGATTTGCTCAGTTGGTTGTGATCCTGCTTTCTGTGCTGAGGGTCCTGGGCTCGAATCCTGGTAGGCACAAACTTGGTGTGATGAACACGAATATTTGTACCCGAGTCATGGATGTTTAATCTATACATATAAATAAAATTGGAGTGTCTGTTTGTAATATTAAAATAACCGCTTTTTACTAAGTGCATTTGGATGTATACACGGTACATATACCAAAATAACGTTTTTTACCATTTTTGTCTGTCTATTTGTTCCGGCTAATCTCTGAAATGGCTGGACCGATTTTGACGGGACTTTCACTGGCAGATAGCTGATGGAACAAGGAGTAACTTAGGCTACTTTTATTTTAGAAAAAAAAATAGAATCTCACGAAAAAAAATTAAAACCAATGTTGCAGCGCAGCGGCTGATTAAGTTTGATAGCAACCACCTGCAATGCGTCCCGCGGGCTCAGAATGGGCGAGCAGGCTGTTGTCAACGGTTGTCTTTGTTAAATACCACGCGGACGAAGTCGCGGGCAACAGCTAGTATCTATATATAAGTAACTAGCTGTTACCCGCGACTTCGTCCGCGTGGTATTTAACAAAAAAAGATTTGCTAAAATAAAAGTAGCCTAAGTTACTCCTTGTTACATCAGCTATCTGCTAGTGAAAGTCCCGTCAAAATCGGTCCAGCCATTTCAGAGATTAGCCGGAACAAACAGACAGACAGACAAAAATTGTAAAAAACGTTGTTTTGGTATATGTACCGTGTATACATCCAAATGCACTTAGTGAAAAGCGGTTATTTTAATATAACAAACAGACACTCCAATTTTATTTATTTGTATAGATGAATAATATTCATTCCACTTGACATTGGCAAAATACCTACCCAAAGGTGGGTGAGGCCATTTTCTAAAAAAAAAAAAAATTAAGTCAGAATCAGAATATTTTTTATTCACGTAGACCATTAAGTACAGTACTTATAAATCGTCAAAAGTTACAAAATGCTAAGCTACAACTTCACCACCCGTTCGGAATGCCGTTCCTACGGAGAAGAACGGGCGAGAAACTCCATGGTTGCTCTTTTCAAAAAGATCTTTTACATTTTTGAGCAGCACATTGTTATAGGTATGTGAGGAGTCAAGTCAAGTTCGAACCCCAAATTTTTTTCAGGCTTCAAACTAGAAGCTCGCGAGATTATACTGAGCAAGGAGCAGCAGATCGAGAACCTGCTCGCTCGAGCTAAGACCATCAACTATGTCAACTCCCCGTTCAAATGCGAACATTGTTTCAAAGGCTTTGTTAACTCGAAAGCGTTCGCTAATCACAAGGAGAAACACGACGAGGTATGTTCAACTATATATACTTTAGCGGAAAAGGGAAGATCTTCCAGCCAGGCGGGTGGTATGGCTGGCGGGACGGCCGCTATGCCCCGACGGTTATTGTCGCGATCTTGTATATATGTTACGTGCTTCGAAAACTCTTATAGCGCGATTCAGGATTGTGACGTCAATTGTCTATTGAATGCGTCTGCAGCGCCATCTGTGTAGCTTGTGGTGCGGTTGAAGTGGTCGCTACAATACCATCAATCCTGTGACCTCTGAAGCGGTAGGCAGACTCGCTAAATGAGAATAATAATTGAAATAAAACTAATCTTACGAATTTTATCGCGTTTATTTTACGTTCCCATTAACATCCTTATTTAAATGGGGAAGATGGCTAGGTGCTACCACCGATTTGTGATCCAGTAATTAATATGATTAAATACAAAACCAAGCGCACCATTGCAAGACCTAAACACACTGTGAGCACTTTCTGCGTAGATCGGACCGCAAGCAACAACTAAATATGAGGGTACCCCCGTTCAAGTTGATGTTTGACACCTGGACGTCAACCACCTCAGTCCTCCCGTGACCATGGTTGCTCACGAAAAATCTGTAAAATAAGTTTTATTTCAATGTGTAGGTAGTATTCGCATAAATGTAAGAAATCAATATGAGAATAATACTATTTTTATGCATTTAAACATTATACTATAGTTCAAGCAAGTTCTTATTTTATGAGTATTTGAGTACTGACATTGCAAAGCTTGCCGACTGCCGAGTACTGACATTGCAAAGCTTGCCGACTACCGAGTACTGACATTGCAAAGCTTGCCGACTGCCGAGTACTGACTTTGCAACGCTTGCCGACTGCCGAGTACTGAAATTGCTACGCTAGCCGACTGCTGAGTACTGACTTTGCATGTATGACGACTGCCAAGTACTGATATTGCAATGTATGCTTACAGCCGAGTACTGATTTTGCATGCCGACTGCCAAGTACTGACATTGCAACGCCATTATATAGTATATATATTAGCGTATCTATAGTATTATATAGTATATATATCAGCCAGTATACGATGAGCGCAACTCCCCAGCGCAGCGGCGCGTTCGTGTGCGAGATCTGCCGCATGCGCTACGCGTCGCGCCAGCGCCTGCGCACGCACGCCGTCACCGCGCACGCGCGCATATACCAGTGCGCGCGCTGCGCACACGTGGCGCACACCGCGTGAGTACCGCCGTATGCAGTGTTGCCAGATGTGATTTTCTATTTCTACCCAAATTTGAAATTATTTTTTGCTGGAGTTCTATCCAATGGCAAAAACTTAATAATATCGTATTAGCGATATGGCAACACAGTTTGACAGTTCGCGCCTTCGTGCCTATATAAGGCGCGCGCACCCCGACATCGTGCTCATTCACTCTCCGAATTTTGTAGCGATAAGACGTGTTATAGCTCGTTGGAATTGTTAAATTTGAGTTATTTATGTTGGATTCCAATATTGAAGAATTGAGTTTGTTCGTTGTGTAATTACATGTTTTCATGTGATTTTATTCTTATTAATTAATTAAATCTACCCTCGGTTCCTCGTGCATATATTTTTTAATACAATTCGATAGGAACCGCTAACATCAGAAGTGGGATAGGCTCCTGTAGCCTACATCTGCTCTGGTCGCAAGCGAAAATAATCATTAGTTGATTAGATAGCTTGGGTTGAGTTTTAAGTGAAATTTTAAATGTGTAGTAACATGGCTGATCGACCCTTCACTCGAAGTAGTACTAGGAATAGGCGTGGTCAAAATAGTGTTGCAGGAGATCTTCAAGACCAGCTCAACATTATTCTAGCGTGCATTGACGCGCTAGAAAATAGCAGTCTACCCGCAACAAGCAAAGAGTCGGCGGAGGTATCGTCGGCGGAGCGTGCAATCGTGGCGCCGGTTCACGCCATCATGTCTGTACCTCGACCGCCCGCGCCACTACCAGTTACTGCTAGATCGAATGATGGCACCATCGGTGAATCGCACGCAAGTACTTCGACTTCGTTGGATGTCACCGACCGCCTCATTGGCGCACTGAGCGCGTTGACTAAGGTCAGATCAACCCATTATTATATTTCTAATTTTGATCAGAGTGTCGCTAATTTCAAAATCTGTACTTAAATATTTTGAATGTACACAACTACCCACATATCAAGTTTTAAGTGGTATGTGTGACCAAAATATTGAGTGTACTAGTTGTGTTACTCATAAATGTATGAATGTACCTGTACTTGTTGGGACCGATGTCTTCAACCATGACGATGTGCAATACATTCGTGCAAACAATGAACAACGAATTAATGGAATTCCTAGGTCGACATTAAATAGTGATCGCAGTGTGTTCCTCATTAACTTAGATGATCAATCACGAATTAATACTACTACATTTAATGAATTTGAGTAGTTTCTAATCGTTGGCACTGCGTGGACAGCGGTGGCGACTGGTCATATGCATTTTTGAGTTAATGAGTGGAACACCTATTTGTTTTAATCTCTCTCGGGGAATCTCCCTATGCCAGCTCAATTATTCTTGTAAAGAAAAAGGACGATAAGGGTCGTATGTGTGTCGACTATCGTGCACTACATGGGATCACTGTTATGGATCGCTATCCATTACCGCTGATGGAAGACCATATTGATCGCCTTGTACTTTTGTAGCCACGGAAGTGGAATATTTAGGTCGTACGATTTTAATGGGTCAGGTTAGACCGAGCAAGTGTAAAATCAAAACCCTAGTAGTTTCACCAGTACCCACTGACGTATGGGAGGTCAGATAGTTTCTTGGTTTGGCAGGATACTTCCGTAGATACATATCCACTTATGCATCTAGAACCGTACCCATAGCTAGGTTATTGCAAAGTAACGTTAAATTCGAATGGAGACACGAATAGGAAAATTCTCGGAGGTATATAATTGAACGCCTTACAAATGAACCTATACTTGCTGTTTTCGATCGACTATTGCCAATGGAGCTGCACACGGACGCGAGCTCAGTCGGTTGTGGTGCAGTTCTCATTCAGGTGCATGGGTACAGTAAAAGACGGGTTGTGGCTTATTTCAACAAAACAACTCAAGGTGTCGAGCCACGATATCATTCGTACGAGTTCGAAACTTTGGCAATTATTGTAACCGACTGAATAACGCACCTAAATTAACTGAGCGAAAAAGGGACTTGTTGCCCCGTGTTGCGTGTTGGTGGATGTACATGCAGGATTTCAACTTAAAGTCTGAATATCGTAAGGGCGTAATGATACAACACGCGGGTTGTCTGGGTCGGAGTCCTGTAGATGTTTACCACATTGATACACCACGAAACTGGGCGCAGATAGCTCAGCCAGCGGACGAAGGAATCGTCCGCTGATTGACAAAGTCCTAAATAATGAGTTAGACTTGTCCCGATATTTTGTTCGTAATGAATTGCCTTATTACAAATACATTACTGCTGGGAGTGAACCCAGATTTCTATGCTTCATACCAAGATGTGATAGGTTAAGTTTGTTAAGGATCTTTCATGACCAACATGAGCATATAAACTTAAACAGGTTGTTTCAAATGCTATATCACTATTTGGTACTCCTAAAGTTATGGTGTACGATAGAGGGCGAATGTTTGAAAGTTTGAGCTTTCAAGGATGGGCCTCTGATATGGGGTGTCAAATTTATTTTATTACTCCAGAAATGCATTGTGAAAATGGTCAGGTAGAACTCTACTGCCGCATGTAACTTAATATGTTGCGCATCGAGACTACCAGTCGTAACAATCGATGGTCAGCGTCTTTATGGAAGATGCAGCTCATTATTAACAGTACTGAGCATAAAACCACACAAATATCACAATCACATTTACTAATTGGGGTAGAAGCAGTTACGCCATTAATAAGGTCACTTATCCGTGACGCTGCCTTGGACAATACACGACCGAATCGTGAGGGCTTAAGGGAGCTATAGAGGCAGCGCGCTAGTGAACTACTTGATGAAAATAAGACGTAAACAGGACCCTTACGTAAATAAAAATCGGAATGTTATAAACGAAGTTTTCCGCTAAATGATAATGTTTTTGTAACTAAAACCTCTCATGTTACAGGCAAGCTGGACTCGGGGATGCGAGGGCCTTACCGGGTCATTAAAGTATTACCCCATGGCCGGTATGAACTACAACTGAGTGGTTCGTATGGCAAAATCACTCAGGCTGGCCGCCGAGCATATGGTGGCCTGGTGAGGAGAGTGGACCCCCGAGGCTTGTGCCGCAATTTTGGACATTAAGCTAAGTGTGCTTTCAATATTATAAGCCGTGTAGCAGACATGTTAACTGGGTCATGTCTGTTACGTTGTGTCCATTAGTGTAGACATGATAACAGGGCCATGTCTGTGGTGTCGAGTTTAGTCTCTGCCAGTGTAGACATGATAACTAGACCATGTCTGTGGTGTCGAGTTAATTCTCTGCCAGTGAAGACATGATAACTGGGCCATGTCTGTGGTGTCGAGTTTAGTCTCCGCCAGTGTAGACATGATAACAGGGCCATGTCTGTGGTGTCGAGTTTAGTCTCCGCCAAAGTAGACATGATAACAGGGCCATGTCTGTGGTAACGAGTTTATTCTCCGCCAGTGTAGACATGATCCTCAATGGATAGGCTAAGGGGAATATGGAAAAACAGGAGCATCACCAAAGCCACTAAAATTCGGCTAGTGCGCACGTTGGTCTTTAGAAGTCTTTCGGAGAGTCTTTCGAGAAAATGACTCCATAGAGCGGTTGGTTGTACAAGGCAGAGTGGAAGGTGGAAGGTCGCACATGCGATGGACCGACCAGATTAAGTCTGCCATTGGCGGCCCCTTGCATGAGTAAACCAGGATGGCATCCATCGGGGAGAGATGGCGAGACATCGTGAGGCGAGCAACATCAATCCCAGAACCAATGCATGACGACCACGACCACGACCGCTCTGACCTGAGCGTCACGACTTAGAAGAAGAGGAGAGACATGATAACTGGGCCATGTCTGTGGTAACGAGTTTATTCTCCGCCGGTGTAGGCATGTCAACTGAGTCATGCCTGTGGTTTCGAGGCATGTTAACTGGGTCATGTCTTCGAGATGATTCTCGCCTCGGGATATACGAATTTTCAGCGTATATCCTGAATTAAGTTAAAGGGAAGATATTGATATTCCTTATTTTCTACTTTCAGCTGAAGGTGACTCGCTTGCGGCTGATCCATCTACCAGTTTCTCTAGCTGCGAGAGCCAGTTACTCTCGAGCACTCACACTGGAGATGGACAACGGGGTTCAACAAACGTCGCATCCGGCCGGCATTGATGACTGCATTCTCCCGGAAGCTTCCCGAGCCCACTAGCCGAGCAATGAAGACTGCCAAGCAATGAAGATATGTTCGAGGACGACCAAGTGTCAGGAGAGGCCGTATTAGCGATATGGCAACACAGTTTGACAGTTCGCGCCTTCGTGCCTATATAAGGCGCGCGCACCCCGACATCGTGCTCATTCACTCTCCGAATTTTGTAGCGATAAGACGTGTTATAGCTCGTTGGAATTGTTAAATTTGAGTTATTTATGTTGGATTCCAATATTGAAGAATTGAGTTTGTTCGTTGTGTAATTACATGTTTTCATGTGATTTTATTCTTATTAATTAATTAAATCTACCCTCGGTTCCTCGTGCATATATTTTTTAATACAATTCGATAGGAACCGCTAACAATCGGTTAATTAACCAAATGGATGATTCAATGTAATTAGCTTTTTGCCTTTTTCTTATTTTTTCCTTGAAATACTGTTCTAATTTCCAAACTGAAGCAGCAGAATAACCTTTTTTTTTTACGTTACGCATCTACTGCATAGGTATGACGGGTATGACATAGCATAGAGAGAAAAAGCAGAGTGAAAAGAATGAATGAACGAGCGAGATGGTTTAAGGGGTGCGTTCGTAAAATGCGTTGTGGTCATATCACAGATGCGCTCTGAAACTAAAAAGTACCCAAAATTCTCCATGGTATTTTTTTTTCTCCAAAATTTTCTCCAAAAATTTCATTTCTCCTAAATTTCTCCAGAGCCAAAAATCTGAACGCTCCCTAACATATATATATATTTTTTTGGTTTAGTTGCTTATCTTGCAGTCAGTTTTAAAAACTATGAGCAGATGGGTTCCCTAACATATATATCTGAGTACACTACGCCTTATATGGTCGTCTGTGTTGCCAGTAAAGTAATTGTTTTCTGACAGAAATCAGGCGCGCGTCCACGAGAAATGGCACGACGGGTTTATGTACGAATGTCAGCTCTGCAGTCACAAATTTAAGTATGCTACTTTTTTTCACATAATATAATATTTACTATTGCAAACAAACAAAAATAAAATTGTCTTTTCCGACGATGGCCCAAGACTACGACGAGATCAGTGCTGTCATTAATTGACATTTGACACATTAATATTTTTTTTTAGAAAATGGCCACACCCTCCTTTGGGTAGGTATTCTACCAACGTCAATTGGAATATTTTGTTAAATATCAAACATGGGAGATTCTATGCAGGCCTAATCCGTAGACTAGGCCTAATAACCCGCCCCTAACCTAACCTAACAATATTTACTTTTTAACAAAAGAGGCGGTAACATTAACACATCCATTGTTTTATTTATAATGTGTATTTATTGAATGTGTTAGTGCTATTAAGTACTTGACATTGGCAAAATACCCGCTAAGTCGTGGGTGAGGCCATATTCATATCCATTTTATTACAACGCATTTCATTTCGTAAGGAAATAAGAAGAAGCGAGTCAATTTTATATGCTTTATTATTTTGGAAAAATAAATTGTTACTTGAACGGAAAAAAGGCAAATAAGTAACGGGCTTAGTGACCCACTCAGATTTTACATTATTTTTTGTTCCACCATACATATTATATATTCAGTGATTAATTACGTCACACGTTAAGGGGGAGGGAGGGGGTCGACGAAGTGTGACATTGTGTGACAAGGGGCGGGGAGGGGTCCCAAATTTTTTGACATCACATTTTTTTCAAATTATAATATTTTACATCTAAGTATTACAACTTGCAAAATATGTGACATCACACTAGGTAGGGGAGGGTCTCACAGATGTGACCAATTGTGACAAGGACGGGGGAGGGGTCAAAAATTTCTGAAATTTGTGTGACGTAATTTATGGATGGCCCCTAATGCAGGAAACCGACATCGTATTTATCGCACATGCGCAAGCGCCATCCGACTGAACACATTTGCGATGTATGCGGCGAAAGTTTCGTCGGGAAACACGGGTTACAGATGCACAAGACCAAATCACATCGGCATCATGATAAGGTTAGTGATTCTTATTTTTTCAATCGGCTACAACATAGATTCGATTTTGCCAAAGTCCAGGGCCCGAAGTCTGGTAACTCAATCGATTCATAATCGAACAGCAACCGCATAGTAACTGTCACTTTTGACAGATATTGTATGGGATATCTGTCAAAAGTGACAGTTACTATGCGGTTGCTGTTCGATCATGAATCGATTGTGTTAGCAGACTTGGGGCCCAGTAAAATGTATCTATACTGATATTATAAATGTGAAAGTTTGGATGGATGGATGGATGGATGGATAGATGGATGGATGTTTGTTACTCTTTCACGCCCGAACGGCTGAACGGATCTGGATGAAATTTGGCACAGAGATAGATTATAGTCTGGAAAAGCACATAGGCTACTTTTTATCCCGGTAAAATGTATGGTTCCCGTGGGATAGATGTTTTAATTTTTCATACTTTTTATCGCGGGTAACACCGCCGGGCGCAGCTAGTTGATTATAAATGTAAGTATAATAGTTACATACTTTAATAATCTTGTGAAACTAATGCCCCTATCCACTATCAGTAAATACTTGGGAGAACTTGATAAACAAATGGGGGAAGAGGCACCCACCACTGACCCTCGGCTTGTCAATTTTTCCAATTAAAACCAAACAAGTTGATGGCTTTAAATCGAAATTAAAACAAAACGCACTTTGTCTATGAAAGATAAACGTGTGTGTTTTATGGGAAACCCCTACCAACGAGTTGTGTGTTTACCTTTTCCGAATCCAAATTTACCTCGTCTTACAGGAAAACCCTTTCAAAAGATAAGCAAATTGAATGGGCTATCGTGATTCAATTTTGACAGCAGTTAATCCAATCAAAACCCCTATCAAAACCCGATCATAGGTTAACCTTATTAACATTTTATCCCAGTAGGATGTCCGTGACATCACTAAACGGCTTTCGCGGAAGCCCAGCGCTGGACCGCAAGTCTGCTAACACAATCGATTCATAATCCAACAGCAACCGCATAGTAACTGTCACTTTTGACGGATATCCCATACAATATCTGTCAAAAGTGACAGTTACTATGCGGTTGCTGTTCGATTATGAATCGATTGTGTTAGCAGACTTGGGGCCCAGGTTGTTTGCACAACTAGCATACGCTGAGTGGAAGCCGATTTGTTAAAATCATTTAAACGGCTGCCTAAAGTGATGCACAAAGATAGGTTATGTTATATGTAGTGTTGTTCAAATGTATTTGTCATAAATGAATGTTTTTTCTTTCTTTCTTCTTTCATTCATTTTTGTGGAGCTCGTATTTTTAGGGTAGCGTACCGAAATGGTAAAAACGGACCATTTACAGTGCGGTTTTATTTTCATACAATAATGTATGAAACCAAAAATAGGTATACTTTACAGACTGAAAGCCCAGACGAGCCGGCGTCTGGCAGGTATTGCGGCGACTGTGACATACAGTTCTTGTCTATGGACGCGTGGAATAGACACATGCTGTGCTCGGCCAAGCACGCGCTCGACGAGAACAGGTGAGACCAACCCCCACGGGGCGGACAGCGGTGTGGCAGGACCAAAGTATACAGCCTGATTCAGAAAGCGTATACTAAAGCCGTAAACCTGAGCTGATTTAGCGCATTTTCATTTAAGGTGGAAGCTCAGGGTCAGGGCGCGAAATTCAAAATGTCAATGGTTTTTATTTTTTTACGAAAAATTAGGACATCTTTACGATGTAATTTAGTGTTTTGCGATATTATCATTCTGCATTGTATGTCTCGATGTATTAAGTTTTACAAGATGTCCTAATTTTTCGTAAAAAAATAAAAACCATTGACATTTTGAATTTCGCGCCCTGACCCTGAGCTTCCCCCTTAAGAAAAAAAAAATTGCTAAAAGTACATGTGTTTTCTTGTGAGCAAACTTTGTTTTAAATAATTTTGTTTTTTAATTTTTCTATTCCTCGCATTGCGTGTCCAGTCCATTCCCATTTTAGTTTCTTTGTTTTCCGTGTTACATCAGTAGCCTGTGTTTCCTTCCGTATATCGTTTTTTTTTTCTGAATCAAGCTGTATAGTAATTTAAATATGGCGCTCATCTGCGCTGGTAATCATTGCAATGTTGCCGCCCAGTTCGCAGTGCGGGATATGCTCGGCGCAGCTCGGCAGCGCGTCGGCGCGGGCGGCACATGCGCGCGCGCACCGCCCCCCCCCGCCCCCCCGCGCACCCCGCCGCGCCGCCCGCCGGCGAGCTGCTGCGCCTGCGCTGCCAGCAGGTATGTACTGTACTGCGAGGCGCACCCCGCCCCCCCCGCCCCCCCGCGCACCCCGCCGCGCCGCCCGCCGGCGAGCTGCTGCGCCTGCGCTGCCAGCAGGTATGTACTGTACTGCGAGGCGCACCCCGCCCCCCCGCCCCCCCGCGCACCCCGCCGCGCCGCCCGCCGGCGAGCTGCTGCGCCTGCGCTGCCAGCAGGTATGTACTGTACTGCGAGGCGCACCCCGCCCCCCCGCCCCCCCCGCGCACCCCGCCGCGCCGCCCGCCGGCGAGCTGCTGCGCCTGCGCTGCCAGCAGGTATGTACTGTACTGCGAGGCGCACCCCGCCCCCCCGCCCCCCCGCGCACCCCGCCGCGCCGCCCGCCGGCGAGCTGCTGCGCCTGCGCTGCCAGCAGGTATGTACTGTACTGCGAGGCGCACCCCGCCCCCCCGCCCCCCCGCGCACCCCGCCGCGCCGCCCGCCGGCGAGCTGCTGCGCCTGCGCTGCCAGCAGGTATGTACTGTACTGCGAGGCGCACCCCGCCCCCCCCGCCCCCCCGCGCACCCCGCCGCGCCGCCCGCCGGCGAGCTGCTGCGCCTGCGCTGCCAGCAGGTATGTACTGTACTGCGAGGCGCACCCCGCCCCCCCCGCGCACCCCGCCGCGCCGCCCGCCGGCGAGCTGCTGCGCCTGCGCTGCCAGCAGGTATGTACTGTACTGCGAGGCGCACCCCGCCCCCCCGCCCCCCCGCGCACCCCGCCGCGCCGCCCGCCGGCGAGCTGCTGCGCCTGCGCTGCCAGCAGGTATGTACTGTACTGCGAGGCGCACCCCGCCCCCCCGCCCCCCCGCGCACCCCGCCGCGCCGCCCGCCGGCGAGCTGCTGCGCCTGCGCTGCCAGCAGGTATGTACTGTACTGCGAGGCGCACCCCGCCCCCCCCGCGCACCCCGCCGCGCCGCCCGCCGGCGAGCTGCTGCGCCTGCGCTGCCAGCAGGTATGTACTGTACTGCGAGGCGCACCCCGCCCCCCCGCCCCCCCCGCGCACCCCGCCGCGCCGCCCGCCGGCGAGCTGCTGCGCCTGCGCTGCCAGCAGGTATGTACTGTACTGCGAGGCGCACCCCGCCCCCCCGCCCCCCCGCGCACCCCGCCGCGCCGCCCGCCGGCGAGCTGCTGCGCCTGCGCTGCCAGCAGGTATGTACTGTACTGCGCGGCGCACCCCGCCCCCCCGCCCCCCCGCGCACCCCGCCGCGCCGCCCGCCGGCGAGCTGCTGCGCCTGCGCTGCCAGCAGGTATGTACTGTACTGCGAGGCGATAAAATTCGATGATAGTTTAAATAAATAAAAAGCGGTCACGTGACTTTTGTGACAAAAATGGCTGAAAACACTTTAAAATGCCAAATATTACCAAACTCGTATTGACAACCCGACACTGATTACGGCGGTGTGACGTCACAACGCATCGAACAACAATCCAGAGCGTATTTGATCACGTGACCGAACCGAAAAAGATATTATTTTGAATTTTATAATTTTACAGAAAATAACCCATATTTTTGCAAAAAAAAAAAAATGAAAACTAATAGTTATAAAAAGCTATAATCTTTGAAGATGTTCACAATTTAAAGCTTATTCTTAATACAGTCAAACACCCTTTACAATGTTAAATATTAGCGTTGGCAACCCTATTCACAACGTACACGACTTCACAGAGTCTCAATCGAGAAAATAATCCATTGGTTCGGTTCCAGTGCGGAGCGAACTTCTTGAATCGCTCGAAGCTACAGGCGCACGTCAACAGAATACATTTGGGATTGAAATATAACAAGAACATTGTTTGCGAAGTTTGCGGCAAGAAATGCACGGTATGTGAAATAAATAAGAAACATATTTTTTTTTCATGTTAACCAGGGATTCCCAAAGTTTTTGACGTCGACCCCTTGGGCCGGTTTCCCAGGGGTCGACATAAACGAAAACTGATTTTGGGGGTCGACTTTCGGTTCGTTTGCTTTACGTTCTAACCTTTCTACATACCTAACTTGTAATATCTGATTTCGTAACAAAGGCAACCAAACACAGGTTGATTACGAAACCTATGTTCAGGAAATTAATGTACTAAACGATCCATTGTGTCAAACGTTTTCATTCCATGCGATGTTTTACCAATTTTTTTTTTTTTTTTTTTTTTTTTTTATTATGACAATCTGCCGATCTTGTTGGACTCAGCAATTTCTGCCAGTGTCATGTGATGGCTACTCATGTGTATGTATTTTTTAAGTATTAAATTTTTACATGACAGTTATTTTTGGTATCTGAAACAAACATTTATAATTGTTAGTGAATGAAATGCTTATACTAAATAATATGTACAAACAAAAATAGAATATACATAATTATAACTTTATATTGTTAGAAGACAGAAACTTAATAAATGCATAAATAATTATGGGATTTGGGAAAAAGGATAGGAGATGGCGGACATTAACTGGTTTTTGGATTTTTAGTTTGGTAAAGACTTGATCAAGAGGGGCTATATTATGTAATGGACAATTGAGGATGATGTGATCTAGCGTACCATCGTCTAGGCCACATTCGCAAAGGGATGAGTCCCGGACCCTTATTTTATGTAGAAATACTGGGGTGCAGCAGTGATTTAAACGGATTCGGCAAAGAACGGAGATAGTGGTTTTCGGTATCTTTTTGAATCTATGGAACCAGGGTTTAGACGGGATGGAAGGTTGAATAGAGCCATATGAAGTGCCTTTAAGTTTGCTAGACTCCTCCCAGCAAGTCTGCCAGGACTTATAGAGATCTAATTTAGCTCTGTGTATCAAATCGTAAATTTGTATTTCGCGGTATTTCCTGTCACCAAAGTTGTTACAGGCAGCAGCTTTGGCAGCTGCATCCGCACACTCATTACCACTTATACCCATATGAGCCGGAATCCATACTAATATAACCTCGACGTCCTTTACAGAACAAGAATACAAAGCCTTTTTAATATCCAGAATGATTGAACTATGGAGACGATCCTTGAATGAATTTTTGACGATAGCCTGAAGGGCACTTCTGGAGTCTGAGAAAATTACCGCTTTACTAATAGCACTATGTGAAGAAATAAATAAACATGCCTCGAGGATGCCAATGCATTCTCCTGTAAAGACCGATGTTTCCGGAGGGCATTGGAATTGAAGGAAAATTTGGGAGTTGGGACTATAGACAGCAATTCCAGTATTGCCATCTGAAGTTAACTTGGAAGCATCCGTGTAGAATTTATAGTGGTTCTGCCACTTTTCATTGACAATGGAGGAGAATTGAACATTAGCTTGAGCAGATCCTTTGTTCAGTCCTATGTGGTTATAATTTGGGACAAAATTTAAAATGTCGTATGGGGTCATATATAGCGGCAATCTATTATATTGGGCAATGGGAGAAGTTTCTTCCACCGTATGTATTTTCCGCAATGAATTTAGTATTAAAGGGGGGGCTTTGTGTCTCCAATATTCGTTTTGTCCAATATTTAGCGAATCCAAAGTAGAAAGCTTGGCTAAAATTTTGTGGTCCCTTTGTAGGTAGATTTTGAAAGTATATTTATCAGCCAAATATTGCCTACGTAGGGAGAGTGGAGGTTCACCACTTTCCACCTGCATAGCATTTATAGGTGTCGATCTCATACAACCCAAAATAATGCGGAGGGATTTTGACTGAATGGAGTCTAATCTAGTTATTGCAGTTTTATTACACGGCTCTATAAGGAAAGTACCATAATCCAGTTGGCTTCTAATTATGGCATTGTATATTAATTTTAGAGTGAAGGGATGGGCTCCCCACCAAACCCCTGCAAGAGCCCGCAGCAAATTTAACTTTTTTTCACATTTAGTAATGATGAAATTAATATGTGGAGCACCAGATAATTTTGAGTCCAAGAAAACACCAAGAAATTTGACTTTATCCTCAACCTTGATGGGAGAATCTTCAATTTCAAGGTGAACTACAGGGATGGCTCGTTTACGAGAGAAAATTAAAACGGAGCTTTTAGGGGCTGATAAACTAAGACCGTGGGATAATAGCCAATTATTTAAAGAGTTGAGGGATATTTGCATGGATTCCTTAGCAGTTTCAATGGACGAGTCCGATACATACAGGCAGAGGTCATCCGCATATTGTAAAATCTGACAGTCTATATTGAGGGATTCGTGAAGGTCGGCAGTATAGATGTTATACAGCAAGGGGCTCAGAACTGAGCCCTGGGGTAGTCCACGCCAAACAGTTCTACAACCAAAGTCCTCACCCGGGATATGAATCTTGACCTTGCGACCAGAAATGAGATTGCATATACAATGAAGCATCCTTGCCGGGATACTCAGCTGGCGTAGTTTACTTCTGAGTACGGAAAGAAGGACATTGTCGTAAGCAGCTGAAATGTCAAGAAAAACAGCAAGGACAGATTCGTTTTTGCTGAAGGCAATACGAGTATCTGAAATTAAAATTCCTATACTATCCATAGTACTGGCTCCCTTCCGAAAGCCGTACTGTGAGTTAGCTAGTAGTCCATGGTGCTCTATATACCAGTTCAATCTATTTTTAATGAGATGCTCCAGGATTTTAACTAAGACAGGGGAGAGGGCAATAGGGCGGAAGTGGTCAGGGCTGTTGGATGGTTTCCCGGGTTTAGCGATGGGGAGGATTAATTGCGTTTTCCAGGAATCAGGGATAAAACCAAAGAGGAAACAAATGTTAAGTAAAGAGAGGAGGTATTGACGAGTACGGTGGCCAGAATTTTTAAAAAAGGAATAAGGAAAGCCGTCAATACCAGGGGCAGAATCTTGCACATGGTTGAGTACTCTCTCTAACTCACAAATAGAGAAAGGGGAGTCTAAAGGATCATGGGAGACGATAGGGGAGTCATGTGAGGTAGGGCATTCACTATTGAAGGGGACAAAAGGAGGGGCTACTTTATTAAAGAAGGATAGCGCAATGTCGCGGGAGATAGCAGACTGATTACGGGGCGTAGAGCCACAACTATATCTTTTAAAATTTTGCCAAACTTTAGAGGATGGAGATGAAGGAGAGAGGGAGGAGCAAAATTTCTTCCAGCCTTCATGTTTTTTCTTATTTAAAAGACGTTTGGACTGAGCGACTATTTTATTATAATTGACTAGATTGCTGACCGTCATGTTATTGATATATTGTAGCTCAGCCTCTTTACGGGATTTAATAGCTAAAGAGCATTCACGGTCCCACCAGGGAGGGGATGATAACTTCCCTGTAGCTGAGTTCTTTAATGGGATATTTTCTTCAGCAGCTGCCGAGATAGCCTCAGAAAATTTAGACAGACATATGTCTATGTTACTGTGGGAAATTTGGGGGAGGCCCAGAACTTTGTCTTCCAGATATTGCGTGTATAGATCCCACTTCGCTTCCTTAAGTCTGTACTTCAAAAGGGGAGCTGTGTCATTATGGGGGAGAGATCGGTCTAATAGTGTGCTACAGATGGGGTAGTGGTCACTGCCATATGTCCGATTTAGGCATTTCCAATCTATTTGGGATGCCAGGATAGGTGTACATAGGGTAAGATCCACACAACTTTTTCCTTGGCCGGGCCTTGGGAGGCGTGTTGCTGAGCCATCGTTAACGACATATAAACCTACCTCGTCCATCAAATCGACTAAGTCGTGGCCTGCACTATCACAATGATCAGATCCCCACAGAGAGTGATGACAGTTAAGATCACCTAAGATAACAATAGGGTTATGGGAGGAGCATATATTTTTAATTAAACTAAAGCATGAGGCATTAGGGGAAGGGATATAAATGGAGATATAACTAATGCCCAGGATCTTCACTCCAACAGCATTAATCTCATCACCATGTTGGGGTAAGGAGATAGGGGACATAGGTAAGGAATTATTTACAAGTATAGCGGCGCCGCCATAACCGTCAGCACGATCATCACGGAGAACGCTATACAGGGGAAAATTAAAACGGAGATGAGGGGTTAACCACGTCTCCGAAATGGCAAATATAGCCGGATGGTATGTATTAATCAAGTGAATTATATCATGTTTTTTCGGGAGTGCACTCCTGGCGTTCCATTGCAGAAGATGGAATTTGACGGGATTGAATAGTTGATATTAAAGTGTTAGCAACGTGGTCTGGTAAGGAATAGCTGGACAAAAAGGAGGTCAGCAACAATATTAAAGATTCTATGGTGGGGACATCTTCATTGGGAGAGGGAGGATTATTATTGATAGCGCATCCATTCGCGGAGGGAGCGAATGTGTAACTGTTAATTATATCCTGGTGGACCCTGCGGTTGTAACCAGGAGCAAGAGGGGCATGGGTTTTGGGTTTAAGGGTGACCGTTTTCCGATAGGAGATTGGGGAGGGAGCTTGTTGATGGGTCATTGACTGCTTAGAGCTGGAAAATATTTGACTAAGAGGAGGGGCAGAGAGTGATGATGAGGAGGTGACATCAGCAAAAGATTTATAAGAAGGTGGGAATTGTTTGGATGCCTCTGAATATGAGATGTTATTCTCAGCCATGGAGACTTTAATGTTTTTCTGTCTAACAAATTCAGGGCATAGTTTACTGTTTGCTGGATGTGGGCCTGAACAGTATAAGCATTTGAGGTCCTCAACAGAACATCCGTCTCCAGAGTGGTCACCACCACAGCGGAAACATTGGGGCTTAGACCGACATTGGGTCTTGGTATGGCCATATTTGCAGCACCCAAAGCACTGCACAGTCGGGAAATGATACAGGGTAACTGGGAGTGAGTTATAGCAACAGAAAACTCTCTCTGGAAGGATCTGACCGTCAAATGTGAGCACTACAGTGGAGGTAGGAACCCACTCTGTATTGCCCCCATCTATTGATTTTCTGTTCATACGTCGAATTTTAAGGATCTTACCACATCCAACTGGTGTTTTTAAATTATCTGATATTTCTAAGTCTGACCAGTCGTTTGGGACACCTTTCACTACACCCATTCTGGTTATATTATAAGTTGGGATTAATGTATTATAGCCTTTATTTTTTAGGCCCTCGTTGTCAATAAATAGATTGGCATCCTCAAAGCTTTTAAATTGAACCGCAATACGGTTGCGTCCTATTTTTTTAATTCCGTCCTGGAGAACATTGCGTACATTCAGTTTGAGCATTAGTTGCCCGAACCGAACTGGGTGGATAGATGTACCTGAAGCTGGATCGGACTCGACCATAGACACATGGACTACATAAGGTGCAACATCTTTGTGTGTATATTTTGACCTTGAGATCAAAGATGGGGCCGTTTGTCTATCTCTTTTGTTTGATGTATTGTCGGATGTTTGAGCGTTTTCATTTGGTAATCCACGTTTGCGGTTGTAGCTTGTTTCTAATTTTTCGAAGGATGCTAACGGAGCCGTTAAAACGGGGGTAAAATCTAAATAGTTATTTTCATCGGAGGACGAGGAAGCCTGTAAGTTCGGTGGGCGGCCCGGAGGGCGATTGTCACCCTCCATGATCGGCCCGCATACGCCTCACAATACAAAAGAGGACTAACCTTGAATCCGGAAGGACGAACAAACAAACAAATATGTAAACAAAAACACACACACAACAGACACCCAAAATATCACTATAAAATCAATTTTATAAGCCAAAACAAAAATGAAAAAAAACTCCACATGTGTTTGTCACCAACACCAGCGCGCGAGACTTTTACCAATTAACATTATTAATAAATTATATGTTTGTCAAATGATTTATCCAGTAATAATTTGTCAAACGAATAACTTACGATAACAGTAGTTTGTATAAATATGAATTAAACAAGTGTCAAAAGATTTTTTGTGAACCGATAATTAATCAAACGTGTCAATTGAAATAGTAGGATATATTGAAACAGAACGAATTTTACGGATTTTTTCGCGTTGATTTTTTTGTTTTTTACATTCCCGACCGACGTTTCGGCTGCTTTACAACGACCATGGTCGCGGACTGGGCCCGCAACCATGGCACAGCAACCGCATAGTAACTGTCACTTTTGACCAGTGTTGCCAGATGTGATTTTCTATTTATACCCAAATTTGAAATTATTTTTCTCCAAAATGATACAATTTGCTTGAGTTTTACCCAAAGGCAAAAAGTTAATAATATCGGCTTAGCTTTTTGCCTTTTGCATATTTTTTTCCTTGAAATACTGTTTCCAAACTGAAGCAGCAGAATGACTTTTTTTTTTTTTACTTTAAGCACCGTTCTATATTCCAAACTGAAGCAGTAGAATGACCTTTTTTTTTACGTTACGCACCCCCACTGCATGGGTATTTTCTAGAATTTCATTTCTCCAAAATTTCTCCAGAGCCAAAATTTTTACCCAGAATTGCGAAAAAAATACCCAATCTGGCAACACTGCTTTTGACAGATACCGCATACAATATGTGTCAAAAGTGACAGTTACTATGCGGTTGCTGTTCGATTATGAATCGATTGTGTTAGCAGACTTGGGGCTCTGATATAAATCCGTAAAACTAGTTTTATTTCAATGCGGTGTAGTGTTCGCGTGAATATAAGAAATCAATATATGGTAGGATACCCCATATCTAAGTGTAGTAGTAACATGAGGTGGGTGTGGTCAGTCGAACGCGACGCTGCGCTACCACCAGCGCACCCACACGGGCGAGCGGCCCTACGCGTGCGTCACGTGCGGCGCGCGCTTCGCGGACAGCAACCAGCGCCGCATCCACGCGCGCACGCACACGGGCGAGCGGCCCTACGTGTGCGCCGCCTGCGGGAAGCGCTTCGCGCAGAAGCCCGCCCTCAACAGGCACTACCGGGTGAGTAGCATGTAGCGTAGTCGAGTCGTTCAATGAAAAACTACGTAATATTTACAAAAAGTGTATAAAATAACTAGCTGCGCCCCGCGGTGTTGACCTGTGATTAAAAAGTATGTCCCTATGTAATTTTCTGACCCCTAAACTACCGCTACCTATGCAAAAAATCATGTCGATCCTTTGCTCTATGCAAAATTAAAACAAATCTATCCCACGGGAACCACACATTTACCGGGATAAAAAGTAGCCTATGTGCTATTCCAGACTATAATCTATTTCAGTGCCAAATTTCATCCAGATCCGTTCAGCCGTTCTGGCGTGATTGATCCATCCAGGCTTTCACATTTATAATATTAGTGTGATTTTTTTATTCTTATCTATGCTCACCACGGTATGATGGCAGCGCAAGCTAACCGTTTAATTTTAATTCAGTCCATTTAATAATATTATGTTGGTATTTTCGTATGCCTAGTACTAACATATTTCTTCGTATGAGTGTTTAGATTATAAATATAGACCCCTCAAAATAATTTACACTATTTTAAAAAGTTTTTACTTGTTCCAGGTACATACAGGCGCTAAACCGTACACCTGTCAATATTGTTCGCGAACATTCAGCCAGTCCAACTCTCTGAAGCTGCATGTCAGAACAGTGCATCTCAAACTGCCCGCGAACAAGAAGAAACAGACTCCAGACGCCGGGAAATTTGCTCAAAATGTGGGACTACCCGCCGTTGAGTGAAATTGCATCACAGCATGTACTGCCAGGGCCCCAAGTCTGCTAACACAATCGAACAGCAACCGCATAGTAACTGTCACTTTTGACAGATATCTCATACAATATCTGTCAAAAGTGGCAGTTACTATGCGGTTGCTGTTCGATTATGAATCGATTGTGTTAGCAGACTTGGGGCTCTGCCATCGTCACTCGTGGATCCTACCGCGCTGTACCCCGGCGGTTTGGGCCGCACGCGCTCGCAAGAGATAGCGTCACGCGATAGAAAGAGAGGGGCATTATTTTATGTATTTATGCGTTTATTATTGCATAACTTAAAGATAAGAAAGAAAGAAAATTAAACGGTTTTATCATATTTATTGTTTGATTATAAGTCATTGCGCCATCTTGGATATAGGCCTCCGTCAACGTCACCATGTTTCAAATCAAAGGACTGATAATAATATTAAATATGGACACGCCATTTTCATTTCTTCATGTCACATCCATTATTTTATTTATAATGTGTATTTATTGAATTTAATATTGCTATTAATTACTTGACACTGGCAAAATAGGTACCCGCTAAGTTGCGGGTGAGGCCATATTCATAACCATTTTATTTCATCGCATTTCATTTCGTAAAGAAAGAAGAAGAAGAATATTAAATATTATGTAACCTATTGCAGTATTTTTAACTACTGGGAATAAATAAAATATAAATGTTTAATAGTATTTATTATTTAAATACAAATACATGTTTTTTTTTTTATTTACACTCGCGGCACTACGAATAGTACTACGTAATTTTATAATCTAACCCCCGAATTTATAGAAGTTTCATAACTTTATCATGTTGGGCTTTGCGCAGTACTATATGACGTTTGGTGAAGTTTTTTTTTTTTTTTTTATTGCAGTATAGGCAAGTATTTGATCTCGATCTCGCCTGATGGTAAGCGACGATGAGATCTACGATGGAGCATACTTGCCTAGAAGGTACCCGTTCACTCTCGACTTATATAAATTCGGGGGTTTAATTAGATATATACATATAATCTATGCCCCAAATTTTTTGACGTTTTATAACTTTATCAAACGTCATATAGTACTGCGCACAAGAGATTTGCTTTGCTAAGCACTTTGACGTTTGATAAAGTTATAAAATGTCTAAAAATTCGGGGGCAAGTATATAAAACAAAGTCGTGTTAGTAACACCATTTATAACTCAACAACGGGTGGGCCGATTTTGATCATTTATGTATTTTTTTTATTGTCTCTGCCCCGAATAGCAGAATCACTATTATATAACCTGGGAAAACCGACTAAAATAACTAATAACGATAATAATCCATTTTCTCATACATTTAATTCTGAAGCCGTACGAAGTTCGCAGGGACAGCTAGTTACTTATATAAACACATCCCCAGACGAACATACTACTGTACGGCCCCAAACTAACATTTAAATAATTTACACATACCATAACAATAATTAAGATAAACATCTTCATCAAAGTTTTTGTTATTTAATGTGAAAATACTTGATGTTCTAAAATACTTGATGTTCTAAAATGTTCTTTCACTTGAATTGTTTTTTTCCTATTGGTTTATGTTAGACACACCACATACAACTAAATTTTAGGGTACCCCAGTACAAATTATGACACTAGGACGTCAAGCACCTCAGTCCTCCCGTGACCATGGTTGCTGTACAGCAGCCGGAGCGTCGGGAACGTAAAGAACATAATATAAACACGATAATATCTGTAAAAATAGTTTTATTTCAATGTCGGTTACTCTAGTTCATACATGGAACTACTGGGCCCCAAGTCTGCTAACACAATCGATTCATAATCGAAAAACAACCGCATAGTAACTGTCACTTTTGACAGATATCCCATACAATATCTGTCAAATGTGACAGTTACTATGCGGTTGCTGTTCGATTATGAATCGATTGTGTTAGCAGACTTGGGGCCCTGATCCGATTCCAAGAGAAGGGTTTTCTTACACTAATAGGTAATGCTTCATTGAAGTACCGCAGGCAGAAGCACATGTATTAATAAATATCTCAGAACAAATGTTTTAGCGCAAATATTGCACACATCACACCTTCCTTACAGTTTCACATCGGCCGAAACACGTGTATTAATACATGTTTTAGCGCAAATATTGCACACACCACGCCTTCCTTACGTCTTTACATCGGCCTCGCGGTCGGTGTGATAATTGCGCATGTGCCTTTTCAATTCGGTCCTTTGGACGAAGGACTTCTTGCAAACATCACAAATGTAAGGCTTCTCGCCGGTGTGTATACGTTTGTGTATCTGCAGAGTGTATCTCGCCGTGAATGTTTTCTCACACACGCCACAGCTAAAAGGCTTCTCGCCGGTGTGGATACGGAGGTGGAGTTTCAGCCGATTGCTCTGTGCGAATCGTTTATCGCAAAATTTGCACACATGCGGCTTCTCACCCGTGTGAGTGCGCGCGTGCGCTGTCAAACTGCTCTGCGCACTGAACCCTTTGTCGCAGACGTTGCACGTGTAAGGTTTCTCACCTGTGTGTTTACGCGTGTGCCTTTTCAAAGACTCACCATCGATGAATTTATTACCGCACACATCGCAGACGTACGGCTTTTCGCCGGTGTGTCGTCTTCGTGTGTGTATTAACAAACCAGACTGCGCGATAAAACCTTTGTCGCAAACATTGCACACGAACGGTCTCTCGCCGGTGTGGGTGCGTTCGTGCGTTTTAAGACCACCGAGCGCGTTAAAACTTTTATTGCAAACACTACATGTGTATGGCTTCTCGCCTGTGTGTATAAGCATGTGTTTCGACAGAACACCCTTCCGACTGAAACATTTATTACAAATATTACATAAAAAGGGTTTTTTGCCAGTGTGTAGCACCTCGTGTTGTATCAATTGGCCCTTCGACGTGAAACCTTTATCGCAAACTTTGCACACATGATGTTTCTCACTGGAGTGTATGTGCTCGTGCAATTGCAACGACGTCTTCCTATTAAAGCTTTTGTTGCACACTTTGCACACGAACGGCTGCTCGCCCGTGTGTATAATTTCGTGTGTCCTCAAATCACACATTTGGTTGTAGGATTTGTTGCAAACTTTGCACACGTACGGCTTCTCGCCGGTGTGAACCCGCAAATGCAATTTATAATTGAAACTCTTGCGGAACGTTTTTTTGCATATACCACAAACGAATTTGTCTTTGGCAGAACCACTTGTAACATTATTACTGGATAAACATTTGTTTACAACGTTTTGTTGACACATATTTGTTTCGGAAACATATTCATTGTTATGTTTTGTGTAATTGTTTATAGCGACACAATTATTTGATACAATGTTACTATTGTTAGTTTGTTTAAATTGGATCATAAAACCGGAAGAACCGTCTAACTTTAGTTTATCAGGGTTCAAGATCACGTAATTAATACTATTTGTTGGTGTTTGCAGTTCGATTTCCAGTTTGGGCTTGATTACACTGGCGGGTGCTGAAAAAGAAACATCTTTACTTAGATGGGTGACTAGGTAGTGTACCGTTCACACGTTAGTTAAGTCCCAGCTTCGATCCGAGTGGGGACAAATTAAATAAATAAATATCAACAGACGAACACACCAACTATACGGTCCCACACTAAGCAACGCTTGTATTATGAGTACCGTACAATGGACTGAGGGCGAACTCAGTTTATAATACTTATGATATTAAACATCCATGACTCGGGTACAATCATTCGTGCTCATCACACAAAGATTGTCCCTACCAGGATTCAAACCCGGGACCCTCGGCAAAGAGAGCAGGGTCACTACCAACTGCGCTAGTTATAAAATCAAATTAATTTCATCAAAATCCGTCCAGCAGTTTCGCAGTACGCGATGCGAACAGACAAAAATTCCAAGAATCAATCAAGGTTTGTTTGATTGTCTTTTTTTCGCATTAAAAATATTAAATCTCAAGGCAACCAAGTTAGTGTTTTATTCATGTATATTGAAAATATTGATCCTACCTTCCTCCTCAAGATCCACTCTCAGTTCGCCGTCAGATGCTGTCTCTGAAACAATCGCAAACAATAATGTTGTAATATTTAAATAACCTGCATGTCTCAGAGTACCCCTCGAAAGATGTGTGAAGTCTGCCAACCCGCACCAGGCCAGCGTGGTGGACTATGGCTTGATCCCCTCGCATTTAGGGGAGGCCCATGCCCAATAGGACATGAAAAAGGGCTGGTATTATTGTTATTTAAATAACAATATTTACCATAGAATTTGTAGCTGTTGAAACATATTTAAAACTACATCCAAAGTATATTTTACCTACCCTGATAAAATAAGACAATAATTGCCATTGCAATGCCATTTGGTTGGGACCCTAGAAGTCAGCCCTACAGGTTGGGTGGAAATACAACTAATTTCACAGATATTATAGGGTTTTTTTTTTTTTTAAACATTTATAGGCAAGTATTTGATCTCGATCTCACCTGATGGTAAGATACGATGAGATCTACGATGGAGCATACTTGCCTAGGTAGGAAGGCGGCAGTAGATCGAGACGCTACATTCACTAGGCATATCGAAGCGCAACTGATCTGACCCGCCATCCATGAATGGCAACACCGAACATCATGCCGGAACACGGCTAGGCCGCTTGGCGACATGACTTTGTTCAGTGGGTGGTGACTAGCCACGGCCGAAGCCTACCACCAGTAGAGTTGTCACCTAGTTGGCACCACCCAGAGTCACGTGTAGGGTATCCCGAGGGTACTTAATTCTCCTACGGACGAAGGTGACTTGACGCCAAAAATTTATTTCATGTTTGATGAGCAAGAGATGGAACTTTGTGTGGTGAGCACGAATGTTTGTACCCGAGTCACGGATGTTTAGTATGTATATAAGTATTATATACTGAGTTCGCCCTCAGTCCATTGTACGGTACCCATAATACAAGCGTTGCTTAGTGCAGGACCATATACTTGTTGTGTTCGTCTGGCGATATTACTAATAATTATTTCTTATATTAATACAATACCTTGCAAACTTGATTCCTCCAATTTAATGATTGGTATTTCCACTTTGACGTTACTATGTTGGTGTTGAACATCATTATCATCACTGATTTGTTCCATCGAAGAAGTAGGTAACCGAGTATTGATTGATTGAACTAGGTGAGTAGGTTTTGGTACCTGAAATTTAATATATTAAATATGTATCACCATAAAAGATGGTGGGACGATGTAAAAAGAGCAGCCGGGCCACTATGGCTGAGAGCGGCCAGAGACAGGGAAGCTTGGAAAGAGTTGGAGGAGGCATATGTGTGCTCCCGAACAGGGTGCCCTACCATCGTTCATGGCGCACCCGGTGACGAGGTCTCCGCAGACCGACGTCGCGCCGGGATGTCGTGGAAGTATGCCAACGCGTTCCCGCGACCCCGGCACATGCGACGGAGTAGACACACCGTGGAGTTTTAGTGGGTATACCGGCACTCTGCCGGGGAGTCCCACATACCCTCTCGTCCCCCCGGGCGAGAGGGGATGCGTAACGCATTTCTCCACGTAAAAAAAAAAAAGAAAAAAAAAAGGCCTATGTGTGCTCAGGATACACTGACACAGAGCAAGTACCGGACTGATGTGCAAACTTTTATTTTATTATATTCTATAACTTTTTATTTACTTTACTTGTTATTTTTTGTCATTTTATTTTATTTTATTTATGTAAGCCAAATAATGGGTTATCGTTGTTGATACTATTGCCTGCTGGATCTTTCTATGCAGAGGGTCCTGGGTTCGAATCCTGGTAGGGACAAAAATTGTGTGATGAGCACGAATATTTGTACCCAAGTCATGGATGTTTAGTATCAAGTAATATATAATGGGCTTGCCCCCAGTCCATTGTACGGTACCCATAATACAAGCGTCACTTAGAGTGGGACCCTATAGTTGGTGTGTTTGTCTGGTGATATTTATTATAGTAATAATACCGGCCCTTGCAAACATACTACCAACTGAGTCAAAGCCTTCAGCTCATTGTTATATTGGCTCACCTCTGTCTCGTCGGGCAATATGTGCTTCACCATATCCGCAAGCAGTTCTTCGGCCTTCAGACACTTGAGCATGAGTCTGCGAGAGGTTTCTAATTGTGCGTGACATATGTAGCATAATGCCATGGGCCGCATGTCACTTGTTTGAAACTGAAAATTATTTAATAAACTTAGTAAACACAGACCATGAAGAGCTCAACTTATGAATTTAAAAAAATCCGTTTTTTTTTTTTTTTTTATTACATTATAGGCAAGTATTTGATCTCGATCTCACCTGATGGTAAGTGACGATGAGATCTACGATGGAGCATACTTGCCTAGGTAGGAAGGCGGCAGTAGATAGAGACGCTACATTCACTAGAAAAATATTATTATATATACTGTGCATACTTGGTTTAAATACATCGGTATGTGTACAAATAAATAATTGTAATGTGGAAAGCCAGCAATGGGATGTGTGTGGAATCAAAAGTACCGAAAATCACGACTATAATACTTTTTTTGCAACACTTGTAGGTCCTAAGAATTGTTTTTAGACTTAAGTTTCGACAGGTCTTGACAATGTGCGATTGCAAGCACTAAACCACAAAGCAACCATGGGATTTGTGCTACGAGCTTCACATGGGGCGAGGATCCATACCAACATTTGTGTCTCTTACCGGTTGCGTCGTTAGTTTGTGATATACTTCTTGCAGCTGTGTGTTCACAGTTTCATGCTGAGGATTCCCATCGAGGCAGATACGACAAATAGTCAGCCTGTCCATTTTTATTTAGTTATATTTACATATCTTGCATAGAAATAAATAACACCGACCAAAATATTTATTGATTGATTGACATTTGATACAATGACAAATATCACAGACAAGGACTCACCACAGAGAAAATAGTCCCATATTTTTCTTCGTGGGCCATTTTTGTTTGAGGTATTGATTGATAAATAAAAAAACCGATACTTATTGATTTTACCCGTGGAATGTACTCCATCCATATACTATCGGCCGAAAGCCGGTCTCCTCCAATGCCTTCCACACATACCGGTCCTCCGCCACTCGCGTCCACCGGTTTCCTACAACGCGTGATATTATCGGTCCATCGTAAATTTTTTGGATTTTACCCCGCCCCGAATAACTATTCAATATGGGAAAATTTCACTGAACCAATCATAATTGTGATACATTTGATTCTGAGGCAGTACAAAGCTCGCCGGGACAGCTAGTATTATGACGATGTAAATATTGTTAATTTATGAGTTTGGATGTAGGGCAACTTTAAAAAAAAAAACAACAATAAATTGATTACAAAAAATATTTTTAAAAATTAATCTATTACAATAGGAATTATAATGACATCATACATGCACATACTACAAAATGTATATTAGACATAAGTGATCATGTGACTAGTTGACTTGTTTTAAAAGTACAACAATGATACTTCCTACTAACATATTAGTCATTCTTATAACAAGCTGGTACACGCAACAACTTATACAGTATCTTGAAAGCTTCAAATAAGAGCTTGTGTTAATGAATAGCGGTCAATTTTTAGATCTCGTCGACCACCAAAATCAGTTTTCGTTTATGTCGACCCCTGGGGAACCTATATCGACCACATTGGGAATCCCTGGGCCCCAAGTCTGCTAACACAATCGATTCATAAACGTACATACAGCAACGGCATAGTAACTGTCACTTTTGACAGATATTGTATGGGATATCTGTCAAAAGTGACAGTTACTATGCCGTTGCTGTATGTACGTTTATGAATCGATTGTGTTAGCAGACTTGGGGCCCACCCAGGTATAGTAAGTGTGTTCGTCTGGCAATATTATATTATTATATTGTCTTTCTTACTAGACACTGGCCATATTATATTTTCTTTCTTAATAGACGTCTATGGCGGTACATTCATATTCATAAATTCACATCAAGTGATTTTTTCCCCGGTGTGATTGCGAATATGTTTCGTTAGGCTCCCCTTAGTCGCGAAGCTGCGGTTGCATACATTGCAAGCGTGCAGAAACTGATCAGTGTCCGTGTGTGAGCGCATATGTTTCACCAATTCCCAATTTTGAAGATAAGCTTTACCGCAAATATTACACACGAACGGTCTCTCCGCATTGTGAGAACGAATGTGCCGGCATAAATTGCTTCTGTGATTAAAACCTCTGTTGCATTGATTGCACACATACGGCTTCTCACCTGTGTGTATACGCGCATGTGCCAACAAGGTCGCTTTCACGGTGAAACTTTTCCCACATATGTGACAAGTGTAATGTCTTTCGCCGGTGTGTGTTTGCTCGTGTTTCCTCAAATTACCCGATGTTGCCCAACCTTTGTTGCACACTTTGCACATGTACGGTTTCTCACCGGTGTGTGTTCGCGCGTGTATTGTCATATAACCTCTCTGGCTGAATGTTTTGTTGCATATATTGCACGTTTGAGGTTTACGCCTGGGGTGTGTATGCTTGCGTAACGAAATCGCCTTGCGATCAGTGAAACCTTTGCTCACGTGCCGTTTCTCACCCGTGTGCACAGACGCATGTACTTTTAAAATGCGCAACAGTGTGAATCGTTTGCCGCAAACATCGCAAGCGTACGGTTTCTCATCGGTGTGTGTTTGGGTGTGTTCCTTTAAGCCGGTCATCCGGGTGAACCGTTTATTGCAAATCTTGCAACTATACAACTTCTCGCCTGTGTGCATGCGTGCATGTCTCAACAAATTGGACTTATCGTTGAAACCTTTGTTGCAAACATTGCACACATGCTTTTTTACAGCCGCATGTCGGTGCAAATGGCCTAAGTAACTGCGTCTGGCATTAAAACTTTTTTTGCATATACCACAATTAAATTTCTGCTCGGTGGGTATGTGCTCTTTTAAATACATGTGGTCAGCGCTTGCGAATGCTTGTTTCGTGCGTCTTTTGGGCTTGTACTCTCCTAGTTCAGTTTTTGGCTTCTTGAGAGCGGCTGAAAATGAAACATCAGAATTCAGGAAGGTGCCTTAGTAAGACTTATACTGTAAATTAATAAGCAATAATATAAAGTCTGAGTTTAAAGTGGGTTTTCATCTGAACTTTTGGTAATAATACCAGCCCTTTTAATGGCACTGTTGGGCATTAAGAAAAACGTTACGGCGCATTACATAGGGGGGAGGGGGGTAAAAAATCTTCAAAAATTTTGTTACGTAATACTTGAATGCTCCCCTTCACCATTTGTTAATTATAAAATTAGTTTGATACCTTGCACATTCTGTTTTGATTTCACATCTTCCTCACAAATATCAGTCTTTAATTCTTCGGTGTTTTCTTTCTCCTCTTTGACATAGATATCACAATTTTGATGTCTACTATCAATCGTGATTTCTTCGGTCATTGCGATGGGTATTTCATCAGGAGCTAGTTGGTATATTAGAATAGGTTTAGGTAGCTGGAAATAAAAATAATATAGATTAACCACCAAATTGATACATGTTATATAATTTTATCAAACGTCATGTATAATATAAATGATAATAGCAGGCCTCAGCCCTTTTTAATGTCCCACTGCTGGACACGGGCCTCCCTTATTCGAGGGGGATTAGGCCATAGACCACCACGCTGGCCAGCGTGCGTTGGCGGACTTCACACATCTTTCGAGGGTTTGTCTCAGATATGCAGGTTTCCTCATAATGTTTTCCTGCATTGTTTAGCAAGTGATGATCATGGTCGAAAATGAGATCTGCACATGAAATCTAGGAATCTCATAGGTGCGAGACAGGGTTTGAACCTGCATTCCTCGTTACTGAGTTAAGCATTCCACCAACTTGGCT